>CM043119.1:38097714-38559642 GCA_023701765.1 Hylyphantes graminicola | reverse complement strand
GGTTGTATAATAATACAATCGCAAAAAATTCAAGACATTTGCAACACATACTATTTATTTTAATTGTAAATAACTATCAGCCATTTAATCCTCAAAAGATTGTCAATTTTACAATTTTAAAATGACAACATGAAGTAACATTTGACTATCTTACATTTTAAAAATATCTAATTTCTGTTTAAAAAAAAACAAATCTTTTTATTCATACATCCTTGCAATATTCCCACGTACTGTCTCTTTATATAACTAAGTAATGTAAAACCGATTTAAATAATTATAAAATGAAAACAACATACACTCTTATCTATAACTAGCACAAACAACTAAAATGTGACATGCTGGATTCATACAGAAAATAAATAATCTCCATTTTTGCGCTTTAGAGATAAGATAAAATTTTTAATTATCGAAAATCTCTCAATTGCATTTTAAAAATTTTAAATATATGATATTAAAATCGTCAAGAGTGTCTCAACACTTCAGGCACTTTAGTTACCCTTGGTTACCGTTTCCCTAACAACCAACCAGTGAAATCTTTGAAACGTGAAATTTGAAACCCAAAAGCTTTGAGCATCTATAATGCTAACAAGTTGAATCAAGAACTTGACTAATCGAAATGTCAAAGGATGCTTTCAGCAGGTAGTTGTTTCCGTTCGCAATATTAAAAGATTTTAATTTTAATTACTAACTATGGTTGCGTTTATTTACAGATGTTAATTCACAATGTGAGTTGATGTAATGTTAATTAATCTGCATTTCTTAACATCACTTGAATTATAGGAATTAATTTTCTGTGATTTTTTAGTTTGGCTGAATTATATGTGATTTTAACAATGACTTTTTCATTGTGACAAATTTTACTGTATTCAAACTTTAATAACATCAAATTATCTATGGTATATATGATAATGAACTTTAGCATGTGCTTCATTAGTTAACTATTATTGTTTTGTTATATACTTTTGAGTTACTTTCAATTTATTATTTATATAAATAAATAAAATGATTGATAGTTAAATTAATAAATAAATAGGGTATATCAATAGAAATTATTCAACATAACTTAAAAGTCAAAGCTCTACTTATACTAATGACAGCATTTAAGTATATGTAAGATAAAATTTCTATTTATAATACTTTTCTAATTATTTATATGCCTCCTTGATAAGATTTGTCATTCAAATGTAAACTGTACATCACGAATACTAACAATAGCAATACTTAAAAGAATTAAATTTCATCAATAAAATTAAATAAATGCTTATTTATCAAGGAAATATATCTTAGGAATTCTGTTACATATTTGAAACTCAAGCAGCGAATCTTCATTTTCGTAAATTGAAATCATTGTTAATTAAAAAAAAACCGAATTTTTTTATTTTAAAAATATATTCTTGAATAACAGATTTTCTTTTTCTTCTTTTCTTCGCATTTTTATCGCCAATAATTACACTATTGACCCACAAATAATTAGAAATAATAATATTATTTTCTCTTTCATTAATATATATAATTATTTTCTTTTTTGAGATATCAGTTTCATTAAAAAGAGAAGTTTAAGTGATTTTAGTGTCCCTATAGATTTCTCACCTTGTGATTTTTGTTCTTTTGTTTTTCAACATTTATCTCTACAAGCTTTGTTCGTGAAATGAAATTTTAGGAATTTTTATAACAGAAATTAAAAATAAGAAAGTAAATTTTACGACAATTTGTATTATAAATCGAGTGATATATAAATGAAAATCCTTAACCGAAATAGGTTTACCATCAGTTTAAAGTTATTATAACTGAGAAAAAAACTTCTATAATATCAATAGTATATGATTTTTTTTTGCTTTAGTAGCAGAAAACTTAATTTGTATTTTTTACTTTACAGCTTTTAGCAAAATGTAAAAATGGCCATATGTATTTTTCACCTTAATATAAAAGTTTCTTCCTGAATAATGATATTGTGTCATCAAGTCAAAAAATATCATATCGATACCATTTTTATGACGCAATAATTTGTTTAAATAAAAGCCGTTAAAAGTTTATATATATATCATTGAAAAGTTCATATTTCATTATATTCATATTTTTTCTGGGTGTAATACATTGCATGGAACAAATTATACTGTGATAATTTATTTAGTTAGTTTAGATTAAACAGAAAGAGCTCCCCAAAAGTATTTTTCCGACAAAATAAATGTTTCACTACTTATTTTCGGTTAGATTTTATTTGGAAATTTTAAAGCTCAACCTTCATGAAAATTTGTTTTTGGATTATTTTTTCATACAGTAATGATATTTATCATTCTGTATGTACACAAAAAATTAAGCAAAATAAAGCTTTAAAAGCTGAAAGTACTAATTGTAGAAATACGCAAGAACATTTGTAATTTACTATCGGAGACAAACCTGAATATATTTTTAGTTAGACAAGTGTTCACAAACTTAATTCAGCTTTCAAAGAAAATAAACAAAAGTAAATATTTCTTTAAAATTAAGCTCAAACATTCTTCATATTAGGAAATAATTTATTTTTTTATATGTTTCAGTATATAGTTATTCACATTTATTTTAATACATAGTTGTCTTAGAAATTGTGTAGTTTATGCCAGTGTGTTGCGCATTTGAAAACCATTAAAAAAGTCCTTCGAAGCAAATTAATTGGAATTTAATGAGGAAATGTAATATTGGTATGAAATTAGAAAATCAAAATACATGCAAATATAAAAAAAAATAATGTATTTAGAATTTTTAATAAATGGGCAATTCTTATTAGAACAAAACGGATAACAATATACAGTAACATTTTTCTTTAATCGTAGGGTGGTAGCTAAAAGGGGCTTAAAACACTTATTTAAATATTATTTATCAAGCATCACACGATCACATTATTGTATGTCCATATTTTATTATTCAATATGGAAAACTAGTTACTTATTTAGATAAATATTGTCTTTAAAATTATTTTCAGTTGTCAGTTTATAAAAATAAGATTAAAATTATGCAGTTAAGCTGAAAGCTTCTTTAGATATTTAAATATATTCATTTTTTTCTTCACAAATTCAAATGAGCGTCACTGAAAGTAGGTTGAATAAAGACACTTCTTTGAGGCAATAAAATATGGTGAATAAATTAAACAACGCAAGTAGAAAATAAACTTTTAAGTTTTTTCTCCTCAAAAATAATTTTTTTTATAAAGATTTGGTCGAAAATTTTTTTAAAGACGCTTTAGAAATATAAAAATGTGACATTCAATTATTCACAATTTATGTACCTATTAAATTACTTATAAGTAGCTTTGTTAAAGGCTAAACATAAAAGCTTCATCCTAAGACATACTTGTAACAATAATGTCTCTACATTTTTATGTTAAATAAGAACATCATTAGTTTAGAAAACAAAATATATACTACTACTTGTTATAAAAATTATGATTTGAAAACTTTTTGATTATTTTTAGTCTTAAAAAGAAATACAATCTGTTACAATAAAAACAAAGAAATATCTACTTCCTACTTCCCGTTTGGATTAAATCTGTTAGAAACAAACATGGAAAATGAATGTTTCATTATTTGTGTTGACAAATGAAATGCTTTATGGTCATTAAACAAAAACACAATGCGTAATGAAGAATGAAATTCAATTAGCGTTTAAAGGGAAAAGATGAATGTTTTTTATTACTTTTCTTTCGTTCCGTATTGGAAAAATACCATTAAACTATCTAAACTTGTTATTTATTAGAGTTAAAACTGAATTATTTACGACTACGTACAATTTAAAACGGTTACATTAAATTGAAGGTGAAAGAACATATATTTAATTTATATTTATCGTTTAATTATTACTTCATTTAATAATTACAAATATTCAATCACTTTAAACATTATTTATCAGAACGTCAATTTTTTACGTTAATGCAAAGTTAAATAATGTATATTTTAATATGAGTTACTAAGAAGTAAGTAACTTTAAAATAATTACTTTATTTGTGTTTATTTGTAGCTTCCATATTAAGGTTATAGCGTAAACATAGAAGATTTTATAAAGGCTATGTCCGTCCCTCTGACCATTACACAATTTCACATCCCAAACAACAAATACCATAAACTATTTCCATGAATCAAACAATTCAATGCATTGAAACTAGTAGTTATTAAAATTAGGAAGTTATTAATTCGAAGTACCTCATTTATAAAGAAATTCAACATTTAAGAATAGTAAATATTAGTATAGTTAATTTTTAGAATTGCTAGTTTGTATATAACCATATAAGGAAGCAAATGATATATTGTTTTTTTTTTTAATCAAAAAAGTAAAAATACATACAATAAAAAAGAAGAAAAACATGAAAAACTATCCCCGTTATTTTTTTTTATATAAATTCGTTTCTTTTTTTCTAACATTTATTTTAATAATTACCGTAATGATATAAAAAAAAAATTAAGCGTTTTTTTATGTTTTGTTTGACTATAGGCATCAAATTAAAGATAACGGAACATTATAAAACAAGGGGCTTCTATATTTTAAAACAAGGAAATTTAAAGCAAAAAGGTGTAAAACTAATGAAAACTAGCAGATATAATTTTTTCCAAACCGTTACCGGCCAAAAGCACTCAGATTAAAGTTTTGAAATTCGACAATGATGAAATTCACAGAAAAAAAAACCATCAGTAAGATGTTGACGCAATCCAGCTAACTTAAAAATGATGGACCTACAAAGTATGTTCAAAGCCGTTAAAGGGTTAAACCTCCATTACCAACAAAACCCATCATTCTTCCCCCAACGCGAAAAATAGTCGTTTTACTTAGCAATAAGAATAGTATTTTTTCCTACTTTTTCTGAAGATTGAGGGAACTTAAAATATTTCACGCCTCTCGCTCATACATGTTACATTCCTTCCTGGATTTGGAAAACTTCCAGAAAGTACACACAGGGTTGGGTGTCTAGTTCAAACACTGGAGCACCGTGTCTTTCGGAGATGCTTGTTAAGTGCTGACAAATAATGATTTTGGAACGGGCTGTGAAGTATTAAGTGGCCTTTGCGAAAGTGAGGCTATTTCTTAAAGTATTTTTAGGAAAGAGTTTTAAAGATAAAGGGGTTTTGTCTGGTGTTGCTGCGCCAACCTGTTATGTTTTGATCAACAAGGTGGGATCTTTTGTTTAATGTAAACACTATTTATTTTTACAGCCTTTGATTTTGAAAATATTATTTTTTTTGCAAATATATACTGAAGGGGTAAAACTATGGGAGTCAAAGGAACCATGATAGAAATTATGTTGCTTTACATAAATATTTTAAATATTCGTTTAAGATTTAAGTATACTATGTCCAATATATGCAATAATTTTTTAAATATATACAAAATAAAAAACCCCGCCATTAAATATGAAAAGTATACCGTGTTTTTTCTACAAATTTATAATGCTCTTAATCAAATTACAGGTAAGTAAATATTTTCAAATAAATTATAAAAAATATTCAAACATTTCAAAATGTCTCTTAACGAAGTTTAGTGTCAAAACTTGTAAATATAACCTTAATGTTTCATTAAGCAGAGCTTTAAGGGGGGTATGGGACACTTTTAACTTTTTTTTTAATATTGCAGATATCAATATAATTTTTTTTCCATAAATGTATACTAAATATACTTACACTTTTAGATAGTTAAAGGTTTTAAATTATCATTATTTATTTTTAAAAAAAAATAAAATGTGTCAAAAAGTGATGTTTCTTATTTTTGTTATAAGTCAAAAACTTATTTATTGGCAAACAAATATTTAGCGTTTTTATAAACAGAAAATGTATTTAACAAACTGTCTTTACCGATTTTTATTATTTGCCATAGATTTTTTTTAAAAAAAATATTGAAGCTTTTTTTTTAATTACTTCACAGGTTCACTTTTTTATAAAAATTAATAAATAAAAAAATAAACTATTTACAACTTATCCCTAAGGACAAATTAAAGATATATTTTTGAAAAATATGATTGGAAAATTTTGACACTCACTGGGTAGTAGATTTTGAGTTATATGAATTTAAAGTCAAAAAATCATCGAAAACACGATCAAGTAGAAAAACAGCTTTGAAGTTTATCCCTTTCCTTACTGAAGCTCTCCAAACCGACCGAACAACTAAGTATTCGATAACGTTATTCCTATCTAATATTACGAGGAAGCAAAGATTATAAACGTGGTTGGCCAACACAGATGTCATGACACAAAAAACTACACATCTCACGTTCTACTGCAGATATAAATAAATTTTTTGTTTTAAATTATTCTAAAATATTTGTGTTATTTTTTATGATAATAATAATTTTATTTTATTTTTTCGAAGATTTTGTGTCCTATGCCCCCTTAATGCTCAAACAATTACCTACAAAATAAATATACATCTAAATAATTAAATCAATGAAGAGATTAGAAGAAAAATACGATGAAATATCCAAAAACTTCATCTAAACGAGCTTTACAAATCCACTTAACTAAAATGCCCCTTTCTACAAGACATCGATTCTATACCTGTCCGTTTGCTGTTACATTTTTCTTTCGAAAACTCCGAAGTTTTATTTTTTCAAAAATAAGAAACTATCACAATCGAATCTTTGCCAAACAATTTTCGAAATTGAAGTTGAAGTTGGAATCCATCGACAGAAAAACCTATTCCAGTCCGCTCTGATTTAGGGGAGCATTTGATTCTAAGACCAGAAGAAAATAATCAATACGTGCCACGGTATCTCCAATTTATGGGATAAAGTCTTTGTGTGTGTCCCTTTCAAGATGGAATGATTGGGGCTATGCTCTTTTAGCGATGTTTCTTTTTGACGAGCACATCAGACGAATATGCCAGTGCGTTGGAGACAAAGAGGTATAACTCTATTTTGTGAATTTTAACCTTATATGTTCTGAATCAAGATTAATTTTAATTATTTTCTGCATGTATTCAAACCTGTTTTTGCCTGTTTTCGAACCTGTTTTTAAACTATCGGTGCAAATAATAGTATATTACGGAAAAATAATGTTTAGATTCTAACTAATTTATTTTCGTTTTTTTCATACTAACTAAATTACACTGACCAACAACTAAATTTTGTTGAATGAATATGATTTACCATTTTAGTATTAAATGTTTTGAAACTAAATGCTGCATCAATGAAAATCCCACCACTATCTATTTTCATTTAAAAGAAAAATGAAAAGTAAAACAATGGTATTTTAAATGGAACTTATAAATAAGTAACGTCAGGGCATAACGCTATGTAGCAAGTAACTTAAGTTAAAATTTTCTTTATATGTAATTCACTTTACCTTTGTAGGCTCTAATATTCGAAAACCACACAATTTAAACAAGAAATTCAAACTTGAACCCATTTTCTACAAATGAAAGGTTTGCCACGGTCCTTGAAAACCTTGAAAAAAAAACTCATTGATTTTCTAGGTCTTGAAAAACCTTATAAGTCCTTAATTCCACCTTGAAAAGTCCTTAATTTTTATGTTGACAAATTTATCTTGAAGTGTTACAAATGTTAGTTTTGGCTTCATTAAAAACACTTTTTCAATGTGAATTAGTTCCTATTTTTTCATTTATTGCATATATAATCCCAGAAAGCAGATCAAGTGATTTTAGGTTGATTTTTTAATAACTAAATGGTTATTTTATAACACATAATTAAGTTCGTTTGAAAATTAAAGAGCTATTAGTCCTTTTCTAAATGAATTCTTAAAAACTATCGCGAAATTAAGCTGTTGCATGTTGGAATACACAGTCCTTGAAAATGAAGAAATATATCCTTAAAAAGTCCTTAAATAGTCTTTGATTTTTTACCAAAAAGTATGGCAACATTGAAATTAACAATGAAAAGTAAAACAACGGCCTTATAAGTGATCTTATAATTACCGTCAGTAGATAAAGGGTTAAAGCTCAGCATAAAAATTGACGTCACTTTCATTACTTTGATTCATAAATAATCCTTCCGTATATATATTGTTTAAACTTTTCTGAAATGCACTTTTGTGGATCGATTCAAAATTTGATTCTGCATCCGTGACTGCATGAATTTAGTTTGCCATGTTTGGAATTGGACTCCTGTGATTCTAAGGTATAGGTTTGTATGCCGATATTTGTTTTTATCGTTTCAGTCGTTCTGATAAAAGGGAAAGTTTTTGAGAGTCTATACAGTTTGAGGAACTGTACAATAAAATACTATTTTGGAAAAGGGCTTAAAATGAATTATTCATGAATATAAATATAACTTTTTTTCATTTTTAAAAAACTTTTTACTTTGTTTACTAAATCATTGGTAAAATACCATATTATTTTTAAAACATAAAAATAAATAAGTTTTTTTTTAAACATAATGTTTTTAACATGTTAGATTTTGGAATAAAAAAGACTTTACGTTTTGTTCCATAAATATTATGGAATTCGTCAAATTACATTTTAGAGAGCAATTTAAATTTTAAAAACATTAAGTATTTCTTTTATTGAAAGTCGTTATAAAATTAGATTTTATCTTGTAATGTTTTGCATTTTGCTTAATATTTATTTAGAGACTTGATATTCTACTATTTGAACTTCTTTCGCAATGAAAAGGTTATAATTAAGATTGTAATCTTTTAGAGACGTTCTAGCTCACTAGAAACTTGGCAGAATATTTTAAATATATACATTTTTTTCTTTTCGAAATTCGTTGTTATGAAAATAAATGAGTTTTTATCTGCTTTTGGAGAAAGATTGGAATGAAATTCTATATTCAAAGTGGGAATAGAAAATTTTGTTTTTTTATTACTTTTAGATGGTCAAGTTGCGAAGCAGTATAAATTAGGCTTTAAATAAAAGTTTAAATGAAGATAAAATTACATTAAAGAAACTGATAAAGATTTACTTTTTCATGCCATAAGAAAGAGATTATAACTTGATTGATAAAGTTTAATATTAAATTTATGAAGCAAAAAAAAAAAAAAAATTGACGAATATGTTTAAAATTACATGCAAATTTCCCCCTTAACTGAAGCATATATCCACATTAGTCTAACAAAATTTATTTAACATTTAAGATGGTTATTTTAAAACTATTTTAGCGGTTTAAACTGTGTAAAGTATAAAATTTAAAAAAATAAAACGAGTACTATTGCAGTTATATGTAATTCCTAGTTCTTCTAGGATGCTCAAAAATACACAGGGGAATTTTTTTAGGAACCTTTTCGAGCTTTTTATTGGTTTTATGATGATTAATTAACTAAAGAGAATTTTTTTACATGGTATCCTAATGATGTCGGCTGTTCAAATAACCCTTTAAGGCCAGTGGTCTGAAACAAAAAAAATGTTCAAAGCACTTGCTCCTAATTTTTTCTCTCTCTGCACTGGAATTTCGTTTTGCAATGAATTAAGTTATCTTAATTAGCAGTTGAGAACACTAATGGATATTTTTGTAGTAGATGTGGATAAAAATTAATTAGGCTAGTGTAGTTTTTTAAATGAACAATTTTTAAAAAGATCCAATAATGAATTAAGAGATAATTTCAAAGGAGATGAAATACTTTTATTTAATTTTATCTTTCTTGAATAACCAATACTTAAAAAAAGAAGAAATGGTAGATGTGATCTCTAGATATTAGTTAAATATTTAGATACAATTTGATTTAAATACTTTTTAGATTGATACTAGCCTAACAGTATATCAAACTTAAGAGAGCAAAAACTTTATTAGGCTGATTGCTAATAAACTTTTGCTTTAATGTTTGCATGAATTACGTTTTTGTATGCATATAATTTCAAAATGTAAGAAGGGTTTATTCTTCTACAAATACAAAAAATCAATGAACAATTCCCTGGAACCGATTATAATATTTTAAAAATGTTTTTGTCTCTTAAAATATTCAAGATAAATACTTGTGGATGAAATAACTAAGTTATATTTTCTTTCTTTTTTCCTTAAAAGTGTTAAAATTTTTAAAATATCCGAGTTTCCTAACAAGTTTTTTTTTCAACTTTTGCGTGCAACGTAATTTTCAATGGAAACATAATTTTCTTGTGAAAATGTGCACTGCAACATGTGTCAATGAACAAAGCATGTGTCAATGAAGAAAGCATGTTGCATCTTAATATTTTTAATTCTTTTAAGAAATGAAAAAGAACCCATTAAAACTTGTAAAGTGTGTGCATTGTTTTGTCTAACTCCTGTATATGATAATGAACACCAGCTTTTTATAAAAAAAATATGTAGTTTAAAAACATTGATATCTTAAATTGTTATTTAGGGCATATTTTTATTTTGGCTACAGGTAAAAAAAGTTCGATAAGAATCTCATTATTATCGCATTTGAATATGCAATTAGGAGACACGATCATTACAAGTTAATTTTTTATTCGAAATTATAAAAAAGTAGGTATTTTGATTATGGAAATCGGAGTTTCATCTTCTATCTGTACCCCACCCCACCCCATCCTTCTCTTTTAACTTCGGTTCTAGTAATCCAATCAAATAAATAATTTTGGTTTGATGGGTTTGAAGGTATGACATCATATCCCAATCTTTTAAACTTTTTTCCCGTCAGTCCACGTCGTCAATGTACTATACGAATTTTGGTGAGCATTAAAGTAACAGAAAAGTAGCCTATTTTAGGTTTTTCAGAACTTATTGTTAGACAATATATGCTATATATTTATTAACTTTCTAAAATAAATAACAATACTTCATTCTTGAGACAGCGAGGTTCTCCAAAAAATTCAATTCATATTGACCATTTATTTGTTAGATATGAGGAAGTTTCAAGTATGTTTATATATTACCCTAACTGAAGTCAAATATGTACATTACCCTAACTAAAAGCTAACTTAATAATTACTCCATGTTTGTAATACCATTAACGAGCAAATGTAATCAACCTATTCTATTATTTAATGAGTTCTAATCGATTTTCTTTTTAATGCAGGGAAAATTCTTTAAATAAGTTTTAGTGATAAGTGCATTATATGATTTTGTAACAATAGTATGCTGCCTTAAATTTAAATTCTTCCGCAATTATGTATTACCAAATGCGATTACGATTAACCGCATTTGCTAAATTGAATCTATAACTGCTAATGATTACAACATATATATTTTCGGTCATAAATCATACTAAATACTTTCTTTATAGCTATTTTGTTACCAATAAAGCATTTATAACAGTTAGCAAAAGTCCCATCAAATTATGTCGACAACCACATTTACTGACCTAACTAAACCAAAAGATATCAATGAATCCCGCAATGTTGGTTCTTCTCCAATAACACCAAAAAGCTGTACGTGAGTAAGCATACAACTTTTGCCCCCTCTCATTTCTTGCTTTTAATCGGACTGACTAACGCAAAAGATGTTGAAGAAAAATAATCAGGTTGCTATTTTTCTGTTAGTTTTAGACTGATAATATAAACAGCACGTCCATCTATTCCTAAAAAGTTAGATTTTTATTGAAGCATTATAATGTTTTACAATTCCATTTTAATAAAATTAAATGCAAGAATTAACATCTACCGACAGCACAACAAGAGTCTTGTAATCGGATGAAGCACGTACGCAAATTTTTACAGAGTATGGCGCTATACAGATTTTTAATAAATATTTAGTACTGGCTACTACACTGTTAAAAAAAATTCCCTGAATTAACGGAAAAACTACTGGCAGCAAGTTGCCGGGATTTTTCCGTTAATTACAGAATCTTCCGTTTTGGAATTTTTCCGTTATTTTCAGGTACTTCCATTTCGGAATTTTTCCGTTAATTTCAAGGTATTCCATTTTGGAATTTCTCCGTTAATTTCAGGATCTTCCATTTCGGAATTTCTCCGTTAATTTCAGGATCTTCCATTTTGGAATTTCTCCGTTAATTTCAGGATCTTCCATTTCGGAATTTCTCCCTTAATTTCAGGATCTTCCATTTCGGAATTTCTCCGTTAATTTCAGGATTTTCCATTTAGCTGTTTAATGTTAATTTCATGAATTTCAAATTGGCATTTCTCTCTTAAATTCAGAAAACTTACATAGTATTTTCTAGTTAATTCCAAGACCTTTTTGCTTTTTTCTTGTCAATTTTGTTTCTATATACTATTTAAAGATCAATCATTCTAAATATATCCATTTATATATGGTGATATAAGTTAGGCATAGGGAATTTTAAACATGCATGTTTGTTATATAAAACGTAAGCATATAATGTCTTCATACTTTAACCTTAAATCTATTCAAAACTAATACATTTTAATCCTTTGATAATTTTTAACCATATTTGATATATTATCTGAATAAAAAGGACATTGTTCACATTTTTGAAATTTAAAAATATTCACTCTTCATATATTTAAAACAATTTTAATGTGGCAGAAAAACTTTAATAATGTTGATAATTTTTCTGTCATATATTTTACAATGTATACATTTAGTATTGTTCTGTGGCTAAATGGTGTCGTACTTTACAGTTAGCATATCCAGGGCAAAATCATCGGTTGGGGATAATGAGTCGGGTGTCTTAGGGGTTGAACACCCCTAAACAGAGAGACTCGTTAAGACAGTAACCTTTGTAGTCAAAAACAATAAATTTTTAAGTGTCTTCATTTGTGGAATACATACATGAATTTGTATAGTCACTGATAGTAAAAAAAAAAAATGTATATGGAGACGAGAGTTATTATCCCCCCCCCCATCCTGGATACACCACTGATACAATTTAACAATATGTGAATAACAAATGAATTACAGAATATAATCAAGTTTTATTTTTCTTTCATAATTGAAAAGGACTGTTATGGTATTTCAAATCCTCAACTAATTTAAAAATTTGTGCAGGAACTACAGATTTAGTTTTCTTCTTTTTCTGAACTTTTGACCCTCTTTGGAGGTTTATGATAAACAAGCACCTAAAAAAAATAATATATTAATATATACAAATCCAATTTTGAATAAGTAGATCTAATGTAACGAAGTAAGTGGTAATCAGGCGTTAATCAGACAAAATCTTCTTAAGCCTTCTTAAATTAAACAATTTGTCAATCAATTTGTCATTTCAATTTTAGGCTTTTTTTTCGAGCAAGTCTTCCATAGTATCTGCACCGTAATAATTTAATATCAGTGTTAAAAACACTTTTTCTCTTTTTTTGTGAAGTGGGGGGATGGGGAAGACAAGGCATGAATCTTAGAGTACCTTTAATGAATTGATTTATCCATATCTTACATTACAAATTTGAGAATTGGAACACTGAAAATAGTTTTTAATAGGAGGGGGTAGAAACAGAACAGAAGTGTTCTTGAATAATGTATATCAAAATTAAAAATACAATTTTATAAAAGTATTTAGTAATAAAATACAATTTCATATGGCATTTAGTAATAAAATACAATTTCATATGGCATTTAGTAATAAAATACAATCTTATAATTAGTATTCTAGTAAAAGCTAATAATTATTGCTGTAGTTGTAGACGGTGAGCCGAAAATGAGATATCACTTAGCAGATATATCTAAATGAACACTAAAATAGCGTTCTGCGGATTCTTGCAATTCCTAAATTTTGAATTCGTTAGAAAATTGGCATTTGATTGGAAATTGAGTTTTTCTTAGTGCAGATTTTTCAAAACAAAGAGCATTGACAATAGTGTATGTAACATCTGAATCGAATCAAAGCATGTGATCTGCATATATCCGTAATCACTAATTGATTCGTTAAACTAATCAAAAGAGTATTATTTATTGAAGAGAAACTTTACGTTATGTAAACTTACATAGTTTTTAAAATAAACCATGCTATGCTGATAGCGATAGCGTAACCGTGCTTTTCAATCGAGGTTAGGTTAGGTTCTGAATTATCGTCGCACTAGAGCTACACGAGGACAATTGCTTTTCAATCGAATTTAAGTGTAATAATTTCATTATTTTTTTTAATAATGTGCACTTGTTTGTAGGTGAACATTGTTTATTTCATACATTTGACAGCTTTTTCAAACTTTTAAATTAAATTTACCTAGTTAAGCGTGTTGGTAAACAAACGGAATTATTAATTTCAGGAATCATCCCACGGTCAATTATAGGACTATAAAGATTACAGAAACAAATAAGAAAGAAACAAGAACTGGATTCTATAAATCTATGTATAGAAAAGAAAGATAGAAAATATAATCTTTAAATAAAATCTAATTTTATTAAAAGAAATGAACATACCTGCATATTTATCTTTCTTGCTTCAGATGTGGTCAAAACAAACAAACAAAAAATATGGTGGCTGAGTCGGTCGGCCGATGTGTCGAGGCTAAAAGCTGTTGGGTGCGAGGTTATATGGAGAAATTACGTTAATACGGGTCTTAAGTGAAATTCTGCACGCAGAAATACGGTGTTTTTCCGTTTTCGCTTGTAAAGCGTTTAAGGAAAACGGAAACGATCTGTTTATTTCAGACAAACCGTCTGTTTGTTGAAGAAACGCAATCTTTCCGTAAATTCCCGAAAATAATCACAGAAATATGCACGTAAAATTCAGGCTTTTTTTAACAGTGTAATGTCAAAAATTTTAAGACCGACTCAATGAATCACTGAGAAAGACATTTTTTTAAAGAAAAAAATGTTAACAGAAGTGGAACAGAAAACAAAAATATTGAAAATTAATATTGAGCTAAAAATGCAATTACTAAGTTCAAAAATGAATTTTGGTCAAGTTTGCGGATTAATCTCATTTAACGGCATAATTTTTTTTGCTAAAGTTTCAAAAGTTCTAAGAATATTTGTTAGGCCGAGTCCTTTATTTTTTATTTCAACATATGCGAGTTAAATACATCTATTTATGGATATTGTAGGCCGTTTGTAACCGGCTTTAAGCATCGTATTTTGGTCACTATCAATCATGTGTGTAGCATTAAAACATACCTAAGCGCTTTTAATCAAACTAAAAAAAATTGTACAAAAGGGCTATTTTAGGTAATGGTCATTTTGTGTATCGATCAATTTTTTTTAAATAGTCCTTTAAACAGTTTATCTTACTTAGTTAAAACTTTTTATGATTGAAATATTAATAAAATCATCAGGTTTTGTGTTTATTTCATTCTAGGAAAGGTTTTGAAGTCGTCAAAAGTCATATCAGTAACATGCCACAACTAGCGATGCTCGTTTTGTAAAGATACCTTATTCATTTTTATTGTCATAAGGCTATGTCCACATTACGACAACAAAAACTGACAAGAAATGCGCGCGCATGGAAATGCATATACAATTTTTACCATTCGAGGTAGGTGCGCGCGCATGCCTGTACAAATTGTATATGCATTTATAGTCAGTTTTTATTGTCGTAGTTTGGACATGCATAACAAATACACTTTAGAATTAAAACTACTTTATTTTTTGTCTTTCATCAATATTATGCTTCTCTTTACAAAATGTTGTCCACAAAACACTTAATTCGACGCAAATCATGCATTTAACAATTTTACACACCATATCGATAACATCAACTTAAGAAACGAGTCACGGGTTTAAAACGTCAAATCCGGAAGAGATATAAGCCATTGAATCGTCCCCAAATTTCTAATATTTTGTCATAAAATAGCACAAAAAAAAATAACTGCTTTTTAAAAAGAATGGGTTGCAACGCATCCCAATT
The DNA here is from genome assembly GCA_023701765.1 of Hylyphantes graminicola. Taxonomy (NCBI): domain Eukaryota; kingdom Metazoa; phylum Arthropoda; class Arachnida; order Araneae; family Linyphiidae; genus Hylyphantes; species Hylyphantes graminicola. The sequence goes on along the minus strand of CM043119.1, from coordinate 38,544,034 downwards.
TGCCCCTTGCCTTCATTTGTTCGTTGTTCCAGTGGCACAATTTCTTTTTGTACTAGGGCTAATGGTCGCCATACAAAAAGCACACAGAACACCGGGCAAAGATAGAAACTCCAAGAAAAAGGGAATAAAATAGGGAATACTTTGTCAGGGAGTTAACTGCGCAGGAGTTTTGTTTTCCCTTTTGTGATCCTGGACCAGTTCGGTGGCCCGTAATGGCCGATCGATTTTTTCAAAGTGTTTGTACGCCTTTTTTTAGAATGGCATTCATTTAAGGGGGAATTAAAGAACGCTCTTCCTCTTTGTTCTTTATTTGGGGACACTGGAGCGAAAATTAAGGATTTTGTGTCGGTGGCTCATTAAATTAAGATGCCAGGGTGGTTATATTTAAAGTTGTGCTTTTAATAGATGCTATTTAATACGGTTCAGAATAATGGGAAATTTGACGTGGTCGCTTTTTTGAATATTTAACTATTTTATGCTAAGAAATAATGGAAAATTCAGTAGACAAAATAAAAATTATTCAAAATGATAACATCTTAATTTGATGCGGCTCAAATGAAATTAGCTCTGAACAGACCATTGTTGACCACTTTTTCATATTTTATTGCCTGTTAGATTAATTACACAATTGAAGAATTTAGTGGTAGAACGTGATAAGTGACATATTTCAAAAATTTGAGATTTTGGTATCAATGAACATATTACTAACTTCTTTAACGATAACAAGTTTCTTTTTTCATAATCTTTAAGTATAGTCTATTTTTAACATATTACAAGTACCATATTCAACTGATCTGAGTGCAAACTAAGAACTTTAAAGCTCATTTTCTAGTTTTTGCCTTTTTGTCATTTAGCGCTTTATTTCACTAAGCTCTTCAATTATTCTATTGACATTTTTATTTAGCAAAGAAAACTCCATTGTTTCATGAAAGCTTCAATCAAGTGCCAAAATTTCTGGCGATTATATTTTCTTTTAAAGCAATTTAATATTAAAACTTCAACTTTAACATGTTTCAAATCAAGTCAACTTTATTCATGTTTTAATAAATGGAGTGGAATAACACTAATCGAATTAAAAGTCTGTAATTACAGTGGAATTCATTAAAGAAGTTTTAAAAAAATAGCAATTAAATTGTTTTGTTTCTCTTTATAGTTGGTCATTAGTAAGGTAATTTGTCACAAAACTAATAGAAATGGAAGGCATAATATCATTTTAAAAACAGAAAAAAAATTAAAATATAACCAAACCTCATTAAGGATAAAAAAAAGGCAAATTGAGTTTTAATAAAAAAAAAAAATTGAATTAAAGTAATTTGTAATACTGGAAAACTAAACAATGAAGCTATTTCTCCGTATGGTAGTCTATCCCAATAGAAGTTGTTTAATAATAATTATTTTTTTTATAATAAAGTTTAAGCTACATTTTAAATACTTTATTTTTTTCTTATTTTGATAAATTAATAAAAATGGTAATAAATATAGGGAAATGAAGTTATTATTTTTATCACTTTAAAACAATAATTGATTTTCCGGAAATGATTCGAAAATTTTATTTTAGTAAAATATGCAAAATTTTCATTACACTTCAAAAGGTCAAACCTTTTAATCTAGTTTAAACAATAAGAAAGGTATTATTTTACTAAAATTAATAAGCTTGTTTCAGATGACGTTTTTTGATCCTGCTTTCATCCCTGTGCTTCGTTCTTCCGGTGCTCGGATCGGCTCTCTGTTCCCACGTGATATCGATTCACCAATCGAGACTCAAGAAAGAATTTATTTTTATTCAGCATTTCTGTTGCATTCAAGACCTGAAACATGACCATTTTTAATAAAAATATAAGAATGATTTTTAGGATTTTGAATGATTCGTTTAAAGATATTTTTAATACAGACGATTTAGTTCAATTCTATCACTGTCTCAATCGTTGACTTTCTCATTATATTCGCTGATAGTTAGTTTGACATGTCAGCAATTTCTCCTCAAGACTGTTCATGAAATGCGAATTCAGCACGATTTAATTCGGAATAGTTACATGTTTGAAAATTTTGCTGACACAAGAATTATTGTTGTTAAACTAATGGTAATAGCATAAATTGAATAAAAGGAAAGAAATATATAATTTGGGATATGAATATGAAATATGAGGGACTAAATGATTTCGTAAACTTATTTTAATACAGCAATGAAATTTTAATAAAGGCAATGGAAATTAAACGATAAGTAACGTATCAACCATTAAACAATATTTTTTTACCGATAAAAAGGTAATTGGTACATTTTTTTATCTTATAAAAAACATTAATTTTTAATTTTTTCTACTTGTTAGTTATTCCCTCGTCGATTTCTTATCGCCATTAATTAATATTATACATTCGAAATTCCACTTTTTCCCCTTGTATTACCTATAAGTACGGCTTACAATCCCTTTTTTATATTTAAAATTCTACTATTGTTATCTTGTTTTTGCAAATTGTTGAAATTTTTCTTTATCTTCACTCTATATCAAAAGGAACGAACGATATTACAGAGGTATCATACACTGTTGCGTTCAATTTTTCTAAATCTTCCAAATGTTTCAATCGATTTATTTTTGTATGTAATGTTAAATCGCCATTTAATTTTCACTTTCAACGTCTTAAAACACAGATACTTAAATGAATGATCAGGAAGAATACTTTAACTCACATCCATAAATAGTCTGTTCTGAGCAATAATGGCATCATAAAACATCTAACCTGAGGGTTATTATTGTTTTATCAATGCATCCTATTATAAGATAGATTGTTTAGAAAGACAATTTTAAAAAAAAATGTTTTTCGACTTGTTTATTATTCTCCTGTATGTATAATATCATATTAATTACTTTTAATGTAATTCAAACCCAAACGACTGTTTCAATATATTCTCTTCATTCGTTCAACATTTTTGTGATTTTTACTGTTATAAAACACTGATGTTGACACAATTCAGCTAGAAGATTCCTGACACATTACTGTAATAGTGAGACCATAAAACATCTGAAAAATTAGAGTTTTATTGTATTATCAGTGTTATCCTTTATAAGATGATTTGCTTTGAAAGATACATTAATATGTTTTCATTGTTTTCTACTTTTTTATTATTATCTCGTCTGTTTAATATCGCATTAATTACTTTTAATATAGTTAAAATGCAACCGATTGTTTTAATACACATATTCTTATATTTTTTCAAATGCGTTGTGATTTTAATTGTTATAAAACGCTGATTTTGATACAATTCAACTAGAAGACTCCTTACACTTACATTAAAGTATTAGTTGGACTATAAAACATCAAGACATGAGGATTAATTATTGTTTTTCATTGTTATCATATTATAGAATAGACAGATTGGAAATACAAATTAATTTATTTTCAATGTTTTAATTGTTTAATGACTGTTTAAAATCTCATTTATTACCATTAATGTAGTTAGAATCCAACTGACTGTTTCAATATATTCCCTTTCCAATTCTTTTGTTTTTTTTATTGTTATAAAACACTGATACTGACACAATTAAAGACTCCTTACACTTACATTACAGTAATAATGTGACCATAACATATTAATAAAAAGCATTATTATTCTTCCATCAGTGTTATCCTATTACAAGATAGATTGTTTGTCTAATGGTTTGACACGTGATAAGGCTCACGTAAACCTCTTGCGGGAATAGCTACATATTAGGATGATCTATGTTACTGCGCGAAGCCATGAGTTGAATGTCTGATATGATACAATCAAAGCTTTAGCTAAGATAGCATTGCGTATAAGCGGTATTTGTAACTGATAGTATCGCCTTGTTCAGTAGGATTCCACTTATAAATCAAATTATACCAGTTCCCATTTCAACCCCAGAATATTTACAAAGATCATTGTATTAAGTTATGGAATTAGTGCTACAGAAATAACTATTAAACAATTTGTACAAACTATTTTAAACAGAAAATTATGTATTAATTTATTTAGTTTTAGATTGGTAATTACTTCTCTGGAACTGTCTAAATACCCATTAAAGTGCTTATCTACTTTGTAACTCGCATAGTTAGCTACAAACAAAATAAATTAGTTTAAAACATTGAACAAATTCAACTATTTTAATATAATTATTGATATTTAATTGTCCAGAAACGTCCACAACAATTCTATAAACATTCCATTCTACAAATTAGTCAATTCCACAAGCTACAACAGTCTTTCTAACTATATAAACACTTAAAACTTAACCGACTAAACAACAACCCTTCAACACCTTCATGAACTTCCATACCGACACTACTATCACCAAACAACTTCTACATACCACGCCGCATTCCATTCCTTTAAAAGATTCCCCATAAAACAGATTTATTTGACACATGAAACCTCGGGCAGGACCATGACACCCCACTTGTCATCAGGACATCAAAGTAACGAGTCCTCCCCCGACCTTCAGTTTGCCCGTATCTTTGCCATGTTGCTAGATACGATTTGACAAAGTTGTCGACTGGTTTGGGGTTAAAATGTTTGGAAATATACCTTTTTAAGAAATTTGGTTCTTGATTGCACCGAGTTCTTGAAAGTTTCTAGATGCCACCACTATTTGGAGCGTGGATTTACCAATTTTGTGATAAACCCATAACAAAATGAAAAAAAAAAACGAATAAATTAAGCATACTAACTACATGCTTTCAATCACATAAGAGCTAAACAAGGGTTATTGGCGACGAGTGAGTTTAGAACCACGGTCAAGTGACAAGTCGACACCCGAATATGTACCTAATGCAAATTTTAGGAGCGACATTGCGAGCAGTTATTTAACCCTTTTAGTCCCAGTGATGCCATTTGACATCATCATATTTCTGATCATAATTATGAAAAAATAATAGGGAATCTATTGAAATTAATAAAAAATAGGTTCTAATAAAAAAAAGTTGGAAGAATCGAATGTTGTGCTTTTTGATGTCATAAATGGATATAGACGATCAGAAAATAATTTCTAAAATGATAATGTCAAATTGTCATTGGCATTGAAAGGGTTAAACGTGCACTCCCTCTACGCGGGGTATTATTCATTGGACTTTTTGGCTTCTCAGTCCGATTTAAGGACAGTAGTTATTTAGGCAATGCTCAAACCTGGGACCTTTCGGATCCCAAGCTAGAGCTTTACCGTCTGAGCTCCCCAGCCCTAATGAGTCAACATGACAGAAGTTTAACATATAATGTCATTTCAGTTACAGCTATACCAGACCAACTTGAAGATCTAATTCTGGTATCAGTCAAGAGAAGGGTAGTTTGCATTCTGCTTAAGTCTTCGCTTTCAGCTCCAGTTGGTACCTATTGATGAAGCGAGATCAGCTGCTGCCTATCGATTGCGTGGAACAAGATGGTGCATCTAAAGTAGTGAGGAAATGCTCCTGTTCATTAGGTTTTCGGAAAAGATTTTATGGGGTAGAAACTGGTGATGGAGTAAATGAAAGTTACGATTCTTTATTAAATTTTAGCGTTTTATGAACATGCTTATCTAAAGATAATGCATTGTATTATTTTGATATTCAAATGAGTAGTTAAATAAAGTTTGGTTTATCTAAGTTTGTTTAAAAGATGATAAAACTAATGGATGAGCCAAGTAGCAGTTTGATAAAAAATAAGCAGTCCAATATCAAATTAAGGCTATAGGTGTGAAATGTCACACGACTTTTTATTGACACTCAATAATATATATTTGAAACGCTAGAAATTGGTTAAACGTTTGTTCTAGAAAGTTTAATTTTTTAAAAAAGTACCTTTTAAACCTAATAGGAGCCGATCCAGCGGCGCAGCGGTTAAGACGTTGGCCTTTGGAGCTGCTGGGTCCGGGTTTGAATCCCTTTGAGGCATGGATGTTTGTGTTTGTCGAGTATATGCGGAGTACGTGCTCGTTAAATCTGTTGGGTCCGAAAGCCCTGTGGGCGGTCATTGCGCAGTTTCCCACGGGTACAGGTCCCTGGAGAAAATTTCCCTCCCCTTCAGGGACATGTCTAAATTATGGAGGTGGCGACAGATGGCAGCATCTGTCAATTGTGTGTGTCTTGTGTTGTCCTACTTGAAGATGGTTTATAAGCGGATCCTTGCGACCAAGCACACAAGCCTGAAAATATATGTCTACCAACCAACCAACCTAATAGGTTCTACGGAAGCTACACTTTTCGCACGAGTAATTTTCTCAAAAACCATATTATGACGTGAGACAGGTGCTATGAACTCGCGTACCTAATTTGAAGTCTATATCTTTTATATTTCTAGTTTTACAATGGTTTAAGACGTACGGAATGGAGGACATTCAACATACATATACAGTTTGACAGTTTAAAAGCTACTTTTTTGAAATCAGCACCCTACAAAACAGGCAGGAAACACAAAATGTTTTTGGGGTATTTTCTACCAATTCTTCAAAACTTCTTTTATTACTTGACATCCCACATATAGTGGTAAATGAATTAAAAGGTATTAAATATTGAGAGATGCACCGTTATCATGCATTTTAAAGTGGTAATGTTTAAAGATTTTGCTTAAAAAGCACATAATGTTGTGCATTTTGTGTATATAAAAACAATGTTTGTAACTAGTCTTTGGTTTTTATCATAATGTACTGAAAAAAGTACATTTCACTTTGTAATTTTTCAAAATTTTTAGTGATTATTTTCAATAATAAAAACTATTTTTCGAAATAAATTCTTTTCACAATTACGTACGGAATGGACATATTTTTAACCTCCTTAAGTACATTAATTAAAGTACAAATTTCAAACAAAACAGACTAATCAAAGAGTTTTCATTATTTTTGGAAAATCTCTGTTTCAAGACTCTATTTTCAATGGATAAATTTAATTCTTTAAAAATGTTTTTTACTATATCTGTGCAGAAAATTCTTAAAACTTGATGTTTACTGATGCTTACTAGATGATATGCAGATGCCGCGAAAATGTATTATTTTTCAAATAGCCTATTTTTGGGGGGTTACCCTGTCTAATATTTTTAAAAAAGAAAATTCGAATTCTAAGCATTGCATTTTGTATAGATAATCCGAAAAAACGTTCATATTTTATTTCAAGCCATTGAAATCGGGAAAAGTGACAGTTTATTTAATTTCTTTCACTTTCACAGAGCGAATATGTAGAAATAGCGTAATTCTTTAGAAATGTTCAAGCTAAACAAAAACAACTGTTGTTTCAAAATCGTTGTTTGGGATAGGTGCAGAAAAACTATTTTAAACTATTTTTAAAAAGCATTATAGGTTTCAAGAATTTTCTAATGTCAAATTTTTAATATAATAATTTTTTATAGTTTAATTTTAATAAAAAACTGTATTTTTCATGTGCTTGAAATATTTACCGTTATCTCCATATTTTTTGTTAAAAATATACAAGCACATTTGTTTCAATGATTTAAGAATTACCGGAATCAAGCATTTTTAAACGTACAAAAAAGCTTTTTTTATTTACTGGAGATTTTGTAAAGTTTACAAATTTTCTTAGAGATATAGATTTAAGTGATCATAATTTTGTAAGGTATTTTTGTATGTGTGTGTAGTCTCCATTTTAAATTTTATGAAATGACCTTTGCAACACAGAAATTGCTCAATTGTGAGAAACATTTAGCTGTTATTTTTAAACTAATATTTAAAATATCTCGCAAATGATTTTAAACGAAAGACGAAGCTAACCTGTAGTTAAAACTTTTCACCTCATTAATTTAAAGTTTGACATTTTGGCGCAAAACTGAAACTTCCTAATTTTAAAAAATCATCACATAATTATATTAAATTACTTAATATACCATACATATATCACAGTATCTAAAGATAACCCAATGAAACAACCAGCGTCACCCAATTACCATAATTTAGTTAGTGTGACAAAAATGTAATGGAAACGTTGAATGTTTTTTTTTTTTTTTTTAATTTGCTTTGACTGTTAAGTCTTGTAATGTGAAATAAACATGTTTTAGTACTTTGACGCAGGTAAACACATATGAAGGATGTTTTTGATAAAAAAAAAACCTTCTTAAATGCATAACTAAGATATGGAGTCCGGCTCTTTCACTGGCAATTTCGTCCAATTAATTAAAACTTTATCGAAAGTCTCCAATGAAGCACAACTGGCCCTTATATCTTAGTTACAGAGAATTTGAGTTTAGCAAGTACCTTTAATATGTAGTTGAATACACAGGGCAAGGGGAGAGCCCTATCCAGAATAAATCGTACTAGGTTGCAAAATAAAGCATGATTTGAAAAAACTCCAAGCGCTGGTATTTTATCCCAATAGAGAAGCAATTTACAAATCACTCACCTAACGAGGAATAAATTTATATTTTATAAAAGATTATTTAATGAAACTATGAAAATGAGAGAAAAAGGAAAAATTTTAAGCACGTACACGTCATTCCCATATTCCATTTCCAATAAATATTCCTTACTCACCATAAGATAAAAATTAGGTAATTTGATTTTTGATGGAAGCTGTCAAAATCTAATCACAACCAAATCATATCTATCAACGTACGCTATAACAGTTTGTAAGCCTAAAATTTTTAGTGAAAACTATTTAACAGAAGTGATAAAAGCTTGAACAACAACCTTACAAAATTATCGTGAAATGTTTAATAAACAGTGTGATTTCAAATGACAACAACACTTTCCACATACATATATAAGCGAATGAGGGCTATAGCTAAAAAGGAAAAAAACTAACATTCTCCAAAACTATAATACTGGAATAGGGCAAGTCTGCTTATTTGTGATTTTTGGCGATCGTAAGAAATAAAATAAGATTGCTTTACCAATCAAGTTGAATTGGTAGCGGTATTGGTGGGTACATATATACTTAGGCTTGTGTGCTTGATCAGAGTCCCGCTTATATAAGCCTCCCGTAAATTTAGACAGACACAAAAGGAATTTTTACTGTCACAGTGAAAGTAAAGTATGGTATGGTGTGGTACATATATCCGGGGTTCGGGCTTCGAGCTCGACCCCAGCAGTTCCAAAAGCCAGCGTCCTAACGATTGCGCCACCGGGGTGGCAGAAAGTAAAGTACACCCAGGGCGAAGGCGGGAAAACCAGCACCCGTTACAGCGCGCTGCTGGCCTAATGGTCCAAACCACTCGGCCATCCAGGCTTCAAATTGAATTGTAATATTTACCGAATTCATTCGTTTTCATTATATGGCAACACTACAAATTAGGACCTGATGCTGCATGAAAGCCATTTCTCATGATTGAGATGCAAGTTTTGCAGCCAGAGCCTTTAAATGTCAATTACACTTTTTTCAAGTCATTACGGCGGCCTGGGGTTAGAACAGCTTAGTGCATTCTAACCATCATCGATGTCCGATTTCCGTGCACGGTTATCTTGAAATCCCGCAGGAGTCAGTTTTCATCTTTTAACTGCTTCCCATTTGGCTCGGAGATGTATTTTCTAATTACTGGAATAGCGCTGCCAGAATGTGTTTGTTGTTAAAATTATTTTATCTTGGCACAATTTCCTCTTCCGCTTAATTGTATCTGGCGAAATATTTTACTTTTTTGGAAGTTGTCTTTATTGGATGGGGATATTTGAATAATTGATTGCGGTTTGTTTTTGTATTTTATGTGGGTCTTAACTTATGTTAGTTTAATGAATTCTTCTTTAGTTTATAGTAACATAGAGGACGATACTAATTTAATAATAATAATAAAGAATTTATTTATTGTATATATTTTTTTATTTAAGAGCATTATTTTTAATTATTTTGTTCTACCTATAAGCTTCATCTAAATGTTTTAAAAATCATTCTACCTATCAATGGAACTAAAGAATGCTTGTATGTACATTTACACACCCCGGCGGCGCAATCGTTAGGATGCTAGCCTTTGGAGCTGCTGGGGTCGGGCTCAAATCCCGGTCAAGCGTGGATGTTTGTGATCGTCAATAAATGTTGTTATTTGTCTTGTGTTTGTGTTGTCCTTTCTTTGTGTGTCTCTTGTGCTTGTAAAAACTCTTTCTGTGTGCCTGTCCCACTTGACGAAAGCTTATAAGCGGTTCTCTGAACAAGCTCACAAGCTGGAATATATATGTACCTACCATACCATACCATATACATTTAGGATAATAGTATTATACGTCTATATGGTACGTGCATTTACATACAAAATAAATATTAAAAATGTCGAGCAATACTGAACCTTTACAATATTTAAAGTTATTATACAAAGTTTTCCAACCATATTGAAACGAAGTATTATTTTTATACAACGCACACTACACATGTGTATTATTTATCATGGTTTAAATGAAGTGTCAAAACATGTTTGCATTTTCAATTATCTGGAACGAAGAGTTTAAGAGGCATTTTAAACAAACTCGCCAGATTTATAAACTAGGATGGCAGGGCTTATTTTCACTTATATTTTTAAAAGAAAGCTTATACTATTTTGTAGTGAAAAAATATATAAGTTAGTTATGTGTTACGCTTCTAAGAGTTAACTGAATGAACTTATTAAAAGTTTATATATTTTATTTACTATATGTAATCACATTTCTAACATTATTTGTTTGGTATTCGTATTTATTTGGTTCAGTTAAGTCTTTCAATGGCAGATTCATAATAAAAAGTGTTATTCAGATTATATAGCAATACAGTTTGATCTCAAACGAAGAGCTTAGTTGGAAAACTCATATTCTCTGAAGTATAACTAAAATACAGTGTCCGGGCCGCTCAAAGGCGACTTGTTATTTCAATTGGATGAAGTCCCAATCGACGGATCGGATCCTATACTGTAGTTGTACTTCGAAGAAAGTACACTTTCAAAACGAACGAGCGATTTTAACTCAGTCTGAGTTAATTTTCAGTCCTCCAGTCAAGAAAATGCACTTCTCCTAGAGGAGTGGATCCTTTGTGTGTTAAACCTCCGACAGGAACACTCCAAACGAGTGATTTTAACTCAATCTGAGCTAATATTCACTCCTTTCCAGTGTCGAAAATGCACTTCTCCTACTGGAGTGTATTTCACACTTTTGTTTTAAGAGTGTAAGTTTTGTAACTACACCTTTCAATCAGTCTTTTATACACTATTAATTTATTCCAGTAACTAAAACAGTGTTTAATAGTATTTAATTTAAGCGTAATTCACACTCTTAAAACAAAAGAGTGAAATCCACTCCAGTAGGAAAAGTGCATTTTCGACACTGGAAAGGAGTGAATATTAACTCAGACGAGTTAAAATAACTCGTTTGGAGTGATCCTGTAGGAGGTTTAACACACAAATGATCCACTCCTCTAGGAGAAGTGCATTTTCAAGACTGAAGGAGTGAAATTAACTCAGACTGAGTTAAAATCGCTCGTTTGTTTTAAGAGTGCAAAATTTTTGCATGTAAAACGCAAGTTTTACATGTGATCACATATAACTTAACATATTTGTATTGGAAAAAATTTTATTGTTTTTTTTTATCTAAGGTCGTTACTAGGTATGACATTTATATAGTTCTTGTTTTCTAAGCATACACTCTTATTGTTTTATTGTTTGTAAAATTATTAATAGTCCATATAGACTGTGTTTTTCTTTCTCCAGTGGCACATACTCCACACCTGAGAGTCATTTTTTATGGCACCATCTAGGCGGCTCTCGCTACCTCTTTCGACGCTCAGATTATAATTAATCTGATCTCTCTATGAACGTTACAGTATGCCCAGATTTAATTAATCATACGTATGAAAAGATAAATTATTTTAAATTTTTGTGTGAAACCTTGGATTCTATTGTTGAGTACATAATTTTTAAGCTACTAATAAACTTTACATTTGCCTACGCAAAAGTTAACAATACAAATCAAAACATAATTTGTAGAAAATAATTCTAAAATTCTTTATCTGCAATTTTAATTAAATTCAACTTGATACAAAATTACTTTAAATACTGTAAAATCTTTAAACTTGCATATGATTGACAAATCACCCACATATAAGCAGAATTTGCGATGTTCATTCCTACATCTCTCAGCATCCATAAACCATAATCAATTAACATTGATGGATTTCTGATATAATCTTCCTTCACATAGTTACTCCGTAATCATCAAATCTAAATGATTGGACTCTCCTTACTATCCTTAAACAGGCATTACTGCATGTAATCATATCCCGATGCCTTTATCCCTCCCTAAGGACGGTGACATATTCAAACTATTAACGGAATATAGTCAACTACAAGGTCTACCTTTGTAAGAAACATATATTAATTTAATTATTAATACTGAGTAGAAGAGGTCTCTACATGCCTTTTTAAGCAGAACTCCCGCTCTTGAGGGTTAATTAATTTTTCAGCCCTAACTACTTCTTTGGTGTTGAGAATAAATTAAAACTGATGCGAAAATTTGCATTACGTCTTTTATCATTGACATGCCCCGGTTTGAAAAGGTTGTAAGAATGAAAATGTTGGTTGAGATGAAAAAAAAGAAAGAAATGGAACTAAAACATATTGCATCATTTTCAAAATGATCATAGAGTCATTAAACACACAGCTAATAATCATTCCTTCAAAACTGATCTGATCGTGATTTTGGCCCTCCGTTTCCCCTATAGATAGCGGGTGATAGCTCACGGTTTTTCTATCTCTATGGTTGTTACCAAACGTATTATAGTTGGTTGGTTGGTAGACATATATTTTCATGCTGGTGTGCTTGGACAGAGACCCGCTTATAAACCTTCGTCAAGTACGACAGACACAACGCACATACACACATACGTGACAGATGCTGCCATCTATCGTGCGTCACCTCCACAACTTAGACATGTCCCTGAAACGTTTTATAGTTATTTGAAACCAATTTTAGTTTCGATAATGCTTACCAGTTGATCCCTAGCCTCTTATTGACCTTAAATGGTTTACATAACTTATTTTTATTTATGTATTTTAGTGCATTAAGTTGCTGATTATTTACAAAAGATAAGTTCTATTTTATTAAAATATTTCTTGTCTAGACAGTTTCCCAAATTCTAAAATGTGTCATGTATCTATTTTGCTCATTGATACTATTTGATCTATTATTTGCGAAATATACAAGCTGGTTTGTAGCTTTTAATTGGAAATTTTTGCTTAAAAATAAATTGTTTAGATTATTTTCCAAGATAACTGTATAGTAAGAATTCATGCATTCTGAAGGAAAGTCCAATATTTAAGATCGTGTTATGATCGGGAATAGCACAGCCGTTAAAATAGTATTATCCTGTCGTAGCTGTATCCTTCCGGTAGCAAAATCAAGACTATACCAGCAATAAATGAAATAAAAAACTAGGAGAGTGTAACACTACACGACTTTAAATTACCACTCAACACATAAATAAATACATTTAAAGGTAATAATTATATTTAAAACTTAATAGTCCTAATTCAGCTACTATTTGCACATGCGTTTTTTGACAAAAAAACTTACAATACTACCCAGTAAACAACAGGTATTGGAAACTCGTAAACCCAATTTCAAGCTTTTTTTTTTTTGATTTTCGACACCATCGCAATACTTTTATTACCTTACAATTCAAGTATTAGGTATTCTGAAAATAAGAATATAGAACTTTAAAAAAAAACACATTTCTCAATTTTATCCCCTATCTTTTACAACGATGTCAAATTAACACAACGGTTGTTCGGAATTTCAAGGAAGAGAGCCCGCTAACTATTGAAAGCGGGTTAATTCGATGGAGCACAAAAGAGAATTTAATGCATCTTTAGTTGAGCTTAATTTTCTGTGCGGAGAGGAGTATCGCTCAATAAATTATTACTGATTGATTCTGTTTGTAAAATGGAAATTGTTTGCCTTACTGTTAAGGTTGATTTGTTTTCATAAGGAATATTTTCCTGGAATTTATCCTGAGGCATTGGCCACCGACTTTCAAATTAAAATAAACAGGTCTGCTGTAAATACATATTCATAATTGATGCATAATTAGTACGTAATTAAAAAATAAATTGGAATTTTGATTAGTTATTTAATTGTGAAACTGAAAGATATCATGCTATACATCAATTTTGTTTTAGATAACAATCAGTTTTAATTCATTTTTAATCAGACAGATTTTTTAAAGCACAATAAATGAGAACGTAGGGCTTTCTTTTCTTAAGGGCTTAAAAGGCGTTCAATTCATTATTGTTCAAAGCGAAAAATAGATTAGTACTGTATTTATTTATATCTCAATAAAAAGACATGTATGTATACGATATCCTTTATATAGTTTTTTAACATAAAGCTTAAAAATTCAAAAATGCAATCACCACTAATACAGTGCACTTTTTTCTAGACTATTTTGGTCGTTACCTTGTAAATCTTTTTAATACACATTCAATTTCACCAGGGAATATACTCGCCTCACTTACCTAAAATACGTTATCTCTACCCAACCACTAAACATTAACAATTTATTCACGAATTTTCAAACACCTTTTAGTCACACACTTAAAATCATCTGTAGCAAATTGTATATCTGAACCTTGTTAAACAAAGGCAATACAACTAAAATATTAGGTGGGGAATATTAACGGTTGCTCGACGTGACACATAACTTTTGACTTATGTCCTCAACATTATGTGAATATTTTTATGCGACTAGTGTGAAAAAGATGCAACTGGCACAGTTATTTAAAAAAAATGCTTTGTAGTTTTTTTAATTATTATTTAAACTACACGTTTTTTTACTTAACATTTTTTGTTGCTATTGTTCAGAAAAAAGCGGGTTAGAAAGAAAATTAATCGCTCATAGGGATTATAATTAAATTTCCAATATTTAATTATGAAAAAAATAATCACTGATGATAAAGACGTGCAATTTAAAAAATGCACCGGTAACAGAAATACAGGAATATTATTTTACAAATTTAAAATCGAATATTTGATCTAAGAATTAAGCCAAAGATATGAAACATAGTGTTCCTGACCTGACTGTAATGGCACTACTCTTCACATAGATATATAATGTTTATTCCGTTCTTTACATGGGTACTATGTGTATTGTTTATACACATTAATGGCCATATTCCATCTCTCCATTATTTAATTATTTTATTAACTCTCAGATCTTTGCCAAAATGATTTCCTTTGCACTTGTCTAATGTCACATTATTCTGACAAATAATTATCATTGTACAGCTATTTGAAATCGCAACAATAATTATAATCGTAAAATATACATATACGTAGAAACATATATAAACATAGCTACAGGAATAATTACACAAATATAATTTAATATACAAATATATTTGAACCCGAAGAGATTTAGAGGCTTAAGTGACAGTAGATCCTTGCAATCCCGAATTGGGTAAGGTTTACCCTTCATTACTTTTTGGGATCGATGAAATGAAGACCAAGCATGTGTGGAACTAAATACTGGTTATTCCTTGTAGGGCCACAATGAGACATCTTTTCAACTCTGAGCCCATGGTCAGTAGATCTGAACTACACTGCTCACAAAAATTAAGGGAGCGCATGGTTTAAACCCTCTTACCCCCAATGATTCCACTTATAATCATCAGCTTGCAATTTATTTTCTGACTTAGGTAAGCTCACAACTAGGTATCGTCATATGGAAGAATCATGTCTTTTGAAGAAGTATAAATACTGCTTTTTTAATTAAATAAAATATGAAAAACATGGTAAAATAAAATTTACTCCCCAAAACCTTTATGAAATAAACTGACCCTGAATTCTTCATGCTTGCATTTTTAGATATTTCAAAATTGATTTTAACTACTTTTTACAAATAAAGTTTTGAAAAAAGTATTATTAGGGGTAAGTGGTGTACCTTGGACGTATGTGTACCTCGAACCTATGCTGATTCTAGCTCGATTAGCTTAGATATTGAAACAACACCACATGCAGTTAAAGTATTTGCTACCAGGGATCTCAGTGAAGTTCTATCTGTTTGTTTAAAAGGTCAATTTATTGAAGAGGTTTCGAAAAACTAAATTCACAGTTCAAAAGTAAATTTTTGTCAGATTCCTTAGTGTAATTTTTTACTCAAACATGTAGTGTTTATTCAGAAACGATGGTTATGCAATATAAAGCAAAGTTTTAGCTATAAAACAGTGTGCTTGAAATTAAGTTAAGTCTAACCTTAACTTGGTGATTAACTATTTTGTTTTTAATATCCAAGTGGTGTACCTCGAACCCAATACAAGTGGTGTACCTTGGACTGGTCCAAGGTACACTACTATAGGTCTTATGTGCTTCAGATTGTTGAAACCCTTTTTAAAATTCAAGTAAATTCTTTCCTTTGAAAAATTAAGTATTTTAAGCTATTAATATGCAACCCTGATTTGTAAAATCTAGAAAAATGGAAATTTGTAAGAAATTTTGATATGATGTGATAAAGAA
This sequence comes from Hylyphantes graminicola, assembly GCA_023701765.1. NCBI lineage: Eukaryota > Metazoa > Arthropoda > Arachnida > Araneae > Linyphiidae > Hylyphantes > Hylyphantes graminicola. The sequence continues at coordinate 38,527,649 of CM043119.1, read as the reverse complement.
TTTTTTTTTTGTAGTTAATTATTTAGATTTATGGAAGCCTATAAAATTTTAACCATATTGATATAATATAGGAAATAATTATTGCATGCTCATCTAAAAAGATATTTTTTATAATAAATATCTAAGCAGAACATCCTTTTTACGTTCACGCCCAGTTGAATAAACATAGGGGGAAATATTTGAGTTTTTTTTTTTCATATTTAAGACAGAAAGATAGCCAAATGCTTTTCTATAGCATGAAATAAAAGTTTAATTTTATGCTGCATTTTAACGAATACACCCGAGAAAGATTGCATTGCAGCTGAAAAAGCCAAACGGGCACTAAAAAAACTAAGGCAATAAAACCCCTTACTGAGCCAATTGACCTAACATAACCAATTACTACAATCTTGGCTAGAAATAAGAGTAGGTTGTAAAATGTATTTTTGAATTTTATGTGGCTAATAAATATTGGTTTTCGGACTGTAAATCTCGAGTCTCTCTACCTGTTAATAATTGGTCCAAGGTACACTACCGGTTGGACCAAGGTACACCGCCGGTGGTGTACCTTGGTCCTAATTACAATTTTCTGTATTTATTTTTTTAATAGTTGAAGTCATTTAAATAACATGTTAAAATAAATATATGTTGTATATAACAACATAAAGTATTCAGTAAAAATATTTTTATCCACTTTTTGCAAGTAATTAAGAAAATAAAAATTGAAAAGTCAAAATAGGTCCAAGGTAACCCACCTTCCCCTACAATTTATTCAAAAGTTACGATTCCAATTTCTCCCCTTAAATTTTAGTTCAAAAAATGAAGATCCCCCCCCCCCTCCGGGTTTTTTTTACCATATTATTCTGGATGCATAATAAATCTATTTCACAAATTTTAGATTTTTAGAATAAAAGATTATAAGTTGGGACTGAAAGGGTAACAAAAGTGCTCCCCTAACTGTGTGGTATGGTATATATATATATATATATATATATATATATATATATATATATATATATATATATATATATATATATATATATATATATATATATTCCAGCTTGTGGGCTTGTTCAGAGAACCGCTTATAAGCTTTCGTCAAGTGGGACAGGCACATAAAGAATTTTTACAGTCACAAAGAAATGAATAGCATATAGACAAATAACAACATTTACTGACGGTCACAAACATCCATGCCTGACCGGGATTCGAACCCCCCTAATTGTTTTGAGCAGTGTAAATACAGCAGGCCTTAATCTAGAGCCTAAGATTTGTCTCGCCATTCTACTTAGTTTTAATTGAATCAATTGGAAATTGAGCGTCCCTTACCATTTTTCCACACCGACCCACGCTGGGATTGGCAAGGCACGCACGGAGCTAGCTTTTCCCATGCAGGAACCGATTTCTCCTCACTATGACACTTGTACGTGAGTCTGTTACAAATCAGTTCCAATACGAATTGCCGACTTATTCCCGCAACGGGATTTGATCCTCCGATATTAACGTTAGGTCGGAGCGTAGGTAATTCATATGGGTGTTAACTAGGAAGCTTCGCCTAAGCTCATCACATTTTCATAAATTACAATAACGTAATGTGTGATTTGTAATCAAGTTCAGAATTTAATGCTCTGATACATTTTAACTTTTGGCACGTGATCATTTTTAATGTTATGATGTAAGAAAATAGGTGAATTTGGTACAAAAAATTCAGATCAAATTTCGTGTGCATCCCTTTCCGACCGAGCTCTCACGATCGTGCGGGATTAAAAGAGAATGTCCAAGCTCTTCAAAAACATCGATACTGAAGCCACTGACTTGTACCATTCGTTATTTGTATAAAAAATTACATGGTTTTTAAGGAGTTGCTGGCATTGATGCAGTTTAGGGCAATTTTTCGATAAAACTTTTAAAATTTAGTCTCATAAACTTAAATCATCACGGACGGGGTCTTAAAGGGCTAAAGGAGTGTTGCAAATAATTCCAATTACATTTATTTTCCCCCAATTGCATGAAATTCATAATTTTAATATATCGGCATTATATTTAAGTTTATAAGTCGTTATATGTAAGATGAATTTAAACAAGAACAAATATTTTCTCTAAAAGATCACAAGCTACGGAAAACATATTACGTTATAATTATTAATTGTAGCTAGATACAAAACCTGATTAAAGTCCATATCAAGCTGTATAACTTATATTTTTAGATGCATCTTTATCTAAAAGCAATTATTTTACTAGAAAAAAAATTTAGACTTTTCCATACATACACCATACAAAATAAGAATTAATAACAAATCGAATAGTTTTCCCGAAATACTTTTTGTTGTTAGGTCAATGGAAGAAAAATTACTATTTCTTCTCAATTTATTGTTTTATATTTTAGGAAACAGATAATATATATTTTTCTTTAATCACCTTTTCTTGTTATCCAACGTGTTACATTATTTCATATAGTATAGATTTATAGAAGTTCAATGTCTCAGTCAAGTACTCTTATGTGATAAAGTGAGATTTTCCTTGTTAGTGTTTAAAATATAAGGTAATGTAGTGTAAAATTGATTTTATATTTCAAAAAGATTCTTTCATAAAATGTTATAATTAAATAAAGTTTTATTTATTGTACAGATACACAAATATTATTACAGATTAAAAAAAAAGATGAGATATAGTTTTTTTTTGTATTTTATTACTAGTTACATAAAGAAGTCGATATCCGTAGAAACTTTTTTTTCTTATCAAGTGAGTACAATAATTTGTATTTCGTGTATTTAAATAATACTTTACAATAAAATTTTAATCTTTAAGCTGTAACATAATTTATTTGAATTGAATTAACAGATACGTTAGTTATATTACTAAAGGACAAAAATCACATGATTTGTATCGTTCTAATATCGACAAAACTAATCAAGATTTTTTTTCAAACTATTCATTTTATATTAATCGTTAAAGTTAAAAGAAGTAAAGCGACAATTAATTTTTTTTCTCATTAGAGACGAAATTTTTTTTGCATTAACCTGTAATTCTTTAAGTAAAAACTTTAAGTTAACTGTCTTTTTTTTTATTTTCCTCCCTTAACATCTTCTTACAATTAATTAACTCATAGGCCCCTAAACGAAAAAGTAGTATGATATAGAACAACGATTTACTACACAATAAAACGAACTGTATTAAGCCTTGAATTTTATTTACGGAAGCAAGCATTTATATGAAAAGTTTTCTTTTAAAACTCACTCAAGAGCTCTTACAGGCTCTTTTTTTAAATGAATTTATGATTGGTGCACTAAAGATAAGGTTTCACGAATCAGTACTCTATTGGGATACTTTTTTTTTTTTATAAAATCGTACATTTTTATTAGGTGAATGAAATTTTTTTTATGAATAATAGCGCTCTTGGGGATTATTAGTGGAGTACCGAGTTTTCTCAATAAAAATATTTTTCGCCAAATTCACTATTGTATATGGTAAATATATCTCATGGTTTCACACGAAAAGTGGAAGAATTTTTCTGCAGAGAAAATGTAGAGTTTTTGGCATCTGGCAGTAATGTTACTTCTTTGAATCACTACCGAAGCCGTTTCGTAAAAAATATTATCAAATATGTCCACAGTTCTTAATTAATAAACATCAAAATCAATGACAGCCTTCTCACATATCAACTAAACGAAAAACTAAATCTTGTGCTGTCATCTGTTAATGTTCCGGAGAAATGTAAAAAGGGATGTAAAAGGGAACAAAAATGTCCCTTTTCTTAACATCTAAAGGCGAAACTTATTCTTTATTTAAAAAAACAACAGCAACATATGCCAGGATCTCTACTACGGAAATTCATCAAAATATGAATTTCGAAAAAATATTCGCTTGACCCTTTTCTACACTTAATGATTCATATCGCTTGTTAAATTAATGGTTTCTAGAAACTAAAATGTCCCAAATGCGATTTTTCAAAATGGTAGTTATATTTAAATCACCACTTATCAAAGTTTGCGAGAATCTTTGAATTGTTCCAAAATATTTATTGCTACATGCCTATACATCAAATATGTCATGAAAACAAGTTCCGAACTTTTGAAATGATGCCAAAAGACAATCATTTCCTTCGGTTGTGTTATATTTTAGAAAAAAGATTTCTGACAAGAGTAATAAAATTTCGCATTTTTCGTACAATTCAATGCATTAGATATTATTTTTAAATATAAATATTGTGACAATAGATTCAAATTCGACAAGGTGATTTTTTAGAAAGGCTTTAAGATAAGTGAAAACTTATGAAGAACTATTGTTTTATTGTATATAAAAAATTGCATTAATAATTTAGCAATTATTACAATATTTCGATTTTACGCTTTTAATTTCATACGAAATATTTCGACAGTGGGTTACAAAAGAGTGTTTTGATTAAAAAAATCTGTATGTACAATATATTATTTCATTTTTGTTATAAATTTCTATCAAAAGTAAAACAGATTAGTTTTATAACGTTTTTTTTTTTCGAATTGCTCTCCCACTCTCATTAAATTATGATTAAAATTTAAGTTTATAAAAAAGTTAATCATAGTTTCTGATGGGAAAAACTAAACTGAAACAAAAAATGCTATTTTTTATTTTAGTAAATCCATACTTTAGTAAATTTCAATTGCGATATCATCAAATGACATGCTACATCCAGCATTTATTTGTGCTTCCAGAAACGTTTTTAGTAAATCCTACATAAATAAAACTGTATGCTATCAACTTTAAAATCTGAGAATTCAGAACCGAAATCTTCCCTTAAAAGTGTAAAATTAATTTTAAAAATAAACGCGCACAATCTAAATAAATAAAAATCGCAAACCACAATCTAAATAAATAAATTATAAGCGCATCCTTACCTATCTAATTTCTAAGCAACAATCATGATTAAAACGATTGCTGTTTCGAAACTCCGTCGAAAACTTTCTAGAAGGATTTTCCATTCCTAGTCGGGCGAAAACCATTAATTAAACCGATGATGTAGGCAATCGATTACATTACCCTCAGGGATTAATGGATTTGCCCAATGTGGTTGGGAGCCCTTGCTCCCATCAGCTAAACAGCTCCCTGTGGACTCTTTAGATTTAATGTGAATTTTTTCTCTACAAATTACAAAATTTTTATCAGTCAGCTGCTTGACTAAATTACAGAGGGTGCTCATGGAAAAAGTTTTTTTTTTAAAGTTGGAGTAATTAGGCTACTAATGTTAATTGATATCCATTATTTAAAAATATATATCAACAATCTTATGGTGTTTCTTTTGATGTGCTAGATGGCTAGATTCAATGTGTAGTTTTTTTTTATCTCCAAAAATTATTTTAAAATAATGCAAACTTTAATCCGTACTAACTTGCAAACTATCCGTCCAAACTTTAATACTTAACTTACTAAAAAGTGTATCATGAAGGCAGTTACATGAACATTAAGACCTTTGAAAAATGTAGTATATGGCGAAAAGTGCACAGCGCTTCCAGAATGACCAATCAGAAATTAGGAATTTGTTACAAGAAAGGTTTTAAAAGGTCAACGTGTAGGAGAATGATTCAGGAAAGTTGTGTGGGGACGATTGCATGAGGCGACTGTTTGTCGCCAGCAGGGTGGTTGGTATGTTAAAGTGCTAAGTGATATTATGGATATTTGAAAATGTTATTAAGTTATTATGTTTAATTGGGGGTTAAAATATAAGTTTTTTGAGGGGTATAAGTCAGGATATGTCATTTATAAAGAAATTTATAAATGTATTGTATTATAAAGTCATTATTTTAATTCTCACAGTGCATTTTTTTCAAAACACTGAACTTTCTTCCCCAAGTTAAATGACCAAATAAAAGGGTGTATCTTGAAATAAATTGCACGAACAAAGACACTGCAACAATTTATAACAGAATTGTTTTTCTTTGTGAGGAATTGGGTTAGATCGAAGACTAGACTGTTGTTTTTAGATAAGTCTTTGTTTTAATCACACAGAGATGTTTTAATGTGAATTTCTCCCTCAAAATACAGATATTTGATCCGTCAGCTACTTAACCAAATAAAATAGTGTGTCTTGAAATAAGTTTCATGGACAGGACTCTGCAAGAATTTTTAACAGGATTGTTTTTATTTATGATAAATTAGATTAAATCGAAGGCAATTAGTAAGGAGTGATTACTAGACAATTGACAATGAGTAATTGGATGAAATTATAGATATTTTAAATAGAAAGTCGTTAATCTATTCATATACTTCAATAATGTTTCAAAAAATAAGAAGCATGAGTTTCAAAAGCTAATTATTTCAAAGTGATTGGCTTGATTAAAATCTCTCTAAAAAAAGCTATTGTTAACTGTGGTTATTGAAATGATAGATTTTATTGCAGTTGTGGGGGCGTCATAGAGTACATTGCAGTTTTTGTAATTTAGAAGTGCGTTGATTATTGTTATATCAAATTTCAATTTAACAAATAATTTTATTTAACCAAGTTTATATCTCAATGATACAGTCGCTAATTTGCCTCTTTATTATAATGATATAATAAAAAACCACTTACAACAAAATTCATATGCTTCAATGACATAAAATAACTGCCATGACAACAAACATGGCAATTTTGCAACCCTCGTTTAATAAAATGGATTGCATTTCATTTTAAAAAATGTTCGAATTTTCTTTTTAAGTCTTGGCCTACAATTGCATTAGCATTTAAAGTAATAAATAGAAAATTTTATCAATAGGATATGTACGGAATTCATAAATTTTACTTTTAAACCAAACTACATTTAATTCTAAAAACTGTTTCTCAAGTTACACAGATATTAAACATTTATTATTTTTTAGAAAACACAAAAATATATACTTCACACTCAAATATAATATAGAAAAATCTATAAATATCTCTCTTACAAACGATATAAAACCATGCATCATAAAATTGTGCTGAAATTCACTATTCATATAAGCTTTAAGGTAACTTTAAGGTACCTTGTCCCTGAACGAAATACTTCACAGCTTAACAAAATGTCTGCAGAAACGTTTTTGGTTAATAAAACTCTAGTGGAAAGCAATGGGTAGTTTGAGAAACGGTGGGCCATCAAAAATTGTGTTCCTAAAATACAGTTTTATTGGTAACCATTCGGACATGCATGGGCTTCCTACCATAAAATTACATACTGATGTTTAGTTCGTGTTTGCTAAAGTAACTGCACACGTACAATTGAAAATCTTTATGTGCTGATACGGCTTGTATAGATAGAAGGATTCATTTTATGGGTGTGTGTTGGTGAATGGGCATTTTATTTTTGACGAGCTTGTATTATTTGAAATATGATGTACATTTGAAGATACTTTATTAATGTAAGTTTTATTAAAGTTTCAGATTAAAATTAAGAAAATTTATTGTTTAAAATAATAGTAGAATAAGGCATTTGTAATATTTATGACGTAATTATTAATGAATATAGATAAAACATAAATATATATTTAAAACTACTTAACTAATTAGTTTTTGAGAGTATCTTCTAATGATTACTAAACCCTGAAATTATAAATTGTTAGCATCAGACAAAACGTGGGCGAACTTTTATATCTAACTTATAATTTGGATAAAGATGTTTCACTTGGTAAAATGTTTATCAAACTCTTTGATATTAGGTTTACATTTTTAACATTTAAACCATCCTTTTTTCATTTGAAAATACCATTTGGATACAAATAATTAGTTTTGCATAGCCATAAAAATAGTATTAAATAACTCTAGATAATAACATAAAAGTACATTCGACATGACTTAAACACTGACTTCCTTATATAAGATTCTAATAATTGCTAAACCCAGCAATTATTATTTGTCTATGTCTAACAAAATGTGTTATTTATTTTTAATTTATTATTTGGGTAATGATATTTGATTTGATTTTCTTTAAAAAAAATCTATAGAATTATGTTTTTATTTATTTACATTTAAATCATCTTATTTTCTTGTTTTGAAAATAAAAATTATGTAAATATCAAATAATTAGTTGTGCATCGAAAAATATTGGAATGACCAATTTAACGAAAAATTATTATAATCTAATTTTTAATAATTATCATTTTCAAAACAATAAGATTACTTTTAAATTTAGCTTTATTAAATATTTAAAATTTTATTTAAATTTAAAATGTATATTTTTATGCTTAACTAACAAAAAAAAACATACTCAGCACACCGCATTATATTCACCTAGAAACTGAAAAAAATATTCCGATCAAGGTAACATCATGATACAAAAATGTATACAATTTTTTTAAATTTTAAATTTTTTTTTATATTTTGAACTTAATTTTTTTAACCGTTCCAATTATTTACCAAAAAACCCCCACCCAACACAACAAATTATATTCACCTAGGAACTAAAATAAAATATTCCGATCACAATAAAGTCATGAGAACAATCCCAAACAAACGTAGCAGGCACACAAAAAAAGCATTTGAACTTGGAAACGCTTTTTCCTTTATTGTGTAGCGATTAGTTGAAGTTGAGTAGTTTCAACCACGATCGACCATGAAACAAAATGTCTTCCTTCTGCTCTTTTTACTGCGGATTTGCTTTAAGTTTTTTTTAGGGTACGTGATGCCGCTGGAACGTTAATAAAATCTAAAACCTTCGGATAGGTCGATACTTATTTATAGGTTAGTGTTCTTCCAGGTGTTGTTTAGACTCTATTTTTTGCTGGAAACTCAGGAAAAAACATAATGGTTATCCTTACTGGATTTCAAAAAGAAGTTTTTATTTTTTCAGGTTTTTGCTTTTATGAGGGTGCCCCCACAAAAACATATATATTTTTTTATTATTTGAGAGCTGAATTATTTGTTTGGGTCATTGTTTCTGAAAATGTAAACAAAAAATAACAGTTGATTTATAAGAAAGAAAAAGCGGGAAAATGTTGGGAAAATAAAACGATGTAATTTCTTTACAGTTTTTTTAAGTTATTATTTAAATTAGTTTATTGATTATATAAATTTGTCAATAAACGTAAATTGTTTGATAAAAAATAAATAGTAAGCAAAAGTACTCTGATTCTAATACCATTTTTCAGTAAAGAAATTCAAGTAAATTGTATTGCGCCGCCATGTGAAAGATAAGAATAAATCATTATCTACTTTACACTACAGGATACATTCATTTGTAGAGGACTATAGTTAAAAAGCCATAAATACTATAGAGATAGTTTTTGGTCAGAATTGTGTAAAATATGACAAATAATAGACCAGTAAAGTTTTTCTTAAAAGCATTGAAGCACAATTTTTCAGATTCAACTTGCCAAATGCTTTTTATCCAATAATTAAAAGTCGTTCAAATAAATCCAGCTGAGCAGTTAGCATTTACCCAGATAAGTAATAATTGTTAGAAACAAATATTTTCAAATTTAGAGGCTCGAAATCAAAATACACTGTGGCTCTAGGTACGCAAAGCACCCCTAATTTATACTGAAAATTTCTTTCAATTTTTTTTAAATCGAATCTTAAATTCAATATTTTTTTGTAATCTGACCGAAACTTCTTAATATGAACCAAATGCAATACTATTATTTACATATCACGTCTTTTTACAATTACAAAGGTTTCTCAATTTCTATTTCACTTATATAATTAATGATTGAAACAGGAAGCAAAAGTACATCAAAATGTCATGATAATATTAAGAGTAAAAAAGCAATAAATATGCAGTTTTAGTATAGTATTATTATACTAATATTATTTGGGAAAAAGTCACATTTTGCAAACATACATTCTGTTTGTCTTTTGTAGATTTAAATTCAATTTATCTCGAATAGAGTCAACTCAGCTTTTAAAATGCTGACTCCGTGAGCCAAGTGAAATAAAATCTAAGAATACTAAGCGCTCGGCAGTTTTATTAGGCATTTTTATTATTCAATACATTACATGACTACAAAAAGGAGGTTTTTTTTGTATGTTTGAAAATTTATGTCGAAACCTAGTCATCATAAAGTTGTGTTTTCTGGAGGTGATAAAGTTTATGCTGAAATTCATATCATAGTGAAAAGATAATATAATAAATATATAAAAAGATTACCTAAACACAATATCATTATAATAAATTTTTCAATTAATATAATAAGTAATTAGTAAGTGAAAAACTAAAATAATGCATTTCAAAAACTTTTACAAATTTACGAGCATTTATCATGCAGCAGTTACATAAATTAATTTCCGTTTGTATCCTTCATAGCATTGTAAACATATGATTTGAGCCGCATAATAACACTGATTAAATTCATTTGCTATCAACATATAATTCCACTTGCGAAAATTCTAAATACTGACATACAACTTGGAGTACAGTAAAATGTTTTCGTAAGTAGCAACATTTAATGAACATACTTTACTTGGAATAAATTCTTTTACCTCATTAAATGAAAGGGAGTTAATTTAACAAGCTAAATTAACGTTCTTTACTGTGAACTTTGTGACTAGGAATTCTTAGAACGACAAGGATTAAAGATAAACGGAAAACAGAGTTTGATGTCAGTGAGAATCAGTTGTTTCAGCTCGCAACTCTATTTAATGTGTGGAATATGAAAGTGTGGGGATAATTTAGTGTGGAACATGTGTACAGTGGTGGCCAAAAGTGTGGAATTTTTTTAAAAAAGTTTCATGTAATTTTGTGTGCTTGTAAAATATATAAATTTTTACTTAAATACAAGCGTTTATACATTAAATTGAAGGTAATTTGATGTAGAATTTAGTAATAAAAATTGCGGAAAGAGAAAATTAATATATTCTACAAGCACACATTGTTGAAAACCATGAAACTTTCAAAAAATGTCCACACTTTTGGCCACCACTGTATATAATATATTACTACGAATTTATAAAAAAAGCTTAACAGAATAACAAAAAAGCGTTTCTCAAACAATTGTTCTCGCTTACACTTTTGCGTGTGAAAAACAAAATAGTATACACTGTTTACAAAAAGCCTGAAATTTATCGTGCATATTTCAGTAATATTATCGGGAATATACGAAAAGATGCGTTTCTTCAACAAACACGTTTGTCTGAAATAAACAATCGTTTCTTATTTTACCTAAAACCGCTTTACAAGCGAAAACGGAATTTTTTTGTATTTCGCGTGCAGAATTTCACTTAAGACCAAATTAACGTAATTTTCTCATATAACCTCTACCCAACAGCTTTTAGCCTCGACACATCGGCCGACGACTCAGTCACCAAATTTTTGTTTTGTTGTTATTGGAATTACAACTTGAAGGCCCCAGCAAGAAAAGATAAAAATGCAGTTATGTTCATTTTTCTTTTAATAAAATTTATCAGTTAATAAATAACTTACAACTAAATTATAAAAAAAAATGCTTAACATAATAACATTAAAGTAGGTCTTAACAAATCTCTCCTTTTACTTTTTGTGTGTAAAGTTAGAAATAGTATGCCTATTAATAAATTAGTTTCTTTACAAGAATTTTTTAAACCTTAACAATAGGTAATTGTCTAAAATCTTAATTGTAAATTTAACGATTATCCTTACATAACGACATGTGTACAATTTATATGAGGCATTAAGCAAAACATGCACCACTTAATATAATAAATGTTTACGTATAAAAAAGTAGATACACAAAAAATTAATCTACTTACAAAATTGGATTTATTTATCAAAATATGTGAATGTAATTTTATAGAATAATTTTTGTTGCTCAGGATTTTTGTCCTGTATCTTTCTGATAAATGGGATATTCCTGAAATTTTTTTTTAAATAATAAAATTTTTTAAAATGTTATAATTGATACATTTTCATTAGTATTGTAAATTTTTTATTTGAAAATATTTTTAAAATCAACTCTTCAAAGAAAGCTAATTATGATATTTAAAAAAAATATTTTACCTGAAACAAATTTAACTTAAACATTTTTGTAGAGAAAACAACCATACATATTTGCCTATTTCGAGCTTTTTCGGCAAAGAATATACAAAGATATTGCGTGTAACTAGGATATATTTTAATGTTTTTAGTTTTGGCAAACCCAAAACCGATGAGAGACATTTCTATGAACAACATATATTCTGCATTACTAATGATAAAAAAAATATTCTTCAAACAAATACAAAAAAATTATCGAAAAATAAGAAATTAAAATTATAGTTTTCAAGAAATAAAGAACTAAGGGCGTTTAGATTCTAAACAGTATCTTGAGATTAGTTATCACTAAATAATTCTTTAAAAGTGAGTAAAACCCTTTTAAGAAGTTCTTTAAAGAAAGAATGTTCTAAGATTGCCATCTTTGGCACATCACCAAGACTGTCGCGTGACCACGTTGAGGCTAACGGACGACAAATATTTAAAAGACAAGTTCGTGTTGCTAGGTAATTCATATATACTTTTTTTTGTCTAAAATACGAAAGATTGCCAACTTATTCTGAATTCTATGCCAATGAAATTCAGAGAATTCTAAATATATTTATTAAGATAATTCTATAAAGGCTTTTTCCAGTGGAACAGAACTGTCTCTCCACAAATCCTAATACAAAAATTAGTTTCTTTTTGGTTGTGTTCAAAAAGTAATCTGAAGGAAGTTGTTAAAATATTTAACAACGAAACTTGCTTGTGCATTCAAAATGCAACGTAATTAATTAAAAAATATAAGGTAAATCATAACTATAAAAAATTTATATATATAAAAATATATCAAATGAATTTTTCAACAACAATTTCGAGGATTGGGAAAAAAAGTTATTGGAAATTTTTAATTTCTAAAAGCGGAATTAAAGCACACAGTCAATTTTCTAGTAAATAATATTTGAATGTTATTGGGTCAATTTCTCTGCATGCTTATTCCAAATTATTTTCCAAACTTTATTTGATCCAAGAAAGTTGACATAAATTTACCTTAAACGTTTTCAAGTAAGATTCGTTCTCTATAAACAACTTAACTATGTCTCACTTAAAATTTAAAACCAAAATAAATGTATCACATACAAACACTTTATAATCCTTCACCAGCTATATATCGATAAACCATTACATGTTACCACAACACGCCCAACAAGTTATTTTACAAGTGCTTCCCTGTTTTCCCGTTCGATATACTCGGAAATAAATGTTTCATTTTGCAGAATCCTGCTTCTTTTTACTTGCTTTTCTCTGTCAGTTTCTTAAAACAACTTTTTTCCGTAGGCAGTTTCCCAGCGGAAGGAGGTAATGATTATTCAACGGAGACTAAATAGTAGTTTAGAAAAGGTGGTGTTCCCGTTGGGGCTTTTTACTTCGTTTCATTTTTTTATGTAGATATTGATTTTAAGGTGTTATGACGAACGAAATGTCCTGAGATGTGAATATTTTATTTTAATAACTTAAAAAGTTTCATTTACGATCTTAAAAGATTCATTTTTATGTAGGGTAGACTGACCAGTGAGTAAACAGGACCCGGTGAATGAATATTTGGTAAATACAATTAAAAAATAAGGATTGAAAATCATTCCACTAGATGGATTGGCAACTCTGACTTCCTCCCATCTAGAAGGAAGCTATCTGACATATGGTTGGTTGTCCTGGTCATTATGTCCTGGTGTTTATTTACTGGCGAACGCAGCTCCTCAAACGTTCATTCACTGGTTACCACCCTACTTTTTTAATGTTTCTTTTTAAATATTAAAACAATGCGATTTTAGAAATAATGTCTTTTGTTTCATACTATTTTAAGGTGTTGAAAATTTTATAGTATTGTGTGAAAAAGACATGTGTGACGAATCATAATTTTTTTTTTAGAAGTTACTGATTGTTTTTCAGAATACTTTGAGACTATTTACGTTACGGGTGAGTTACGGGTGAACGTTATTAGTTTGAAACAAAACTATATTGTAAAAGAAATTAAATTCGATAATACTTCTTACAATAACATTTCATGACAATGAATGGGAATATATTGTAAATATTTGGTTTCAGCCAGGCTGTGTCTCCAATTTTATTACTGCATTAAATAAGAGAGAAAGCTTACGCGAAAGGAGTAAGTTTACAAGAAGTAGGAGTTAGCTTGTAATCTAGTTCTTATTTAGTGAGGTAACGTTTCTCCACAAAAATAGAGGCAGCCATGCTGACACATTTTACAAGAAAAAACGTTACATCATATTTTACATTGAGAGATAATAACTTCAAAAAAGACTATATAACAGTTTAGAAAAGCCGCCCCGGTTGCGCAATCGTTGGGACTCTAGCCTTTGAATGTGCTGGGGTCGAGTTCGAATCCCGGTCAGGCATGGATGTTTGTGGCCGTCAATAAATTTTGTTATTTGTCTATGTGTTATTCCTTTCTTTGTGACTGTTAATATTCTTTCTGTGTCTGTCCCACTCGACGAAAGCTTATAAGCGGTTCTCTGAACAAGCACACAAGCTGGAATATATATGTCCCATACCATAGTTTAGAAAAGGTGGTCTTCCCTTTAGTTATTCTTTACTTCGTTTAATTTTTTAATGTAGAGCGCTGAGATATAGATTTCGGAAGAAGTGTCCTGGGAATATTTTATTTTAAAAACTTAAAAAGTTTTATTTAATTACTTTTTGGGTGTTTTTTTTAAATATTAAAACTCAATGTAATTTTAAAATAATACCTTTTGTTTCGTGCGATTTTAAGATGCAGAAATTTTATAGTTTTTTTTTTAGGAAAAAGACATGTGTCAAATCATAAAATATCGATAGAAATTCTAATTGCCTTTGGTGTACCTTGAGAATCTCTGATAAGGAGACGATAATTTGATTTAAACTAAACTTTGTTGGAAAGCAGTTTATACGAGATACCGTTTCGCAATGTTAAATGTGAATGCAGTGTAAATTACACACTATTTTAAGGTATCGAAAAAAAAAATTTGAGAAACGGGCATGCTTTGAATCATAGAATATATTTTTTAATTCCAATTGTCTTCGGAATTCTTTGAGAATCTTCCGTAGGGCCAGCGTAATTTGTGTGACATTAAACTTTATTGCAAAAAAGTTTATACGAGATACTATTTCACTGCGTTAAATGGGAAAATACTGTAAATATTTCGTGTATATATGCTTTTATAAATTTCAAGGGAAAATGATTGCTGTTCTGTGTTTGACATAATAGCCCCCTTGAGTGGAATGGTGTAGGCGTATTGGACAAATATGTTTTTTCGAGTAAAAATATTTATTATTATATACTAGCCAGTGAAGCAGAGTATTTTATTGATCGGTATAACTTTTGGAACACCCAGTTAGCAGAACACCTCATTTATTTTTCTACAATGAAATGCAATAAACATTTTAAATTATCCCGAACCATTGTCTCCCGAACATTGTTCTCCCGAACCATCTTGTCAATTCGCTACATTTTTTGCGCAAGGTGTGATAGATAGCATTTAAATTTTAACGTTCGCAAAAGTCCTATAAAAAAAGTAAACAACTCGTATAAACTTATGACTCATACTTCAGAAAAAGTTTTTCACCATACAAAATTCCAAACGTATTTCCTTTCTCTATAACATTAAGGGGACGCATTACCCAAAAATTGGTCAAAATGTCGATTTTTCAGTTTTTACTTTATATTATTTACAATATTCTTCTAAACATTTACTGAAAGTTTCATAATGATATCTTGTGTAGAAAAAAAGTTATTAAATATTTTCTGGAGTCATTCCTATAAGTTTGAATACTTATTTCGTCTGCTTGCAACCTTTTTTTCTGTTTCACGTTTTTCAATTATTGTGTTTAATAAATGCCTTAGGCTTTTTTGCTAATTAAGTTAGAATTTTGAAATTTTTTACCTGTGTTTTTACAAATATTATGCACAAAATTGTGGATGGAATAAGGTCTTCTATGTATAGTTATTTTTTTTAAATGTTGAGTTCAATAATTTGTATTTTTTGTGTATTTTTTTGTGATTTTCACTGTAAATGCATATTACTTTTTAACTGTCCCTCACATTTTAAAATCCATGCACAGTTCTTGAACAAATAGTACTAAAAAGAATACACAAAAGTTTGGTGAAGTTATTCTTAAAATTGAAGGAGGAGTAGGGTTTAAAAAAGTTTTAAATTTTGACCCTTTTTTTTGAATGAATGAAAAACTACTTGTAAATGTTCATTTTTATTGCTAGAAATTTTTTATTTAGAGTGAACATTATACGAAACCAATATAACTTTCAAGTTTACGTTATTATTTCTAGAAATAATATTTTGGGTAATGCGTCCCCTTAAAAAACTATTATTTACAAAATGTTCTTACAAATACCATTATCAACGTATCGGGCAGTGAGATAAATATTATCTGAAATTATCAACTAATAATTCAAAAACCATGTTTCCCAAATATGTATCTTTTGTGTCATCAAAATCTATTATCTGTCATTTTAAATATTGACCTTGGTGTCTACATTGTTTCATAGACACTGGTTGAGAATCACCGTACATTGAAATCGAACTTTGCGCATTGCTAGGCAACGCATTGTTTGCTGAACTTTCAAAACATCTGACGCGTCGTTACATTTTTATATCTGCAAAATGAGAAATGTTTGAGCAAAAAATTTGTCGGAAGAATTAATGCACATTCTTGGTAACCGACAAGAAACAAATCTCATGTGCGTTTCACAAATAGAAAATCGTCGTGCATAAATTATTTATGTTTATTTTGCTACTGTAAAAAATATGTCTTGAAAATAAAACATTTTGAAGTGTTTTAAAAACTCATTCAATTAACTGCTTAAGGGAAATTGTAAAAAAGATAAATTTGAATGAAAATCTAAATAAATGCATGGCATTTTTAACAGTTAATACCTAAAAATTACAAATGTATTTTTTTATTTTTAAATTAGTTTATATACGAATAATTCAAATTAATGATTAAATAAGTAATCACTTCGATATTTTTATTTAAATCATCTCTTCATAATTAACTATATAAATAAAAGTTATTCATTATTCCAGAGAGTCTATTAGCATATTTTCGAAACACAAGAGTCCAAGAAATAGTTATAGACCACAAAAACTCCGTCACATATCTGCATAACTTAAAATCGAAATAATCCTGTGTTGGCTATTGTAATGTAAGATATTTTTTAAGTAATCATCTCCCATAATTGTAATAAAAATATTTTCATAAACAACTATATAAGCAAAAATTATTCATTATCCTAAAGTCTATTAGCATATTTTCGAAGAGTACTACAAATACTTGGGGCTCACAAAAAACTCTATTTCTTCTCAACAGAGCTTAGTCAGGATCGAAAATCCCTGTATTCAAAATCGGAACAACCCTGTTTTCAAATGAAAAAAGCATGCGACTTATTCAAAATAGACTCTCTACCAAATGTCCATGTCGCTTTCCTATCCAGCTAAAGAAGATTCAAAGAGAAGATTATGCGATCGATATATAGACTCCTTTTTCCAAGCTGGGAGCACGGGTTTTTCTAAGAGAAGCTAATCTCCTTTCATCTGGAGTTACAGTTTGAATTGGCCACTACTTCGAGTTTACTCTTCGAATTAGAAGAAGGTTTGATACTTATCAGCTACTTTGGAAGGTAAAAATGCTGTTTGTAATTGTATGAGGTAAAAATAAAGTTACGTTTTAAATGGTTTTTTTTAAAAATTAATTGCATAGATTACTAAAATGTTACTGTCCAACAATCATGTGTCTTATAAGAATAAAATATGCATTATTCTTATTAAATATCAGCAGTAAAAGATAAAAAAGGAAGTTTTAACACTTCAGATTGTCAGTGTATATGCAAAAATTTATGTGATACTAAACTACTTGATAATTGTGTATCGATGTTTTGCATTTGTATAAAAATATTTACGTTTTTAAACTATTATTTAGAAATGATAATAAATTTTTATTAAACAATTTTGAGAGCATTGAAATAGCTTTTATCTCACTTAAACTCCAGTTTAAGGCTCCAATGGCCAAATCAATTTAATAACTTCATGTAACTAAAATGATTGAATAAATATTGCGGCAAATTTTTTACTCTAATTAAGTTTGCGTAGCATCCTTCTAGGCTGTGGATATTTTTTGGTAATCGACATTTTTAGGTACAATCAATATTTAAAACAAATCCTTTGTAATATATTTACTTACTCTAATAATCTCTTTTCCGCTAAGTCGATTTCTAATTTAATAATTTTTACAACACGGATCATATCATCCAAGTAGATGACTTGACTCCGAAGATACTTCATCACAAACAGAGAGAGACAAAAAAATATAAGAAGGGCAAACGACGATTCCTGTTGTAGGTGATTAGAGGAAGCTGGCCGTTGAGCAGACACACCCTTTAACTGTCGATCACACCTGTCTTTGATAAATACCCCTTTCAGCTTTTGAAAACAGGAAAAACTAAAATGTATATCAAAAACAAATTTATTTTATTTTGTTTTTTTAAAAATAGTCCAAATGTCTTGAAATTCACCATTCCTAACGTAATAATGGAATGTTTTTTGCATGTCAAAAATCCTGAAGAGTGGTCTAAGTAAATTATGTTCCCTCATTTATCATGTCAAATTCGGAATTCCCTGGCGAGCGCTTCCAACGTATTTTAGAAAATCATCATTCAACTTATTTAAGTTTGTAATATATTTATTATTTTAATAATCTTCCTCTAAGCATTTACTAAATTTAATAATTTTCTCAACCTGCATCAAATCATCCAAGTCGGTGACTTGAGGCCAATACAGACTGCATCACAACCAGAGAGAGAAAGAGTGACACAGAAATAAAAAAGATAATTAAGGGCAGACGACGATTCTTGTTGTGGGTGATTAGGGGAAGCAGACAGTTGTGCAGACACACCCTTTCCCTGTCGATCACACCCTCACATCCCCTGACGAGAGAGCGAAAATGCTCTGGACGCAGAAAAGAAATTGCGGAAAATGTTCTTATATTGAAATGGAATAGGATTTCAGTAAGTAGTGAATAATATTTGGGAAGGAAATAATCGGTGTTCGAGGGAACTTTTGGTTTAAAATGCGTTTTTTAAAATTATTTTTAACACATTGGATATTGTTTTTGTTTTTCTTAAGCTGCTGTTAACTCTCCAATAAACACATTAATTTTGCAGCTACATCTAATAGGAACGAATAAATATTAACTCCATTCTTTCCCTAATTAAGTTTGTATCGAATTATTATAATCTTTTGCTGTTTGTTGTAAAAAGACATTTTTAGGTATAAACACCATTCAAGAAACTCTTTATAATACAGTTTATTGCTAAGAATATAATTTCCTCAAAACATATTCCTAATTTAATAATTTTCCCAACAAGCATTAAATCTTCCAAGTCGGGGACTCGACGCCAATACAGACTGCATCGCAACCAGAGAGAGACAAAATAATAGATAACCTAGCGCAGACGACAATTCTTGTTGTAGGTGATTAGGGGAAGCAGACCGTTGAGCAGACACACCCTTTCCCTGTCTATCACACCCTCACATCTACGGACCAAACGAAAATGCTCTGGAAGCAGAAGAGAAAATCCAGAAAATGTTCTTGTAGAGAAGTCGAGCAACGTTTCAATAAGTAATGATTAATATTTGCGAAGGAAATAATCGGTGTTCAAGGGAACTTTTGGTTTCAAATGTGTTTCGTTTATTCTTTCTAGCGAATTGGAAATTGTTTTTGTGTTTCTTTATCTGGCGTTAACTCTCCAAGAAGCAAATTAATTTTGTAACTGCATATAATCAGAACGAATAAATATTAACGCCCTTCTTTCCCTTTGTCGAATTCTTATAATATTTTGCTGTTTGTTTTAAAAAGTCATTTTTAGATATAAGCACGATTTAAGAAACTCTTTGTATCACATTTTATTTTTACGAACCTCCCTTAATGAAAACATATTTCTAATTTAATAATTTTTACAACAAGCATCAAATCATCCCAAGTTGGCGACTTGACGCCAATACTGACTGCATCACAACCAGAGAGAGACAGAAATAAAAAAAAAAGATAGGCAAGAGCAGACGACGATTCTTGTTGTGGGTGATTAGGGGAAGCAGACCGTTGAGCAGACACACCCTTTCCCTGTCGTTCTCACCCTCACATCTACGGACCAAACGAAAATGCTCTGGAAACAGAAGAGAATATCCAGAAAATTTTCTTGTAGAGAAATCGAGCAATGTTTCAATAAGTAATGAATAATATTTGAGAAGGAAATAATCAGTGTTCGATGGAACTTTTGGTTTAAAATGCGTTTTGTTTATTCTTTTTAACGAATAGGATATAGTTTTGTTTTTCTTAAGCTGCCGTTAATTCTCCATCAAACAAATTAATTTTGTAACAGCATATAATCAGAACGAGTAAATATTAACGACCTTTTTCCCTTATTAAGTGTGTGTCGAATTCTTAGAAGGTTTTGCTATTTTTTGTAACGAGTCATTTTTATATATAAATATGATTTAAGGAACTCTGTGTAATACATTTTATTTTTAAGAACCTCCCTTCCTCAAAAAACATATTCCTAGTTTAATAATATTCCCAACAAGCATAAAATCATCCCAAGTTGGCGACTTGACGCCAATACTGACTGCATCACAACCAGAGAGAGACAGAAATAAAAAAAAAGATAAGCAAGAGTAGACGACGATTCTTGTTGTGGGTGATTAGGGGAAGCAGACCGTTGAGCAGACACACCCTTTCCCTGTCGATCACACCCTCACATCCCCTGACGAGAGGGCGAAAATGCTCTGGAAGCAGAAGAGAGAATCCAGAAAATGTTCTAGTATTGAAATCGAATGGAGTTCCTGGAAGTAATGAATTTATTTGGAAAGGAAATGAGGGGTAGTCAAGGGATTGTTTCATGTTAGATGTGTTTTGTTTATTATTTTTAACGAATTGTAATTGTCGACCGAAAATAAAGATTTGTTTCTCTTGCTTTGTTTAATTAATTTGTTTGATGAAGACAACAGAAGAAAAGTTTTTTTTTTTTAGGAATCAACAATTTTGCAGTTTTGTAAATAATTAAAAAACAACTCTTAGTCAAGGTTTGGAGAAAAAGTGCCCAGTTTCCACCAGTTAGTGTGGGTCAAAATGTACCTTGATAAAATATCGAATAAACATAATCTCTCGTCTTCTAAAAATAAGTGGATTCATGTGTAATTTTCTCGAACAGTTAGTTATTTATAAATAGTTCATACATAGAATAGTTACAGAACTCTAATGTATCAAACAAAAATTTTTGTTCATTGAATACTAACGAATTGTCAAAATTTAGAAATAATTTGAGAAATATTTTGAGCAACCATATATTACCCCTACGAAAAAACTCATTTTTAGTTTGATTTTTTTCGAAAAACAAGTTTAAGTATCCAATCTTAACTACTCATCTCGATACCGAATTATTAGATAAGTAAAAAGATAAATTTAAAGTCGAACTGCTTACTTCCAAACACCTTCAAACCTATTGAATCCTTTTATTTTATTAATATTTTTTATTATTATTATTTTTATCTTAGTTTATTATTACTATATTAATATATTTTTTATTAGAGATTTGCCTGGGGACAATTTCGTCCCAGAATCAGACATTATGGACAAAATACTTTTGATAAGTGATATTTTATCCCACTACATTTTCCCGCATTAATATTTAGTCAAGGAAACTTTGATATTCTTTTCGATATATGGTCAACACCGTTTACTTTTTAACAATAATAAAATATGTATAAAAATACCACACACACACACATGAATGAAGTTGCAATAAAGGTGTTCTGTAAAACCCTCTTCACAGCAATGGTAGTTTGTAGGCAGGGAACATAAGTTGTACATTATTATTAATCTTATATACTATGAATCATTTTTTAATATTTGCTGAAAATTTGTATTGTAAAAGAATACAACTAACTTACCTAGCGTACAATGTGTGAAATTTAAGCAGCGACACTTATGAGCGAGTTATAAAAAAATAGTTTTATTCCTTAAATGCTTTATTAATCAATTGGATATATATTGTACTAATTCTAAAATTGAACTGGTAGTATATGTTATGTTATTAAACTTTTCAACCTATATATTCATCCTCTCTCGGGATAAATTGTTGAAAAAACGAGTATAAGACTAATTAGTTTGGTTTGGTTTGGTTTGAATTATCGTCGCACTAGAGCTACACGAGGGCTATTGGCGACGGGCGTCGTATTTTAGAACCATAGTCAGATGACGAGCCACACCTGAATAGACACCCAACGCAACCGTTAAGGGCGACATCGTACGCAGCGTTAGGACTTTGAAGGATATTTAACGTGCACTCCCTTACACGGGGTATTATTCGTCGGACATTTTTGGCTGCACGGGCCGTTTATAGGTCGGCAGCTATTTTGGCGATGCCCGGACCCGAACCTGGGACCTTCCACATGCTAAGCGAGTGCTTAACCGACTGGGCTCCCCAGCCCCATAAGACTAATTAGTAATTTGAATGTTTCATGATCCCAGAGTCTAATATTTATTTAACTACTTTTGCACAATTTCTGAATCTGTAACGAACACATCGTTATTTTTGGTTTGAATAAAGTAAATAATTTTAATGTTGTTTTGTAATAATATATATAAATAAATAAATTGTGTATTTCATTGTTACTAAATTTGACAAAAAAATGTTTTTTAAAATAAAAAATCCATTATAATTAGTTAATTAATACCTTTATTCCACATTAATTAACAGATTGCAATTAAGAATTTATCTTAATTTGACTTTAACAAATAATTGTCTTTTTTCTGCAGAATTAATCTGTCTAATAGGACAACAAATTAAATTTTGTTTTTGTTCCTAAACATTCTTATCGGTTACAATGAAAAAACATCACTATAGTTTCCTTCTTATTAATTACTTAACAACATTAATCTTAACTACATTCATGGCATTTTTATTCATGTCGATTATTGTGATGTTAATTACAACTTCATTAAACTTAATTATTCATCCATTTATAATGATACCACCAAAACATCAATCTACGTTTTCTCCCTTATATTAACCTTCTTGCTACAAATGCTCTACTTAATACAATTCTTTTCATTAACTCCATAAATATGAGTTATGGGTCTGACTCTGGCAGGGTATCTTTTAGTCCGACCCTGACCCTTTTTTGTTGCAAATAATAATTTTTATTTCTTATGCTGAAGAAAAGAAACGATTTTTTTTCTTTGCTACGTGTTCTCATATGGAAAAAATTATTAGGAACTAGAAGAAATATCTCTGTTTATTAGTCTAAAAGGGTTGATGTATTTGGTAGTAGGGTTGGACATCGGTCGCTTTTTGTAATTGGTTAAGTTGTTTTGGTTAATGTCAGACGGAATTATTAAGTGAAATATTGTTTCTAGAATGAACTGTTTGTGCTGGGATAATAAGTAGGTGTTATAAATTGTTTGCTGTTAGTATTGTTAGGTAAGGTTTATTTATTATTTATAACAATTATGGATAAAAAGGTATTTATTATAATATGCATTGAATCATAGATATATGTATTGCATAAATAAGTAAATGATAAAAAAAGGGTTTTTTCATGCACACCTAAATTTTAAAAAATATTCACAGAAATCAATTTTTCTGCATAGCTATAAATATGTTAAACATTTTATCGATGGTTAATTAGTAATATTGAAAAATAAAGTATATACTAAGTTTACGAACAAATCACGGATGTCCAGAAAAACTTGCGAATAAGATGAAATATTAAAAAAAAAGTTTTATAAAGTAAGTTTTACGGCATTGTAAGTTTGAAATAAAAAAGAATGCGCACTTTCAAAAATTCTCAGTTGTATTTTAAAATGCCAAAAAGTTGTAAGCATAAAAAAAGTGAATGATATAATCGTGTGCATTATATCAAAACTAATAATTTTAATATAAATATTACACTTAATTCACTGTTGGTTAAATATTTATTAAATGATAAAGCATTTTTTTAATGTTTAAATTTAGAAAACCATTATGTAACTCAATATAAAAATATAACAAATTCCAATTTCTGTATACAAAAAAGACCTAAGCTAAAAATATGCTTTGAAAAGTTTTTACATTTTATTAATGAAAAAATTAAACATAAATAAAATACGTAACATGTTCACAAAATCCTTTATCTAATATCCTTAATAAATACTCCTCTCAGCTTTTGAAAAACGGAAAAACTAAAATGTATATTATACAAAAATTTATTTCGTTGTAGTTTTTCCTAAAAGACCCAATAATGACTTCAAACTTGAAATCCTTACCATAGTAATGGGATCTTTTTAGCATGTCGAAAATCCCGTAGAGTGGTCTAAGTAAATTCTGTTCACTCATTTATCATGTCAAATTCGAAATTCCCTAGCGAGCGCTTCCACCGTATTTTAGAAAATCAACGTTCAACTTACTTAATTTTTTTAGTAGTGAAAATGTAAAAGCCAAATGTTTCATTTTATTTTATCAAAAAGAGACATTTTCCTTTTGATGTGGTAGAAATATTTGTATTTGGTTGCATAAGAGCATTTGCAATTCAGTTATGTGTTTAATATTAATATATTTTATATAACTACGGTTGTGTTAAAACGCACTTTATGTATTTACATGTTTACTATTCAAAAGTTAGTAATAACTAAGTAAATGATTTTAAATAGGAAAAAGGTTATTTAAGGGAAAGTAAGGGGGACTGATTTTTCATTTATTTGATGTATGAAATAAATAAAATTCCAAATTTCTGGATTATGTAAATACGAATGAAAGCTTCTAAACAACGAGCTATAAATATGCAACCAAACTCTGAAATGTATAAATTCCATTCAAATTGGGCTGATTTGTTATTTTAAAAATAAATAAAATTATTAAAGGGTACATTAGATATTAAAATTATCAAGCACACCTTACAATTTTATTGAATTATAAAATATTAACTGTATGCATAAATTCTCTATGCGACATTGTTTACTTTAATTCAAAGATTCTGGAGAACAAAAACATTTAAAGATGTAATCGAACAAAAAAGAATTATTAATCCAATTAATTATCTTATCGCACTGTTATGATGCCCAGTTTATTATTACATTTAATTTGTATAAGAGTGATAAAAGAAAATTTAGCATTGTACTATTTACCTACTCATATTTTATTATTTTTTAGCATAAATAATCAATATATTTCGTTTGAATTTAAGTAGAATGTTTAATAATTTTTTGGTACACATAAATTATACCTTTTAAAGGTTATCGAAATCTTATATTCTTTTGTTAATTCAAGCAAAAGACAAGCTAATAATTTCAATAAAAGGCATTACTCCTAGCATATTTAATAATGATGTCCCTACTACAGTTTAAAATAATCTCTTTATCCAGCTTCTTAATTTGGCTGGCACACACTTCCCGGTGAACAAAGCATCTTTTAAAAAATTTATTTCTACGTCGAGAACATAATTTTCTTTATTCCTTTCATCCCATTTAGGATCGATAATTCTTTTCCTTCTCGACCTGCCTCCACCTCATCAATTTTTTTTTCAAATTATCTTTTTTTTATCGTTAAAAAACAAAATGGATACCAAAAAATATTTGTAACTCGCTCTCTAGCTTCGAAAAAGAATTCGAAAATAATAAACAATTCTGTGAGGAAAGATCTCTGGAACCCCATTTTTTTCCGATTCTCCTCCTCCTCATGATTGAATGGAAATTGTTTCTTAACAATATTGGAGTGAAAATCGTTCTTTCCAACTATCATTAACTCTCAAAAAACTGAGATCCGCAAGATAAGGGCCCATGATGTATTCTAGAGTTCAGAATCTCATTAATGCATCCACTTTATGAACAAAATTGTTGAAGTCCTGGTTATTGAGGTTTATTTCGCCAAGCTTCCTATTCTTCGCCAAAAGCATTGTATACAACCACGGCCAATACAGCATTAACTAAAAATCAATGTTATGTAAACGATATTTATTTATTTATTTATTTATTTATTTATTTATTTATTTATTTATTTATTTATTTATTTATTTATTTATTTATTTATTTATTTATTTATTTATTTATTTATTTATTTATTTATTTATTTATTTATTTATTTATTTATTTATTTATTTATTTATTCATTCATTCATTCATTTATTCATTCATTCATTCATTCATTCATTCATTCATTCATTCATTCATTCATTCATTCATTCATTCATTCATTCATTCATTCATTCATTCATTCATTCATTCATTTATTTATTTATTTATTTATTTATTTATTTATTTATTTATTTATTTATTTATTTATTTATTTATTTATTTATTTATTTATTTATTTATTTATTTATTTATTCTCATTCATTCATTCATTTATTTATCAAAGCAGTAGAATTAGTTTAAAAAATACCACTTTTTTCAATTTTGGCGATTTTTTTTCCATGCCTTGGCGAAGAACTTCTTGATAAATACGCTTCCTCCAAATAAATGATAAAGTGATAACTTCCAATGGAAAAAGAAAATCTTTCCATAATGCGATAAAATTAAATAGGAGTTTATTGAATGATTATGTTTTATTGAAGATTATTTAAACGGTATATAATTTAAAATCCACAGTGATTTTATCTTATAAGCTGAATGGATGTATTTTTAGCAACTTTATCAAAGTTAAGTATTTCTGACAGCGAAAAGAATTAAAAGAATCAAAAGGAATTGAATATTTTGTCGATAAAGTTTTTGTTAACTTGAAAGAATGCAGAAGATTAGTTTTGTGATAATATACAGGCAATGCAAATCGATATTAATATGAATAAAAATATTAAATACTTTTATTATTTTAAATGCTTATATATATTTTTAAAAAACAAGATGCATTTATTACAAGCTAATAAAGATATGCAGATTGCAGATAACCATAAAACTGCACATCTATTAGTAAAATTAATTTGAATACAATTGGATCATTTTGAAATTGTACTATTAAAATAGTTTAAGTTTATTGATATTATTTTTAATTG
Organism: Hylyphantes graminicola; assembly: GCA_023701765.1. Taxonomy (NCBI): domain Eukaryota; kingdom Metazoa; phylum Arthropoda; class Arachnida; order Araneae; family Linyphiidae; genus Hylyphantes; species Hylyphantes graminicola. The sequence goes on along the minus strand of CM043119.1, from coordinate 38,500,735 downwards.
ATTTTAGGTTTATCAAATGTTTGCAAATATTTTGGATTTAAATAGTTTCAAAAAATTATTTGAAAAAATACTTCAGTAGTGGACTTATTAACGATTTGCGATTGTTTTGAGATAATTCATTTTTAAAGTTATATTTATTTTTTCAAACAGTGTTTTTGATATTTTTCCTAACTAATCCGCGACACTCAACTGTTTTTGTTTTCGAAACAGATTATTGAACTATATATAGAATCTATTAAAAATATCAATTATTTTTTCTGGGCAGCCACTATTTGATTTAAATTTTTTTTTCTTCTTATTAACTTATCAAGTAAATTTTCCAGAAAAAAACTGTGGTGGAAATTTGAAGAACAAAGTAATATTTTTAAAGAGAGTGTGTGTTTGCTCTTTTTATCTAGTTCAAAAATATTATATAGAATGCTACTTCTTAATAATCCCTTTGAAAGACGAGGAAAATCCTTCTTTATAGAAAAACAAAATATGAACCCAATTTATTTACATTAAATTATTAACACAAGCATTAATGACTCCTATAAAGTTAAAAAAAAAATAACTTAATAGGCCTTAGACATGTTGTTGAACATATTGATATCCCATATGTTATCAAGCTATTTCGTCTAAGTTAAGCTAGACCCAAACTAAACAATAATTAAATTATTTTCCTAAACATTGAAGTATTAACTAAACAATGTTTACCACAAACTACAATATAGAACACTTGATCTCTCTGTAGCTATTTATAAAGCGCCAATGTGATCGTGCGGTCATGACGTCAATCTGTGACGTCACAGGTCCTCATGATACGTTTAAGCTTGGTTGGTCGATAATTTGGTTGATGCGTTAAAAGAAATCGGCGTAAAAAATGTCTCGCGTGTGCGTTAGACTTTATTTTTTCATTAGCTGTATGTTTTCTTCATTTGAAGCTGTTTATATACAGATGAAAACGAATGTCAATATCGATGAATCTCATTTCCTCGCGAAAAGCATAAATCTTTAAGCGTAAATGATTTTGATATACACTTAGTGTGGATGTAAATAAGTTTTTTTTTTCTTCCAAAATTCCATTAGAGTTTTTTTTTCTTAGCCTCATTTATTTTCTTCTAGGTAGATTTTTAATGTTTTAATGTAAATATATTTTTTTATTTAATTTTAGTGCTATTTTATGTAATATAATTATTGGGATAAGTTTTATTATAAAGCAATTTTAAATAAAAAAAAGTTAAAGAGAATTTTTTTAATTATCTAGTTTTTACAATAAAATTAGGATAAATCTGTATTCCCCACAACTAAATTTCCCTTTAATCAGATTCGAAAACCTAGATAACATGAATTTCATATGTATTCTAAATACATGTATTCCATTTACATTTATCCATCGTCAAAGCAAATATTTAAATTACATAGCATAATTCATGTATCAATAAACTGCAGCCTCACTATATATATTTGAGTAAAAATTTATTCAATCCATTAGTTAAAAATAAAATATAAGAAATCAAAAACGTTGAACCACATTAAATTTAAAACCATGTTCATATAATTTGGTGCCGAGCAGCACAGAGAGTAACAGTAAACTGTGTTCGTTTAAGAAAAAATTAAAACAAAAATATGCATCGAAATTGCTAACACTTTACAGTTATAAACTGAGGTGCAAATGAATCAGAGGCTGCATCATCAAGTTGATACTTCAATTTTTTTGTTTTAATGGCAATCATGGAAAAATTACTGGTTATTTTGACAGCATTTCTTAATGTGCATTTGACTTTCATTTTTTTTTAATAAATATGACTCGTACATATGTTGTAATATATCTTTATTGTATTTTTCGATTAAACAAATCGAAACTTGGGAAAATAACAATTACAAATTTAGTTACAAAGGCCGCACATTAGTAAGTTTAAACTAGTATGCGATAAAAATTTTAAATTTAATTGTCTATCCCATTACATCATTAAGCAGTAAATGCTTTCACAGCGTCTTCTACGGTAAGAGTTACAAAAAATAAGCCAAATATATCGTTTTTACATAACTTGTTTTAAATCCATGGCTTAGAGTTTTAACAATAATTTGATGCTGTAGGGAGTTATTTACCAAATAAATAAACTTTTGGAGTAATTGAGGCAGTCAACTTTGCTATTCAGTATTTCACGAATTCGCGAAAGAAACTGAAGAAATAAGCAATTTATTTGAGTAGTGGTTTCTATACTTGTTTCCTCCGTAAGCCGTTTAAAAATTAGTGAATGATGGACGTTTGCGAATTTACGAAATTTTAAGAAAAAACCTTGACATATTGACTTATTAAAAGCATTTATAAGTTAGCAAAATCTGTATGCATGGGCTCTGTAAAATCTTTTAATGCTCCGCTATATTACATAGTTTGTGCAAGAATTTCGTACTTACACTTACGTAACTATGGAACTATTGTACTGGCCATTTTTCGAACGTCTTACGAACAAAATAACTGTCACAAAAATACAATCGAGATAAAGGGAGACACGACTGGAATTGTCTTCTTGTTCATTTACAGCTGTTTCGGTGTACGTCACAAAAAAACTACTTCCTATAATTTCAGTAACCCATGGAAACCATGTCCCAATCATCGTCATAGTTCACTTAACAATTACAACCCGTATGACGCCATGGATTGAAGAAATATTTTCTAGGTACAAGCTTAGTGCAAGAATTTCAGTGAAAGCTTTCATTTTATTTTGATACAATCTGTGTGCTTTTAAATAAAATTGCTACAACACGGTCTATAAATATGTTTTAGTTAAAAATAATTATACCATTATTTCCACATTAATAGGGAAAAAAAGGAATTTTATGTTTAAATACCGCATCGTACGCATATAACTTCGTTAATACAGCTTTTAAAATAATAAAGCATTATTATTAAACATTTCTATTTTTTAAATATAGTTTCTATGCTAATTTTTACTTATAGTGCTATTGTATATTTTTTACAATACTTTGTACAAGCAATTTTTTCGATTTTAAAGTAATGAATACTATATAAAATTAAAAGAAATTTTGTTGAGCACAGAGAAATGTATTTGAAAATGCGGCCATATTTGTAGGAAATAAAAAAAAAACTACTATTACCCATTGTATAATCGAAAATAATAACTGATTTTCATACAAAGAGAACAATGTTGAGAAACTTTTAATTAAATTCAAACTTTTAAAGCCGTAAAGGGTAATTTCTCAATAATTAATAAAGGTTATTTATGTATTATGCATAAATAATAATAACAACGACTGTTGATGATGAGAATGCTTAGAATGATAGGAATAATTATATCAATCACATAGAAAACTAAAATGTAATCACATAGAAAACTAAAATGTAATCACATAGAAAACTAAAATGTAATCACATAGAAAACTAAAATGTGTTTCATTGTTGAATAATTTTTAAACCGCACCGGTGGCGCAATCGTTAAGACTCTAGCCTTTGGAGCTGCTGGGGTCGGGTTCGAATCCCGGTCAGGCATGGATGTTTGTGACCGTCAATAAATGTTGTTATTTACCTATGCGTTATTTCTTTCTTTGTGGCTGTAAAAATTCTTTCTGTGTCTGTCCCACTTGACGAAAGCTTATAAGCGGTTCTCTGAACAAGCACACAAGCTGGAACATATATGTATCATACCCATACCATACCATAATTTTTGAAAATAAAACATTGTTTGTGAAATCCAATTAAGAATTTGCCTTATTTTTAGAATCAAATTGTTATTATCAGCCAGTACATCTCTTAAATGTTAATTAATATCTTATTATAACTGTCTTTCAAAGAAGCAAACAATTTGTTGGATTTTTTTATAGTATCTTTCAGGAAATAAGGTTTTGGTGCAGTGATAATTTTTATTTTATTATTTTTTATTTTATTGTGTAGCAACTACAGGATAAACTCCCAATTTTTGGAGACACATAAAATTGACGTATTTTAACCTCTTCCTTTAGAATAAAATATCAAAGTCATGAAATACGTTGCATAACTATTTTAAAAAAGTTTGTAATATTGAAAATAAATGTCAACACTTATTGAACCAGTCGTACAAAGTAACTATAGCAAGATATAAGTTTCCCCTTGAAGAAAGCGAATTCTTGGGTATAGGGTAGACTGACCACTGAGTGAACAGGCCCCAGTGAATGAACATTTGGTAAATACAATTAAAAAATAAGGATGGAAAATCATTCTACTAGGTGGATTGGCAACACTGACTTCCTCCCATCTATACCCTTTCCATTTTGAATCGAAGCTTGGAAAGCATTTCCTCCCCCATCCACGAGTGCGGTTTTCTACGAAAAGGGGGGAACATCGCTTATCTAATCCTAGCGCGCTTGAGGTTTACAATCAAAACAGTTAGTATTTCCCCATGTAGGGTGGGGAAAAAACCGAAACAGCTATAAATCACCCCGTTCCAAGAAAACCGCACTCGTGGATGGGGGAGGAAATGCTTTCCAAGCTTCGATTCAAAATGGAAAGGGTATAGTAGGAAACTATCTGACAAAGGGCCTCCCCTTCAGGGACATGTCTAAATTGTGGAGGTGGCGACAGATGGCAGCATCTGTCATTTGTGTATGTGTGCGTCTTGTGCTGTCCTACTTGACGATGGTTAAAAGCGGGTCCTTGCGACCAAGCACACAAGCCTGAAAATATATGTCAAACCAACCAACCAACCAACCAACAAAGGGCTGTAGGGAGCCTTGTGGTCAGGATCTTGGTCTCGAGATCGGAAGGTTGCGAGATCAAGACCCGGTGCCACTGAAGACCTACCGAGTATATGCGGAGTACGTGCTCGTTAAATCTGTTGGGTCCGAAAGTCCTGTGGTCGGTCATTGCGCAGTTTACCATGGGTACAGGTTCCTGGAGAAAATTTCCCTCCCCTTCAGGGACATGTCTAAATTGTGGAGGTGGCGACAGATGGCAGCTTCTGTCATTTGTGTATGTGTGCGTCTTGTGTTGTCCTACTTGACGATGGTTTATAAGCGGGTCCTTGCGACCAAGCACACAAGCCTGAAAATATATGTCAACCAACCAACTTATCTGACAAATGGTTGGTTGTCCTGGTCATTATGGTCCTATTCACTGGCGAACGCAACGCCTTAAATATTCATTCACTGGTTAGTCTTCCCTAGTTATAGCATTTATAGTTATTAGAAATTAGTTACGATTCGGATGTTAACTATGCACATTGATAAAATTGTTCAAAAACGAAAAGCTAGACTTATAGATTTAATTTAGTTCATCCGAACGATAACCTTTTATTATTGTAAATGTGTGTACTGTCGACTCTGAGGATAAAATGAAAAATCAACTTGTTAATATGTCACAAATGAAAAATTAAACTTTAAATGCAGTGATTAATATTTAATTGATTATACATAATTTAATAAACTTTAAAAACGATTGTGAAATTACTTTGTAACCATTTAAAAATTGGCAAACGGGTATAAATAAATGAATATGAATACTTAATGTACCAACAACACGCCACCTTAGTTAAAATATACGTGACAATTTCAAATTAATTTGTAAATACAAGTGCAAATAATAAATACATTTAAGTTATTTTAACGTTTTCCACTCTTCCAGTTTTACATACAAATCAAAGGTTATTTATTTTGTTAACTTGCTTAAAAAACACAAACTGCAAGCTTATTTAATAAAGTTAGGCCATCCAATTTTAAGCAAACTTTTAAATTTTAAGCTGATTTTTACATCAGTATACATAATCGCTAAATATTTAGTGCAAGTTTACTTATTTTAATCGTTTTATTTTATTCCATTGCGTATTTTAACTAAACACATATTTTTACAATCAATAAGCATACTTATTATTATTGTTTAAGTTCACTTTACTTATCCTTACTTTGAATTCCTTTGCGTATTAAAGCTTTCGGAGATCTTTTTTTCTTTGTAAGTTCTTTGGATTAGTTGAACCCACAAATATGCCCATTGTTATAGATTATACTACTAGGAATTTTTACGTCAACTTAAAAAAAAACTTTTAAAGGACAAAATATTTTTAAAAAATTTGCCCTCAGCTATTTATGAAAAAAATAAGTGGAACGGCGACCCATTGTATAATCGCATTGTGATACATATTCTTACGTCATTTAAAATGGATGAAAAAAAACCTTACTACAAATATTGATTAAAACATTGCGATGGTTGATGCCCAACAGTGATTTGAACTAATAAAAATTACATTTCAATGAAATTAAAATGGGTACATCATCGAGAGAATGCTAGACATACGTCCGTCCGGACTTACTACACTAGAAAGATTATAAAAAAGGTATCTGATGTCATACCTTTCTAACAGAAAAATTAAAAACAAACGGATAGAACAGAATTTAATGGAGATTAAGGACAGACGGTCATCTCCCCTATTGCAATACCTACTCAATGTTTTGATTTTTTCAAATAATAATAAATGTAAAATCGGCTTAATATGGTCATTTACAAGTGAATGTCATATACTAGGAGCATTTTAAAAATCGAAGTTTTGTCTATGTTGGAATGTTACAATGTATTTATAAAAAATTTCAAATTATATTTTTGGATATTATTTCTTGACTAAGAGGTTGCGCCTTCTGTTCTGCTAAAGCTAAGCCAAGCTAAATTAAATATTTGATATTAAAATCTAAATAATTATAACTTAACTTGTAAAGCGGATCATTTAAAGTTGATTAAATAAAAACTATCTCTTACAAAAAAAAGAGAGTACAAAAAAATAATCTGATGTACGTCAGCTGAAATAAGCAAATGGATTTTTTTTCAAAAGATCATTTAAGGCTGTAAACGTGGAAAACATATTCTCATGACTTATTTAATTATTTCCCTGAATATGTACTCTCATAAAATTAATATTTTATCATATAATAAATTTTGAGGGTCACCACTTTAATTTGTATTTTCTTATTTAATGAGAAGATGTATTTATGAACTCCTAAATCCTAATCCAAAGTAACTTTTTTGAGAGGGCTCATTAGTAAACCCTCTTCCGGTAGTCGGAATTGTGGCCTTCACTTTGAGGCTTAGCTTTTTACGCGTAATACCAATGCGCTTAATTGTATTTTCGGCAAATTGCAACATTACAATGGTTAAATATGAAATTATTCCAACGGTTAAATAACACTTCTTTAATAAAAATATATTAACAGAATTTCGTTCATAAGAAATTCTGTACCTACTTTGTCTTGTAGAAATTGTTGCACTTACAATTAATAGATTAATAAATTTCAACTACATTTTCCTTGAAATAAAAATATGTAATACGAATTACTTAAGTCATAATCATAATGCAAGCAATGTATTATTTGATTAAAAAAGATTGATTGACAAAATTGACGAAAAGTGATTTTAATCACATTAATCGGAATTATTTTCTGAGAAAGGGGAAAATAGTTAACAATGGAGGAGGAGGAGGCAATTTGAGGATCCTCCTCCATCGATACACCTATTTTAATTCACACTTTCAATACTTTGTGTATTATAAGAAAATAATACATTATTAACCAACAAAATCAGCATATTTTTTTGATTTAAAAACGTTTAATGTATTAACGAAACTGCATTCAAATCGATTTTATACGTAAAGTTAATGTTTTAAGTGTTAAACTTTCATTTTTTTTACTAAGTGTGATTTTTAATTCAGGTAAGACTATGATTACAAAAAAGGGATGGCTATCTTTAAAGGATTGGTAATGCAATTTAATTGAGATGCGGAATTTTACAATTCTAAAACCCAGTTTTCAATACTCGTCATGCATTTCTTTATTTCAACTTTTTACATGCTCTACAATGAAATATTTATTAATTTATCGATCTTTAATAGAATAAGGCTAATTTTTTCACGAATACCCAAAAAAACTTGCACCTGGAGAAGCTGACGCTTCACGGTCATTTTCATAGATTTTTTTAAAAAATTTTTCATTTAACAAATTTAAGAAAAGTTAAACAATCGTATTTTAAAGTTCTTAACTTAAAAATCATCGAAATGTTTTTATTTCATCCTAATTAAGATTTTGATTTGAAATAATATTATTTTACAATTCTTATTCAATTAACTTAAACAGGATTAAGTGGAGAAATAAAAATAAGCATTATCTAGTAGTAGAATAAGATAACGTGTCATTATACAAAAAAAATTTAAAGATTAAATCAGATAGATTGTTACGGCTGAAATATAGAGACAACACCTGATTGCAGGGATTGGAGTAATACATTAATTGTAACAGTTACTTTTTCAAGTAAAGGCGTTAGATTAATCAAAAAAGACTGTAACTTAGCTACTTTTAGTGGTAACAAAATAAAGAAAAATTTCGATACTTTTCAATAACTCCTCACGCGGCTTTTAAGGAAATATTTTCAGCATAGTTCGGATTTCGGCTTAAATTTACTTATTTAAAATTTAACTTTCATCAACGCTAACTCTTTTTTTACTTATTTTGATAGTCCCTATTTTTTTAGTCTTGTTTCTCTTTAAAAACGGTAATTTGGCAAAAATTATATATTTTTTAAAAATAATTTTTTATTTATTTTTATTGAAGCAACATCAACTGTAAAATAGTTACTTATTTAATTAAGTAACTGTAATAAAGTTATTCTTCATATTAAGTAGCCGTAATAAAGTTAATTTTTTAATTAAGTAACTGTAGCCGAGTGTTGCTTCTTTAATTAAGTAATTGCAACAGTTTCTTTTTATCCAATTTAGTAACTGTAACTGAGTTACTTTTTTTAGTTAAGTGATTGCAACAGAGCTTCTTTTTATTAAATTAAGTAACTGTAACATAGTAACTTTTTTTATTAAGTTACTGTAACAGAGTTATTTTTTAATTAAGTAACTATAACTGAGTTAATTATTTAATTTAGTAACTGTAACTGAGATACTTTTTTTATTAGGTAACTAAAGTTTCGTTTTATTAAATTAAGTAACTGTAACACAGTTACGTTTTAGATTAAGTCACTGTAACATGGTTACGTTTTTTATAAAGTCACTGTAACAGTTATTTTTTAATTAATTTTAACTGTAAGAAAATTACTTTTTAAAACTAAGTAACAGTAGCTGTAACAAAATTACTTTTTTGAACTAAGTAACAGTAGCTGCAACAGAGTTACTTTTTAAAAGTAACTTTGCAATCCCTGCTTAATTGTCTTATTCCAGAAAAAGCAATACAGCTAAATACAGGTCAATGGCCACAGTCACAGAACTCAAACCCCCAATCAACATCTCAGCTTCTAAGGACTAGCGCGTGGAAGATCATCACTTCGGTCAACTACCAGACGAAAATGAAATTTATCAAGCTCTGGAAAGTCCCCCGAAATGAAAGCTGACTTGCAATACTCAGAATTCGAAATTAGATTTCCTCCGATTTTCCAGGTCCGGGGATCCGGCTCTTTATTCGCCCGCGTCCCCGTGAAAATAAGACGGTTTGATTTCGTCTTTTGATTGATTACTGTAACAGTTATTTTGAAATTAAGTAACTGTAACTGTAACAAAATTACTTTTTAAAACTAAGTAACAATAGCTGCAACAAAGTTACTTTTTCAAAGTAACTTAAAAATCCCTGCTTAATTGTCTTATTCAAGAAAAAGCAATACAGCTAAATACAGGTCAATGGCCACCAGAACTCAAACCCCACAATCAATATCTCAGCTTCTAAGGACTAGCGCGTGGAAGATCATCACTTCGGTCAACTATACCAGACGAAAAATGAAATTTATCAAGCTCTGGAAAGTCCCCTCGAATGAAAGCTGACTTGCAATACTCAGAATTCGAAATTAGATTTCCTCCGATTTTTCAGGTCCGGGGGATCCGGCTCTTTATTCGCTCGCGTCCCCGTGAAAATAAGACGGGATGGAAGACCCGTGTGGAATAGGAATAAACATCGTGGAGCCTTGAGATACTCGTCAAATGGATGTTTTTACGATTTTTGTGTGACTGCTTTTTCGGTAAGTAAATGTTTTTGCACGGGATTGTAGGCCGCAGGGTGCATTTTGGAGATTATATTTGCATTTTTGAATTTTACTCGGGATTCTAAAGAAGACATGAAAAAGTGAGGATGCGTTCTTCCTTAAAAAAAAAAAAAAAACGTTATCCACATTTTTATGTAAATAAACCCGATTTGTGTACGAACTAATATATTTCCAGTTTATTTTACCAATATAAAGACACCAAAAATGCTATTCATACACTCTTAAAACAAACGAGAGATTTTAACTCACTCTGAGTTAATTTTCACTAATTTCAGTGTCGAAAATGCATTCCCCCATAAGAGAAGATTTCACTCTTTTGTTTTGTTAAACCTCAGACAGAATCTCTACCACAGTCCCCTATGCTTTGAAACTTAAACTGCGGACTGGCGCACATGACACCAGAGCTTTCAAACAATGAAAATTCGAGCTATTTGAAAATACAAAGTTAGGTATTGTAAAGAGTTAGGTGTAGGTAAGTTGTATCAAATATATTTTCTTCTAATAAATATCATTCGAACACTCTTAAAACAAACGAGCGGTTTTAACTCAGTCTGAGTTAATTTTCACTCCTTTTAGTGTCGGAAATGCACTTCTCCTATAGGAGTGGATTTCACTCTTTTGTTTTAACAGTGAAGAGATACTTCTACTAAATGCATATTTTACAACATGAATGTCAGAACTTTAAAATGTAATGTAGCTCATCTCAGGCTTAATATAATAAAGCAATTGAAAAGTAAAATTTAAATACTTATCAGAAACAATTTTATCGAACTACTTCAAGCATTTCGCATGTAAATATATTTCGGAACTTGACAATACATAACATATTTAGCTTCATGCAATATTTATATTATTTTTTAAAGAAGTTAACTGTTATGAATAAAATTTACTAACTGACTGCAAAATATTGAATTTTGTTTAGCACTGAATACACTTCAAAGTTTAATTCATTGTTATTTTAATAAAGCCGCCGTCAAATTACAAATAGAATTCAGGGACATATCTAAATTGTGGAGGTGGCGCGTGATAGATGGCAGCATCTGTCACGTATATGTGTGCATGTGAGTGTGAGTGTATGTGTGTGTGTTGTAACTGTCTTACTTGACGAAGGTTTATAAGCGGCTCTCTGAGCAGGCACACAAGCCTGAAAATGAATGTATACCAACCAACTACTAACCAACAAATAGAAATATTACTTTTGGTTTTCCAAATTTTAAAACTGTCAACCAAATTTAACACGTCTTTATGCTAAAAATATTAAACAGGTTTATTATTGATTGATTTTTTTCTTAGAACTATTTTGTTTCATTTTCAAAACTTTTAACTAAATTTTGCTACAACTAGTTAAGAGAATTATTCACTGTCAATTAACAGATAGTATAGACTTTCTGCTGTCACTATGCATGCTACAATACTACTTAACTCGTGTGTATGAGGTCAAAGCAAACTGTGCCCACTTCAGCTGCATGTTACACAAGATGCATTAAATTTGTTCAAAATTATCTTCTACATTAAAATTACAAGAAATACATAGATACTTAAAAAAAATCAATAAGATTTTTATAATTTTCCTTCATAACTAAATTTCAATAAATTGAATAGCACCATAAATACTTATATTCAAACCTAGAAGGATATATTTGAACTCGTAATCCCTTCACTCAATATACCAGTATAAAGCGCAAATTTTTTTATAATTTCAACGTATTCTTTGCAAGCAGGCAGTGCAAGTTAAAAAAAAACAGAAAAGTTATTGGGATAAATATTTCTCGTTGAAAACTGTCAATTAACTTAATCTCTTACGAATTTAAGAAATTTCGATCTGATCAAATTCAAATAATTTGTATCTTCTTGTTTTCGTTAACGAAATTATTTCCCTAACAACATCAGCGAAAATTGCTTTGGACTCCGAGAAAAAAAAAAGGCATCACGAATTTCATTAGATTAGTGGTATCTGCTGTGTAAGAGCTTTTCCCTGAAAGCATCGTTCTTTCAAAGAACAATTCATGCTGTACATTCGACTTTCAATTGTTTTTGATTAGATTTTTTTAATTGAATTTCCCTCCTTAAAGCATGTTTTTTTTAAATTGGATCGATATTTTTTTGTTTAGCTGCTAAGATTTTATTAAATTAATGGGTTTTTTAATCTTATATATTTTAGAGAGTGTCCAAGAATTTAAAAATAATTATTAAGATATATACCACACTTTAATTTAACAAGCTTTTTAAATGATTTAATTTATTAAAATGCTTTAAATAAAAAATATCTGCTCAAAGCAAGAAATATCTAATTTCAAAAATTATACTGAATGAATGCACGAAATGCACGAAAATTCATACGATTTAATGTCGAATAAATATTTATAATATTATTTAATATTTTTATATCGCAATCTGCCCAGTTCTTTATAAAATATACGATTTATTTACGACAAAAATTGTTATCTTCAAATTTTAATTGTAAACATTCAGAAAATTAACTATAAAGTATTTTCTTTTAAGCTAATTCTTCATTTACAAGTAAGGAAACTTTTTACAAGGTCAAAGCCACATTCATCTTTAAACAAAAAAAGTTCAATGGAAAAGAGTTTTGACAGTTGCAATTAATATCACCAATATACTTAAGAAGTGGAGATTCCTCGTTAAAGCTCGTTGATTTTCCCCCAGACCAATAGAATAAGGCTAAACGAAATAAATGAATAGTTTGAGTATTGCAGATACATAATTCAAAAATTATTATACTACCGAAAAAACCACCCCAATCCTGGGCAAAAGAAATTTCTCGGAAAGAGTTTCAACTTTTTTTTCTTTAAACCCACAATTTGTATAATGCGAATGAATTTTAAAAGATTTTATCGAAAAATTGTCTATTTAGCTGAATATTAAAAATTTACTTTGAAGAGTTACATTACATTGAATTACATTTGAAATACATTACATTTGAAGAGTTAAATTACATACTTCTAAAAATGAAACCTCTAAAATGAGTACCAAAGTCTTATCATTGCATTGTGAGAATAATATTTTCAAAAGTAAGTACGTTAAATGAGTCTACGAAAAAAAATTTAGCATTGTTTAAAATGAAACCCTCAAAAGGATGTTCACATTTTATTATTCGAACGATTTTTTTCAATAACTCAATTCATTAAATTTCAAATTTGAGATCATGCTTTAAAATTAAACAACTTAAATTAGCAAAAAACACCAACTCAATACTAATAATGGGATTGCGTTGTATAACTCACAACGTGGGTTCGAGGTCGAGTGAGATATACATTTTTTTAAAAATCATATTCAAAAACAAGAACATACATTTATAATATCAAATTTGCAGAGAACAATGTATTTCGAGCTAACTTAACATAACAATATTTTCAAAAATGATAACATTCTGTAAATGGAGAAACCAGTTTTATTAATGCATTATAGATGAAAACTTAATATAATATTTGTATAAAGTTTAAAGCTTTCAAGGAAAACAAACAAAGGAGTTTGCGTAGAATAATTTGCGAAGTTCACCTTGATATGCTAAGTCTATGCAAAAACATGCGAATCTATAAAAAAAAAATACAAATGAAATAAGAAATTCCTAATACCCTCAAAAAATCAAAAAGCAACAAACACAACCGAAAAAATTCCAAAGAAAAAAAACCCCAAAGAAGAGCATTAATTCACCAAGGAAATGATTTGGAAAAGACTCTCAATATTCATTCATTTACCCCACAAAAACATTTATGTTTCACGGAAAAGGTTATTCCTCCTAAAAATTAGTTTGCATATTGTAAAGGTATCACTATTATAAACTATTTTATCCAAAATTTATCGGTAAATATAATTTAAAATTCATCATAAAGAATTGTAAATGCATTTTACATGGAAACTCATAGATTTATCGACTCGAGTAGATGCATGTATTGAGGGCCATTTTTTTTTCAAATCCCAATAAATATAAAACTTAACTGGTTTTAAATTTTGTATTTTTTAGACAAATTAGCACCTTATATTCAAAATATTTACATAATTAAAATAATAAATAAAAGAAAATGTAAGTACAATACAAGTCAACACCAAGGTCTGAGAGCATTTGTACCTAGAGCCATTATCTTAACTTTTAACTATGAGTAAACTACAAAAATATCGTTATTATCTCAATGAGGAATCATACTGAATAATTTATTCACTCATCATCAAAGAAATATTAGCAAATTGCAAGTACTTTCTTTTAAATTATTCAAAATCAACATTTGTGAAAATAAAGTATTATGACCTGAATGTATTGTCACTCAAAATTAACAAAAAATATTAGTGCAGGCAATTTAAATGACATTTTATCTATCATTAGTACAAATATAAGAATTCATATATTTTTTAATAAATTTTGTTGGTAGTAATGTTTTAAAATACTTTATTCATATATATTATTATTAAAAAAATGGATATTTTTAAAAAGTAATTTTTTTATAAACAATAAACTTCAAACTTCTGTGGATTTCTCATTATCCAGCATTCACTGAATAAAAAATTATGAAACGTAGAGTTGAAAAAAATGTGGTTACATCATTTTTTTTTAAAGTGCCTCAATTACATAGATTTTTCATTTTCCCATGTTGGTTATTGCAATCTTAAACATTTAAAACTATTATTCAGAAAATTCAGCAACATGTCACACAACATTTTACTTGTAAATTGAATTTGACAGCCTATTTCATATGCAAGAGGCTTTGCTTTGTTACAGCGTCATGGGCAAGAGACTTAGCAAATTTAAGCAAATAGATTTTGACAGTCTAAATGGTATTTTATTTTAAAACTCATAGGAAAACTATTACTAACGAGCATGTGATTTAATACATGAGTTCACATACTACGATATTTTTAGTAGTAGAATTGAGAGTAGAGACTATCAAATATATTGAACTTATTTTTTTAAAAAATGAAAGAGGATAAGAAGAAAATAATTTTGCCAATCAAAAGCCTTTTTTTCATATTACCCTTTTTTCGTACTTGCCACAGGCTTCTCACAAGAGAATTAAACGCAGCTGAAAAAGGCAATTAAAGAATTAGAAATTTTCTTCATTAACAATTTCCTGTTGGCTGTCTCCTATAAGTAACAATTGCTATAACCAAACACTTTACAGTTATGGGTGATGAACAAGGTACTCTGTGACCCTAGATACGCTCAATTTCCCTAACTTACAAATATATTCAAAAACTAACATGTTAATTTATACAAAGTTACTTACGAAGCTACCATTCTATACAACAGAATAAAATTTACCCCCACCAAATACCACGAAAGAAATAGAAGATCCTTAACAGCATAAAAAAAGCTCAAAAAGCAACAAACATCATCCAACAAAATCCTCTAAAAAGAGCCGAAGAAACCGCCCCAATCCTTCAGCAAGGAAATGGTTCGGAAAAGACCCCGGCCATTCCTTCCTACTGACCATACCCAAAGTCGCGAGCAAGGGGAGAGGTCTGCTTGAGCTCTTGGAAACCTTCCAAAGTCTTTTGTTCTTGCCATAGGAGATTACAGCTGCGAAAATCCGACTTTAGAGGCAATGGCACGCTTATTAACAGTGGAAATACAACTATGGGATTTGAGACGGACTTAACTCCTGTAGCAGTAAATTGATAGATGAAACTGAATTCCTGGCTGTTGAGGAATAGCTTGAGGGATTGAGGATGGGGTTTAATTGGGCTGAATTGTAATATGTTAAATGTGGGAATCGGTTGAAATCATGTTGAAGAATGTAGTTTTAAATAGATTAAGGTGGTAATGGTGGTGGTGGGTGATAGGGATATGCAGGTTTAATATTAAAAGCAATGAAAATATTAGTTAAATATATCTATTTAAGAGTAAACATATTTAAATTTATATGTATTTCACTCGAATGCGATAAATTATTCTAAAGTTTGCGTTGAGTAGTTCTAAAGAATTTACGGGAAGACTATAAGTATGGGATATAATAAGGACTTAACTCCTGTTGCAGTAAATGGATAGAGGAAACTGAATTCCTGGCTGTTGATGAATAGCTTGAGGGATCGGGGATGGGGTTTAATTGGGCTGAATAGTGAATTGTTATATGTTATATGGTGGGATTCGGTTGAAATGATGTGGAAGAATGTAGTTTTATGTAGATTAATGTGAGGAATAGCAGGTTGATTTGGATATTCACAGGTTTAATATTAGATTAGCAGAAAATAATAGTTAAATATATTTATTGAAGAGTAAACATCTTAAATTTTATTTATATTACACTCGAAGGTGATAAATTATTTTAAAGTTTGCGTCAAATAATTCTAGAGAACTTTCCAGTAGTTAGTTTCTTATTGAAGACCCAATTTTAAATTACTTCCTATTTATTATAACGTACGTGATCATTAACGGGGCGGGGGATGCATTCACCCTCCAGGTCTCCCCCTGGGCTATAAGTATGGATTTAAGACCCAAAGTGAAAGAGGAATCTGAATTCCTGACAGTTGGATGTATAACTTGAGGGATTGGGGATGGGGTTCAATTGGGCTGAATTGTAATATATTAAATGGTGGTATTCGGTTGAAATCACGTGGAAGAATGTAGTTTTATGTAGATTACTGAAGTGGTTTGTGTTAGGGATATGCACTGGCTTGGAATTAAATGAGAGAAGATTTAATGTGTACACTCTTAAACCAAAAGAGTGAAATCCACTCCAGTAGGAGAAGTGCATTTTAGACACTGGAAAGAAGTGAATATTAACTCAGACTGAGTTAAAATCACTCGTTTGGAGTGATCCTGTCGGAGGTTTAACATACAAAGGATCCACTCCTTTCGGGAAAGTGCATTTTCAAGACTGGTGGTGTGAAAATTAACTCAGACTGAGTTAAAATCGCTCGTTTGTTATAAGAGTCTAAGTGTATGAAGATTATTGTAGTAATATGAGCAAATGAATTAATTAAATATATTTTTTAAAGAATAAACATATCCTAATTTGGGAATATTTATTAAAAATTCCATGAAAAAAAAACTTAAATTATTAGCTCAAATAGTTTATTCAATAATTCATTTTCCCATAACTTAGTTTATTACATGAATCTTCTTATGTATCATGCGCACAACTTAAACATATTTTCTGAATACCTTCAAATTTGTTTAAATGGTATTCGAAGATAATAATTAATTTTAAAGTTTGCGAAAATTATTTCTTGCCTCAAGTAATTCTAGAGAACTAATCAGTTGTTAGCTCCTTATTGAGTAAGTAATTTTAAAATACTTCCAATTTGAAAACACTGTTGCAACGTTTAAATAAAATTAAAAATTACCCTAATTAATGATTGTTCATGAATGCTTAATGATGTTATTCAATTGGGCTGAATTTGTTAACATGTATTTGGGAGGGAATTTTTTTAAAAATCACATAATAATGTAAAGGTCTAGTTTGAATTACCCATTAGCTTTTAGAAGTTAATTCAAAGTGAAATGGGATAAACTAAAACTAATATATTAGCACCAAATAAAAATAGTAATATTATAATAAAATGTATGTCTATATTAAAGATATTTTATATTTATATGTTTTTTCTTTTAGTTAGTTAAGAAGGTTAGGAAGTTTTTGAATTTTTGAAATTACCTTAAGGGAAAGAAAATCTTTAGACAACCGTCAGTTTTTTCCATTTAATACATTATACACTCCATGCCACCCTAACTTGGGTAAAAAAAAGAGTAAAAAGGAAGATGGATTGGTCCGTTAGTTTGAAACTCTTGTAAGTTAATATTTACATACGAAAATGGTCTGAATGCAATTTAACCAAAATACACTTTTCATTCTGATAAAATTGCCAAATTTTCTCAAATAATATTGAAATCTGTTAGACCTTAAACGAAATAAATGTTTTTAACATGTTTTCTGGATGGATACACAAATAATTAATGGAACTCTTTACATTTGCGGAAGGATCTTCTCCATAGCATATTTCTATTTACCTTACTTAAGTTGGCAAGCAGTGTACCTTCTTTTATAAACATTTCCTTTTTTACCATTTATAAAATTATTTCATCTACAAGAGCACATTCATTAAAAATATATAACACATATTGTATGTTACCTTTGACTCTTTCGTTATCGTTTTCTATTGAAACAAATTGGCGTGGAATTGGAAATATGTGGTTTTTCTTGACAATAATAATCCTTAAATTTCAGTTTTAATAAAAAAGATTTTTTCTCTGCTTTTCACAATTTCATTCTGGATGCACAATGAATCCATTTGACAAACTTTAGATTTTTTTTAGAAAAAGAAATAACATGTTGCTACTGAATTGGTTATCGCAGAGTGAATCCCTAATTGTTTTGAACAGTGTATAACAACTTATAAGAGTTACAAAGTAAGTATTATTTACAAAATCTTCTTTTCTTACAAAATACCTGTTATTTCTTTTGTTACAGGGAGGTCTTTTAAAATCATTTGCAACATTAAATCACATACGTGTGAAAGGAAACCCAAACACGAAAGCACTTATCGAATAAATATGAAAAGGATGATTTCGTACTTGTATCCGCAGAACCAAATAACTTTTTCACCATTAAAACTCAATTTGTCTTATATTCAGAATATCCATATCGTTGTTGTAGGTTTTTTTTTTCAAAAAATCGCAGTCATAACATTACTTATCGTTTAACTAGTATAATAAAAATTAAATATTTCATCTTTTATATGATACGAACGTCCGTTTCTGTTTGTTTTGATCGAGTACTTTTTAATAGTTTAATATGAAGATACTTGCACTGATCTTTTGATGAGAAAATACTATAAATCATCAATCAGTGTTAAATTAAGCATTTTTAATTCGATTTTAATCGTTTTCTACTTTAAGCATTCTTTTTTACTGGCCCCATTTATTTTAAGGCGTCCACTCAAATTTATTAGCTAACTTACATACCTTAAAAGTCATTAACTCTCGCGTTTGCATGACTTTTTAAAATTTCTAAACCAGTAGCAAAGTAATATAGCGCTTGACTTTAATTTTGATTGATGATTGAGAATGGAATTAAATTTCACAGAGCTACCTGTCAGAAATCTACACTAAGTTTTGGTTGAAAAATGTTTAATTTGATTAATGAAGTGAGTTTTGATAAGATAACGCACTGGTGTGGTTTGTATTTCATTAAAAATTTTATATATAAGTTGAATAAATTACTTTAATAATTATAAAAATATATTTATGAATACATGATTTTTGAGGTTATTTATGATAAGGAAAGTATTCAATAATGTGTAGGTCATTATTTATAACAATGCTATAATGTTTTAAAGTTTAAGATAATTTTGTTTGCTTGATTTGAAATTCGAACTTTTATTTAAAAAAACGTTAACTACGAAAGTTTAATAGGGTTAACCGAATAAGGACGATTAGCAACAAAATTTGACATATGAAAGTTAGATTTGTGCTTAAGATTATCTAAATAAGCAAAAAAAGGAAAAATCAAAAGAAGTCCACAGTCCTGAACAATTTTTGTTTGACAAATTAAGTTACACGAAAAACGAATTGAAAAGACTTAAAATTTAGGTTTTCGTATTTCGAAATTATGGTTTTGATAATCTAAAGAGTTTAATGGGTTTATTTACACGATTGAATAAAACTAACAGACGAACAGTCTCTATGATTATTGAAAGCTACACTTTTATTTTTCTTGTAGTGCTTATTCTTTAAAATCATTTTATAGATAAAAGAATATCACAAAGAAGAAAAAAAAGTATTTGTTTGAAGTGAGAATTTGTCGTTAGTTTAGATATACAAAAAGATTAATTTAATTTCAATCAGTTGTTTCGGATGAACTTTGTTGAATAATATCCTATTTTTTAACAATTTTTTTATTCACCCTTCTGAGCGTCTTGGAAATGAACGAAATGCAAGTCGGTTTTCTCTGCATAAATTTTTTATGCAATTCTTTCAATAACGTATTAGTTTAAACATTCAGAAATAGCTTCTTTTTTACTTGATGATCTTAAAATCCTTCTCAGCTTAAAAAATAGAAATGCTCAAATAGTATATTTTACTTGATGATCTTAAAACCCTTCCCAGCTTAAAATATAGAAACGCTGAAATAATATATTTTTCTTGATGATCTTAAAATCCTTCCCAACTTAAAAAATAAAAACTCTCAAAAATAATACAAAGGCTTATATTCATATGAGTGAAATTTGCTTTACAAAAAGTTAAAGCTTTATGTTTTTTTATTAAATAATTTTCCATCTAAGCGTGATTTTATCAATAAGGTATTGAATTTATGGGACTATGGAATAAAACACGCTTTTTATGCATATGTACATAAACATCTTTAAGTTTTGATGGGAAATAAAGGAATAGATCGATGCAAATATCAATGATATAAAAATGTAAAGATTTTATGGGGATACTTTCGAAGTCAGTTGATTATTACTTTTTTAAGTTTTTACATTTTGGGTTATTATTATGTATTTATTTTTAATACTTTTACATTTCTGACATTGGTATTACTGCTAGAATCTCAGCTTCAGAATATATTTTCTAGGCAACTAAGTCTTAACTAAATACATTTATAAAAAGGTACAAAAACCATTGCGTTTTATCTGTTGGATAGTTTAACTCTTCAATACATTTAAACAAGCAAAAAAAGTTCAAAGAATACAAAGGTTTCAAATACTTAAAAACCAAAAAAAAAAAAACTTAAATGCAATTACATTAAAATCTAAGCAAGAAAAAACATCCAAAATCTCGTAAGTACTAGAAAAATATTTCTTTGTAGTTTATCATATAACAAATTTATGAAAGTAGTGCTCCGTATAAAAAAATATCAGAAATAAGACATTACTTAAAATATACAATCATGTTGAAATTGCATATAGTCACAGTGGTTATAAATTACTCTTAAAAAGATATTTAGAAGCTTTTGAACAACAGAAGATTTATAAATTCTATCTGCACGAATCAGGGTATGACCAGACAATATTGCAATATCCACCTATCTCACTTATGTTGCAAAATTACATCAATTTATAGTTCATGCTTGAACATATCCTAAATTAACATGCCTACAAGAAAAAGCCTACACCATCCCCAATATGCAACTAAATTCAACTGCAAGCATATCCCAACTATCTCCGTCGGAGAACATTTTCCAGACGGGCAAAAAATGATAACAGAACAAAAATGCACATCTCGTCTGCTGTATCAATCAAAACTCACCATCAGCTGCAACAGCCATTCTATTCCACAAACTCCTCTCGAAATCGTCTGCTCCAAGAATACCTCGCGACGTTCGGAAGCGTGTTCTTTTCCTACGAGTGGATGCGGTGGATCCCCAGTCCTAGTTGTTCCATCATCATCTTTGGAAATCCGCTGGGGTCTGTCCGCCCGAGCGCAGTCAGTCTGTCCGTCCTGGCAAACGGTGCGCTGCTGGAGTGACCGATTGATCGTCTGACAGGCGCCCAGAGATAGGGGAGCGATGAGGGCGACCTCTGGTGGTCAATTGAGGGAAAGGCTGGGCTCTTTTTGAAAAGTAGTTGTTTCCTATGCCATTTTTCTTATTATTTCAAATAATTATTAAATTAAAAGCGTCACTTGACTGTGGCTCTAAAATACGACACCCGTCACCAATAGCCTCATGAGCTCTAGTGGGACGATAATTCAAACTAATCTATGAAATTAAAAAGTGAAATATTTAAATGCATAATCGGATAACACTTTAATATATGAGAAGCATGAAAAAAGCTATTTTTCCCATGTTAAATAATTCCCCTCGTTTGAGAGATTTTTTTTTTCAAAAATTATTTACATATCAATGATTTATAAAACTAACTTTTCAATTAAAAATTTGGCAAAGATTATCTGAAGTAATCGAAAATAATTCGCCATTTTTTTTATGGAATAAAAATATAAATTTCGTGAACGACGCAAACAATTCGTCGAGTGAAATTTTGGCATGTAAGATGTCAAGACATTTATGCCAAGAAAACAGAACAACTATAACATTTTAAAAATATCATCATAGCGGCTCAGTGGCTGAGATGTTAAACGTGTCCGCCTCGTAAGCCCAAGATCGTTCGTCGGCTGAGTCGTCGGATTTTCTGGATGGGAAAATTCTGGGCATGTATGTCATATAATTATGTGGCACGTAAAAGATCCCTGGAGGGACAATTTGGCCTGGGTTCTCTCAGCAAAGTTAAAATCACAGCATACTTTAACATCCACAGAGAGCTCAGGTTCACTGTAATCAGAGCATCAAAATTGGTAGCGGGAGTCGCCTAGATGGTGCCACAAAAATGACTCTCAGTTACGGGGAATATGCCAAGTCTGCTAGGCTTGAAAGCCAAGTTTCAGCCCCATTAGAAAAAAAAAGAATATCAACATGACTGCATGCAAATTGCAATAAGTATCAATAAAAATTAATCCCAAAATTAGAGAAACCTTACTCAAGAACTTTTTTTAATGTTTAATACACAACGATTTTTTTTTTGTTTCAAACATGTAACTGATAAAGGACGCATAGTAGAAACATAAAATACATTGGATTCGTGCATAAACAACTGTAAAAAATAAAATCATTACCTAGAGCTAGATTTTTTTTAAAAGGATCAATTTTGAACTCAGAAACACCTTAAAGTTTTTTTATTGCTTAAAACCTGTTTAACTGAAATAATGTGTGCCTGAGATGCAAAACACAGCTGTGAAATATATTTAGTGCATCTTTTATCGGGGATTAAGCTAAACCATGCTGTTTGCATAACATATTTTTAGGTTGCAGTAATAGGTTCTATAACAGCTGGATAAAGATGATATAGCTACAATTTCATAAAAAGCTTTTTATTGTATGTGCTCATATTTTAGGATAACCTAATTTTTTTTTTTGTATGCTTGCTTACATTATTGGTTTAAGGTCTTATAATAGTAAATCTAAAGAAACGTTTGAAACTTACATTAAAATAAATCACAAAATAATCATTCAAAATAGCACGAGTTCGAAATTTACATTTCTACGGAATCATAAAACTATTTTTCTACATTACAATTATTAACTACCCACAAATGAACGCAACTTTAAAAAAAAATGTTATATTGTTTTAGAATTTAAAGTGTTAAAAATTATAGAGGGTTGACAAATGAAGAGTACACGGGAATAACCGATTGATTTAATAGGCGGACGCTCGCAATTGTCTGCTTGGCGGCAGAAAACCGGTTTCTCTCTTTCTTCTTCGCTTGGTCCAGGCGTTGGGATTGCCAATCGTCTGAATCTTGGTAGCTAGGAACCACAGAGATAGTAGTTAAAGTATTAGCGTGGCATATCACGTGACCTACAACACTGACTTCATTTGGGCTCTTCTGGGAGCTCCTTGCGCATCCCGTCGTTAGCATTGGTGGTCACGTGATCTGCCACTCTATTACTTTAACTATGATATCTATGGTAGGAACTTTAATTACACAAGTTTAGGCGATCACTCGCTATCATCGCCAAAGTGGCCTGCTAAGGAAACTTCTTTTAAAAATCAATCGGTTTTTCCCGTGTACTGTTCAAATGTAATCATAACCTTTTAATTTTTTCAAACTTCTTGTAAACTGCTACGAAATTTGTAAAATGCTTTTAACAATTGAAACGCGTGTTAGGAAAAACATTTTCACGTAAAAATGTTGTATCTTATAAAATTATATGGTACGCAGAGTAGATCCAAAGAGACTGAAACGCTTTGCAACAACTTTCTCTTTAAAAGCTATCGACGCATTATTCCTTCTAAAGAAATATTTGTCTAAACAAATTCTAAACTTCTATAAAAAAAATATTTAAAGAAATTAACAAGAATAAAAAACAATTTCATTATTTCTTTTAATATTGTCAAAAAAAATCATTATTATTTTATTTAAATAAAGAAATGCTAGTCATGAAATATATGTCAAACAAATTTTGTTACAAAAACGATTTTAAAAAGAAGTTATTTGAGTTTTAATAGCAATTGTTCATTGTAAGTTTTAATAGCAATTGTTGTTTGTAAGTTTTAATAGCATAGATATTTTAAAGCTTTTTGTTGGTTATTATGCTAAACAATTTGAACAATTTATGTCGAAGAATCAAACCCATTAACTTGCAAAATAACGGAGTAAAACCCATAAACTTGTAGAAAATAACGGAGTAAATTGTGCAAAGTTATGGAAGTTTTGTCAAAACTGTTGAGGTCATTTTGCTCAATTAGGGGACGCCTTCTAACTTTTTCTCCTTCTAGGAGGAAGATATTTTAACAAGTGAAAAATAAATCCCCAAAACAGCTGTATTTAGCTGTTATGCAAATTTATGTGTATGAGATTTTCCTTCATTATAAAATTCAGCAAGAAATTTTAAATAATTTACGCTATGCAGGAAAGTAGCAATTATATTTGATATTATTTTCTTGTAATTTTTTTTGCACTAAAATTTGAATGAAATATGTTTCATACAGTTTATTAAATGTTTGTTTATTTAAATTAAAAATATAAATAATTTATGAACAATATTAACCCGAAGTACAGAATGCTACGTGCTTTAGTGCTCATATTTTTAAAAATATTGTTTTTAAATGGTAGTTATTTCAGGAATTTTCTTCAACCACATCATCATTTGAGGCCTCTGCACTAAAATAATGATTGGATGAAGTAGTGCGGTTTTCCCAATCACAGAGTGGACTACTCACACTACGTCACAAGTAAAATGGTAATTCGTACAGAGGCCTTGTTTACAGGAGGTGTTGAAATAACCCGGCAAGAGACTGTCGGTTTTAAAAAAAAACTTAAAAATTTATACAGAAAGTTAAATTTTAGAATAAAAAACTTGTTTCAATTATTATTAGTTTTTGGATAGGTTTATTGATGCTTAGTTATATGTAAAAACAGTTTATTTAACACACCAGTGATAAAACTCATTTGTTTTTCGGTGGGGGGTAGAAAGGTACCGAGTATCTCTAAAGCATTTGTAAGTGTTTAATCCTTAAGGTAGGCGAATGCCCAAAATTTCCCAAAATTCTAAAACTTTTACTGTTGCTTTAATCTTTTCCAAATTTGGCATAGTGATTTCAAATATAATGAATAATACTATTTAGGCTTTTGTTTTTATTTAAATATAATTTATTTATTTTAAACGGTGTTTTTCTACTAAAAAGAGAGGTTTACGCCAACAAGTCTACCACATTGAATTTTCTTCCTATGAACATTTATTATGTGTTAAATTCTTCGTTTTGAACTGATACATGCAATGACCCTCTAGAGTTACATACAAATTACAAGAAAAAAAGTTATTAAGAAAAATGTTATAAATTAACCACAAAAAAATGATTTTTTTTTCGATTAACTCACACTTGGACATTTAAAAAAGCACTTGTATACTTACACCAGATGTTAGAGGTTCATGACACAGATATATATTGAAATAGCATCTGTGAAACATTTCAGGTAAATTAATGTAAAACTTTTTATGCTAGAAGTGTTGGTGTAAACCCATTTTTTTAGTTGAAAAACACAGTTTAAAATAAATCAGTTACATTTAAATAAAAAAATTGCCCCAAAAGCATTGTTCATTATATTTGAAATCACTATGCCAAGTTTGGAAAAGATTAAAGCAATAGTAAAAATTTTTAAATTTTGGGTATTCGCCTACCTTAACTATTATTAAATCAGTGGTTAAGTTAATAAGTTAAATCCATTCACTTCTTAAATAAAGGTTTAAAACTATGAGTAGGAAATCTAAGTTTAAGGTCAAAACGTTTATACAAAAGCCCATATTTCTTATCCCTTACATAGCAGGTGTAATTGAAGGGGTCTGTCTTTATCATCCGTATGTCTTTATCATGTTCAAAGTAGGAAAATAACTTTATTTCGGGCCTCATTTCCTGTGATATTTCATCTGGGAGGGGATAAAAGAGAAAATTACGGAAAATATTGTTATTTGGTCATTTGCTTATAATGGACCTGCAGGTTTTGGTGAGGTAAACACTTGAGAAACGCATGCTGGATTCCGACGAATACATTCTGGCCTTAATATGCAGGGTAAATTAAATTCTTGGGGGTGCAGTTTGTGTAAATAGTTAATAACTCTCGGCATTGTCTGTGAGGAATTTGTTCTATGAAAGGATAGTGTCTTCACTAATGCTGCCGTGCTCAGATAAACTGCAGTAACTTCTGTAATGACTTGGACCATTGTTGCAAGCTCTCAATTACTCTTGCTATTAAGAAAACATATACTGAATTTTTTTTTATTTCAGATCAAAAATGGTACAACCAATTGTTGCGATTACGGCAGTTTTTCCTGCCCACGGCAGAATGCTACTGAATGCCAACGTAATTAAATGGTTTATGGATTACGGAAACTTTAACAATTTTTGGAGAAATTTAGTTAAATCATAAAACATCATCTCTAGCTTTCTTCTTGAATAAATTTTACTTGTAAGTCAGTGATTAAACAATCCTACATGTACTCAATGCAACTCTTTGTTAACCCGCTACTAATGGATAAGCCGAATGGCTGAAGTGCACTCTTAAAACTAAAAAATTCAACTGATTTTTTTGTTAAAATTATATTACTGTAATAAATGGTTAAAATGGATTCTCCATGCTTTAAACTTTAATAAAATGATTAAATTTATACATTTTTAAAAAATATGTGTGCTGCTGGGAAACCGGACAACCAGATAATGGTTTTATACTTTTGTATCCCTCAGTGCTATTAGGTGGTTAAGCAGAAAGATTTTTAACAAAACCAATTAAAGGTATGTATGATAACGATGATTTTGAAAAAGGTCTGAAGGAAATGGAAATTAAGACCTGGAAAGCGAAGACCAGAGACAGGCGACTTTGGAGTCGCATTGTTATAGAGAGACCATGGTCCAGCATGTACTGTAGTGCCAGGGAGTTAGTTAGGACAGGTTTCGAACACTGTGATACAGTTCTGAAGCCTTGAAATATGCGGAAAGTTTAAGCTATAACATATATTTAAGAAATAAATTTATGGCAGTTTAATTAAAATAATTTATATTTAACAAAAAAAAACTGGTATAGTTATAGGTATAATTAATTCTACAATCGCACCTATAATGTAAAAAAACCCTTCTGATTTACCTTTACAGTATGATGGCAAAAGTAATGTTGTGAATGTACACAGGATGTTAAATTTATTTTATGGTCCCGGCGAAAACGTTGCTTCACTGGCAGTGATTGGATGCAACCAACATCTCATTTAAACATTGTTGGAGTTAGTGGGTTATTTGATTCTCTACGTGAAGCACAAATTTGCGAAAATTTGCTCAACGCATCAATTTGCTGATCAAGAACCATTACAACATTGTAATATCAAAAATAACAGCAAAATGTGATGTATTTTTGCAAAAAAAAAATTATTGTATACGTATATAGAGAGAGTTTTTGCCAAGCAGAACAAATAACAGCATAGTCTGATATAGATTGATGTGTCAACGATAAAAAGTCTTAAAAGTGCCTATAATTCTCACAAGGTCGGTGGATAATATATTATATAGAGAAGATTGATGTATTGGTTACGTCAGGAGGCAATATATATGTGAATTAAAGTCTTCCCGTTATTTCACTGCTTTATTGATTATGGATAAACATTATTGTCTCAGTTGAAATTCTTTAATATTATCACTGAATTATTTTAATGTATATACATAATACTTATTTTTATCCGAAATATTATGCTTATTATTACATCATTTTCTCTCCTCATCTGTCATTCGTTTTGTTTCTTGTGACATCTGTGGATACTGCCGAGGAAAGAAAATTCACTAGTTTTAAATAGTTTGAATTGGTTGTTGGTTTATGATTATGTATTTATTCAAACACGTGGTAACAATAAATAAATGTAAGATAAATCTAGAACTCTAAATGAGTTTTTTTTTAAATCATTGAAAACAACAACAACAATCAGAAACAATAAGAATAATATTTTCAATTAATATTTCATTTTTTCAACTGAGCAAAGATCCATGAAATAACTTTCACATTTCATTACTAAGTAACGTATCATAAAGATAGTGAACTTTTTTAAATTCATAAGAAAACAATAGATAAATACGATTAAGGAATTTTGTGATTTTTATTGTTCACCGCAACCTTCATTTACAAAGAGATTTTATACTTCAAATGTAATAATTTGTAACTATTTTTCTAAAACTAAATTTTACATCAGTAAATTATAAAACTTTGTAACTTAAATAATATAACTTGAAATATAATGTAGTAATCTTCTAATTTATTTTATTCAATTCAATATTTTATCCAAGCTTAAGCATAACTATGTTTATAAACTCGAGAACACATAGTTAAGGACTTCTTTTATAGCTTGAAAGCAAAATTGCTTGTTTAATAATTCTTTTTTTAAAAAAAATTAAAATATAGTATTTTCTTATTAATTATGGTGAACAGTTGAAATATTTTATTAAACAACTTAAATATTTTATTAAACAACTTAAATATTTTATTAAACAACTTAAATATTTTATTAAACAGATTAATTATTATACATAGAAAAGTTTATTTTTAATGAATAATAAAATATGGGAACACATTTTTTTTTAAACTAAAACTTTTTAGTATTACTTAGAATTAATTTATTTCCTCCAATAAATATCATTGCGTACCCTGGTTATTTTCATAGAAATCATCAAAAATTAAAAAGGACTTAAAAGTTGTTTAAAAATGGAATAACGCAATATATATTTATTTACAAAATATTAATAGTAATTTTCAATTACAATATTATTATTATGTTATATTAACACTTTAATTTATCTTGATATAGATAATTTTGTTAATCCATAGACAGTATGTTAATGCAACAAAGGTGCATTCAGGTACAATTACTTTCAATTGACAAATCATTTACTTTCTTCAATAGCCAAGAAAAAGGCAACACAGATTATATTTGCAAACAAATTGTATTACCACTACGTAAAGCAGAAATTTTATAAAATGTTAACAACCAAAGAATTAAATTAACTAACCAAGTATTTTTTTAAACTTACAATAAAAAAATCACAATGTAATGTCGAGGAAATTCCTATGCAGGGCAATGCGGGTACCTAGAGACAGAATTTAAAAAAAAATCTCGATAAAACTTCAATTTAAGTGTTACACGATTGAAAGTTTTACCTATCATTACACCAATCGCTTTCCTTTACCCTTTTGGTACACTTCTTTTACACTTAAAAAAAATTTGAGAAAATTGGAGATTTCAAAAAAAGACATAGAAACAATCGCGGAACCTGTACCCAGTAGATTTTCTACCAAAGAAAATTCCTTAAATATCATGTTTATCTATGCATTGATTAAAAAACAAAAAAAAATGTGATAATCATCAATAAAAATGATTTTGTTTACACATAAACGAACTGCGAATTAAAAGATATTTTTACGATTCTAAATCCTAAATTAAAAACTATTTTTGTACGTATTTTTACTTTTAATCAACAAAAGATAAAAAGTCAAGCAACTTAATTGCCTTTTATATAATTTTCTTTTATATGCAAATTTTTCAATTCAATATAATTTTAGAGTGACTGTTGTTAGTAAAATTATTAGGCGATTCTTAATTTACATATATTATGCTATTACATATGCAACAGAAAAATATATCTTTATAAACAGAAATTTGACGAGTAAAAAACTTCTGCTGGCGGATTTTTTTTCTAATCACATTCTCTGAAAAAATATTCGCACTTAATTAGTAGAGTCGAAAATATCAATTTTAATGATAAATGCAGAGTTTTTCTATTTTTTCCCCTTTTTGGTTATAGTAATGCTAAGCACGTATTTTTAAACAATTATTGGTGAAGTTGTTTGTCTGTCATTCCTAATTTTATTTGTCAATAGTTTTTGGCAGCCTGTTTAAAACGAAAGTGTGGCTTTATTTTTTCAACAGAGATCATTCCTATGAAAATTTTTCAGATGATGTAACGCTCTTGTTTTCACTTTTATTTGTACTGGGATTTCATTGGTTAATTCGGCTTCACTCTCAAAATGAGAGATATAGACGAAAATAAACTTTTCTTTTAATGCAAACTTTCTTTAACAAATGTTTTGAATAACCAACAACACAGCAAGAAGTTGGCATTAAAAAATTAATTAGTAAATATTCTTAGAAACTAATTTTCGAATACCAAAAAAAAATCATTCCCGGCAACAAATGAAAAAAAAACGTTGCATTGGAGCTGTTGACATTTGAAGAGCTCAAGTGCAAAACAAGTTAAATCCCCTTTTGGAAAAAATTGAGTTGGTTAGCTTTTTATACAGGTATTGTAGAAAGGGAACCACCAACATTTTGATTTGCAGAAAAAAAGTTAAATCGTATGTATATGTATGTGTACATACTATTATAGTCACTCATAATCATGAATACGTTTATAATCTGTATGAAAAGCTAACCAACTCATTTTTTTTTACAAAAAGTGATTTAACTTGTTTTGCACTTAACGTCTTTATTTACGACGGGAAACAACCCCATTCTCGTTTTATAAATGAAGAACAAATACTGTTCATATATAACATGCGTAACTGAAGTAACACATGAAACAAGACTGCAACTAAGCATTATTTTTAAAAGCATCCAGCTCCACAATTTCTTATTTCATAATTTTCTTAAGAAAGAGGTGTTATTTTAAGAAATTTTGAATGGAAATTTTTTTTTTAGTAAAACCTATTACTTTAGGGTATTTTCATGTGCCGATAACACTAACAAAAAAACTTACTAAATTTAAATAGCACAGGTGTTTCAAGTAATTTTCTAGACATTTTTTTTAATAAAATTGTCGCAACGCGTTAATTGAATTTCGTAATGCGTTAATTGAATTTATTAAGGTGGGTCGTAATACATGGCAATAAGTACTGGGCTAAGTAATTTTGTTCAAATTGCCTCATAAAGAAAATTCCCATATGGTTATGATTCTAAGGATATAAATATTTTAGTTTCAAAAGTTTAGAAAAATATATAAACATTATTTAGAGGAATTTATTTAAATTTACAGGGTTTGGAAATTAAAAAAATACATATGATTACCAAAATTTTACTTTAGACACACAAATTAGAAACATTCCACTACAAATTAGAAACATTCGTTTTTTATACTTCAATTATTATTTTCATTTTTGCTGGTTAATGGAAATGTATTTTGAATAAATTGGATTCTTAAAAGAGTCACTTAAAATCTTTTCCCCCAAAATAATTGGTTTTGTTTTACGTATCAACGTTGTAAACTGTAAGGTGCGCTCCTTATTATGTATCATCCATCATTTTGTTCTCATTTCCGGCATAAAACTTTTCTCTCTCACGACATCTTATGTCTCTTTTTTCACACTTTTTCTCTTTTTTTTTTGTTTAATCTCTTTTCCCCCTTTTCTCTCGCTTTCAAAAACATGTAGCATTCAAAGAAAAATTTAATTAAAATTATCTAGTATTGAAATGAAATGTGTGGGTTGTAAAAAAAAAATTGATTGAAAACGATGATATTACTTTTAAGACATAGTATATTACAATTTTGTAAAATAAAAATTCTATTTAGAATGTTTCTTACATATAAAACACGGAGCTTGACATTTACATTCCTCTCTTAACACAACAGTCTCTTACTCACGGGGACGTACACAAACATTTCTTCAAAGTTAAAACTTTAACACTAAAAAGGGACTTTTCTCTTTCTTTACCTTCCTGAAATCTCTTTCACCAAATAAATAAAAAAAAACATTTATTTTTTAAAGAAAAACGGAAAGCCGTTTGGGCTGGCGGGCGCCATGCCAGCTCAAAAACCATTCGTAAGTAAGTTTGAAAAAATTTTAAGTTACGTTTTGTACAAATATATATTTTATAATTATATCTTATCAACATTTTTTTTTACGTGTTTTTCAAGTAACTATGATTGTGTGATTTTTATTACGAAATTAATATAGAAAATAATATGAATTGAAAAATCCCAGCAGTTTAGGCTTTTACGATTGTTCCCAATTTGTATTCTCACCATTGACAATTGACATGTTTCAGGCCTCGAATGGCAACAAAAATATTGAATAAAATAAATTCGTTCTC
This sequence comes from Hylyphantes graminicola, assembly GCA_023701765.1. Lineage (NCBI taxonomy): Eukaryota > Metazoa > Arthropoda > Arachnida > Araneae > Linyphiidae > Hylyphantes > Hylyphantes graminicola. Next base: position 38,468,686 of record CM043119.1, on the reverse strand, counting down.
GTGCCATTATTGGTAAATTCATGTTAAGTGAGAACATATCATTAATTGGAGCACCGATTGGAGGAGGAATTAGGAATGAAAGCTAGACCGAATGCGTCACTTGAAACATACCAACCCAGGCAGTAGCCTAATCAGGAGGAATTCGTCAGTGGATATGCAGGATAATAAAATAAAAAAATAATTTGTTGTAAATAACTGTTAGTCGAATTAGTATCTGCAAAGGCTTGTTGTAATGCATTTATTATCTGTATGAGGGTATATATTAGCAAACGAATTAAAATCAATAATAAATCAATGAATCAATTTAATGTGGTTTGTTTAGCCTATTGATTTTCCAACATAAGAAGAAGAAAAGGGCAAATTAAGCTACTCGAAAAACCATTAAAACTTTTTAAATAACGTTTTTATCCGGCAATGAAGATATTAATGACATTAACAGATGTTCTTTGATTGGTTAATCCTAATAAATTAATGTAAACTGATCGAAATATGACAAAACAAATTTAAACTCTATATATCTAAGCTTAAATACGTCTTGCTTTAGTTTTTGGTCCTGAACCCTGCTTAAAGGTTGTTACTTCTCTGTCAAACCAAATGAACCTCCATTCAAACCACCATGCTGAAGAATGAGAACAAAACCCCCTGAAATTGCATTCACATTTTTCTCTCGCTCCACTCTTTTCTCTTACTTGATTTATTCACTTCTTACCACCCTTTCTTATTATTTCTGTGACTTACGATATTATTATTCTAAGCTAAGTCCTCCATGGGAAAAAACTCAATACAGAAGTTATTTATTGTGCTGTCGTCATCAATAAAACGCGCATTAGTGTTTTGTCTTCTATATCTTTGTTAATGTGATTCATGTTTGTTGATAGCTTTTTGGTAACATGTGTCAAATAATATAGAGATAAAAGGTTATAGATATAGAACGCTTTGTTAGTTTATTTTTTATGTAGTTAAGTTTAACAAGTAAGTTTTTCTTTCAATTACCCAATATGAAATGTATGGTAAAGAAAGTATTGCGATGTGGTTGTTGTTGTCGTGTTAATGAAATGTGCATAATGGAGTGAAAGGGTCAGGTTGGGCCGAAGCTGTCGATGGGGCTGAAAATCCGAAATCAAGATTTTGAGCTTTTCACAAGTATTGAATGATGCTGAATTCTAAAGTTAGAGTTTTAAACATTAATCCTTTTGTCATTCAGTCTGTCTAAAACCCCTCTACAGCTCAAACTAAAAGAGCCTCGGAGTTGAAATTTGGTTAATGTCCTAGCAGAGCTCGAAAAATCTCAGAAATTTTACTCGTCCAGTCGAGGACGGCTTGTCCAACAGTGTAACCGTTTTCTTTCGAAACTAACCCGTCGAACTCTAATTATATAAGTAACTTCTAAATAAATAACAATATTTTTTTTAAAATTTATTACAAACATTTATATAAAACGCACTATTAATTAGTAGTTAGTAGGTACATTATACAGTAATAAGGAAATACTGGATTACTTTTAGTAACGTAATACTAGACTCTGTAAGATAACAAAAATTAAAATTGTATTATGAGCATTAACCGGGAAAGAGCTGCTCACGAGGACGTCAGATTCAAGAAATTCGTTGTCCTCAGGGAATTTTTGACCGCCGAGGACGGGAGGACGGGTTTTTTTTTTCGAGCCCTGGGTCCTAGTACTTATCGAACGACATAATGTGGCTTTTAAGAAAATCACTCATGCTCAAATAATAGCTGCTATGGTTCTTTTTAGGTTTTAAAGTTATTGAAATTACATTATAGGCTCCATAATTGAATTTCAGTGCATTGATTTATTGAATCAATGTATTAATTTATTGAATCAATGTATTGATTTATTGAATCAATGTATTGATTTATTGAATCAATGTATTGATTTATTGAACCAATGTATTGATTTATTGAATTAATGTATTGATTTATTGAATCAATGTATTGATTTATTGAATTGCAATTGCGTGTGAGATTGTGTGCAAGAGAGTGCAATTGTGTGTGAGAGTCATGTAGTGTTACACAAACCTAGTTTTGAATATGTAAAACATTATTTTATTTTTGTGGTTAAATATGATTGGTCTAAATCTATTGGGTTGGTCTGTCGATAAATATGATTGGATGACTAAAAATTAAATGGAGCATTTAAATATTTAAAAATTAAATGTATATTTAAAGGATGTAATCTAAATATACGAACATGCGAGTAGCATCGTAACATGAAGTATTTAGACTGCAGAGAACTTCATCCTAGTACTGATTGCCGTGAACAGTCACTTGTCTATTTATTAGCAACGTTATAAAGCTAGGAATAAGTCAGGAGTCGAAGTTAGAATTTGTGTGCTACTTTGCGTTTCGATATTTTTCTTAAGTTTTTAGAGTTGATTTTGTGGTAATTTTGGCTAACTCGTTATAGAGGTAAGAAAATTTGTTTCCCAGGATAAGAAAAGAATTTATAGAAAATAAATGTTGTTGAATTTCAATTGTTTTCATAAGTAAAAAATTCTCAACGTAAAACGTCAACTCCAGTTTGCTGTAACTTGCGGGTCAACTTAAAAACATGCAGATGAAGAGAATGTGGAAATATGTACATTGCATTCATCCATGCATCCATATCCATGGTACATAGATGTTCATGAGATACTGACTTTACGGTTTTCTGTTTAAGGGGTCATAGGAGTCTTAAAAATGTGCAAAGAAGGTACTACAAAGCATAGTTTGATCTTTCATGTAATTTTTTAACTACTCAATATACAAGTATAATTTTTTATATGTAATTCTACAAGATTTATTTATTATAAAACACATTTTAAAATTTATGAAACTTTAGCCAAAACTAAAATAAATGATATTAAACATAAAGCTATTTGAACCCATTGTGATTAGGCTTGCGCGGCAAATTGTGAGGTCAAAATTGAAACAATGACCATGAAAATGACTTTATATTGTACAAATATGTACAAACAAAGACTTTTACCTAAATTCTCAGCTCAATTTTAATAAGAAATTATTTTTTTTAATTTTTTTAAATCAAAATTTTAAAATTGTTAATAATTTTTTTAGAAAAAAGTTCTTAAAATAATTTCTAATTAAAATGGAGCTGAGAATTTAGGTATAAGTCTTTGTTTGCACATATTTGTACAATATAAAGTCATTTTCATGGTCATTGTTTTCAATGTTTCAATTTTGACCTCAAAATTTGCCGCGCAAGCCTAATCCCAATGTGTTCAAATAGCTTTATGTTTAATAACATTTATTTTAGTTTTGGCTAAAGTTTCATAAATTTTAAAATGTGTTTTATAATAAATAAATCTTGTAGAATAACATATAAAAAATTATACTTATATATTGAGTAGTTAAAAAATTACATGACAGATCAAACTATGCTTTGTAGTACCTTCTTTGCACATTTTTAAGACTCCTATGACCCCTTAAGGTGCTGGAGGTTAAAAAAAGTTGTTATAGTATTTTTTGAACTAGCGCGACTCCATGTATGATTTAAAAAATAATATAACGAGACACAGGATGGTAAGGGATACTGAGAACAGAAAACAATGTTATAGTTTAATATTCCAAAAACATAATATTAGTACAAATTGATTTATTTCCATTTAAGGTATTTCCACATTACCCTCACATAAAAAAAGATATTTAAAAAAGTTGTATACGTGAGAATTTTTATTCTAGTTTCTGAACTTTTGACTTATTTTTTTTATATAATAAAGTTTATTTTTAAAAAATCCAGGCTCAATAACGTTATTTTTTTCAAATTATAAAAATGAACTGGGTTTCCACATTTACACACCCACCTATACAGTATTGTTCACTTTCAGAAATTTTTTATTATTATAAATGAAACACTAATGATGCACTTACTAATGATGCACTTAAAAACGATTTTATCTTAAACCAGATTAATATTTTGGTACGGTGAGAAAACTATAAACCTACTAAAACAATTACTATTGATATTTATTATGGGGCAAACACAAAAATGCGAAGCCTCTTCAAATGAAAAAATTACCTCCAATTAAAATATTCTTCATACAATAACTGAATAAGTTTAATTATAAGAATTATAAGCATCAAAAATTAAATTAGCATCATGATTGCTTTTACCAAAAAATGAGGGATTTTGCATCATTAAAACTAAAGTTTTTCAGTATCGTTTATTTTTTTTTTTTTATGAAATATTGTTTACATCTACTTAATATAATTATATAATGAAGATGCAAGTGAAAGTATCTAAGCAAAAGTTCAGCAAAATCGTATTTATAATACATAAATGAAGTCATTAAAACAATTAAATGAGGATGTTATAATAAATTTCGGAAATTAGTGTAGAGATAAAAAAAAAAGATGATGTACCATAACTGAGATATATCGACGCATAAAACAGTGAAAGCACTGTTTTTTTAAACCTATACAATTGTTACACATTTATTAATTTTTTTTAAAATATATAAAATACTGAATTTTAAGGGGTTTTTTTTATTATGGAGGTTTTTAAAACCATATATGATACACACAAATAACATTTTAAAAATATCCCAAATTTTATTAAAGAATCAAAATTTTGAATTTAACTCAATGCAAAAAAGTCAACGCTTTGAAAATAAGTTTTTCTCTCAGAATGTTCAACTAAAGCTCTAATATTGTTTTCTACCAAAAACACATATCTTCAAATTTTTTCTTCCAAGCGTATTTAATTTCCCAAAGAAGTTGCCTCAAATACAAATATAAAAGTTGCGACAACAACAGGCCAGAGCTCAGTAAAGTTGGTCTGAATGTTTACTAATTTTTTACGTGTCTCCACAAGATTATTCATAACAATCAGTGACATCGTGTTAAAAAGGCTAGTACACACATTAAATGAAGAGGTAAGTGGAAGAACGCGATAAGTGACAAAAAAGGTGAAAACGGCTTTTAAGTTTTTCTTTTGAATTCGGATATGTTGAAAACGGTACTTGCAAACGGTTAAAAAATATACTTAACTTGAAGTTTATAACAAAGGGGAAACTTGTTATCGTTAAACAAGTTAGTAATATGTTCATTGACAAAAAAAAATCTCAACTTTTTTTTTTTAATGTCACTTAGCACGTTCTTTCACCAAGATCTACGTAGGACGTCATGGTTTCAACTTTTTTGCCCGTGTATAAGATGTTTTTGAGGAAACTTTAAACGCAGTAGTACAGCGCGTCCCAAAAGTTTATAGACAGCTGTTTTTTTCAAGTTTAAGAGATTACTAAGCGAGTGTGAATGACGAAATAATTTATGCAAATATCTAAGAGGTATTTCAAATAATCAAACGCTCAAACAACTGTAAGAAATCATAAATTTATTTTTAAAAAATAAAAACGAAAAAATGCTGTCCCAAAAGTTTATAGACAAAAGGTGTTAAGAGCTGTTTTTATTAAGAAAAATATCAATTTGCATATTCTATTATTTGTACACGTGACGTAATAGCTTCTTGAGATAAAAACTTGTGTGTTTTTTCTTTTTTGATCGATTGTAACGATGCCTGCCAACGTGCAATTTACGTAAAATGAAAATTTTACAAATTCATCGTTTAAAAGCTCGTGGGAAGGGAGTTGTAGATATTGCTAGAATAATTAAGCGTAGCAAAGCTGGAATTTATCAAATCCTAGAGAAAGGTTACAATTTCGATCCAAAATCTAGTCCTGGAAGACCTAAAAAGACAACAAAGAGGCAAGACAGAGACATTTTGAGACTTATTTCGACCGAAACTTTGTCTGTGCGATCTACAGCCAAAGAAATTACAGCTTCAGTGTCAAAATCTACAGTCCACCGAAGGCTAAAAGCAAGTAAGTTTTTAAAATATCATAAAATGCGACGCACGCCAAAACTTACAAAACGATATAAGGATGCTCGAGTAAGTGGGCAAGAAATTACATGCATTACAAAGCCAAATGGCTAAGTGTGGTTTTCAGTGACAAAAAAAAGTTTAATTTAGATGGTCCCGATGGTTGGAAGTACTACTGGCATGATCTTCGGAAGGAACCAAGGTCCTTTTTAAGCAGGCAACAAGGAGGGGGTTCAGTAATGGTGCGGGGAGCCTTATCCTTTAACGGAACAACTGATATTGCATTTTTGAAGGGTAGACAATATTCTGATGTTTATCAAGAAACTCTTGAAGCCCCCTAACTTCCATTTGGGGAGTTGCTAGGGGGAACTGAATGGGTATATCAACAATACAACTGCTCAATTCATGTGTATAACTCCACTATGCAGTGGTTTAGACGCCACAATATTAAAGTTATGGAGTGGCCAGCTTTAAGTTCCGACCTGAACCCCATGGAGAACCTCTGGGAAAACTTTCGAGGGACGTTTATGCAAATGGGCACCAATTTGCAACAGTTCAAGATCTAAAGATGCAAATTGAACAAAGTTGGCTTAATTTGAAGCCCGAAATTCTAAAAAGTGTTGTTTTAAGCATGCCAGATTGAGTTTTTCAAGTGATAATGAAGAACGGATTAAAAATTTGAACAATAGTGCAGAATTTAATGGAAAAATTGACTTGTCTATAAACTTTTGGGACACTCAAATTTCATTTTTTTTTCATTTTTCACGAAATCTGTGATGTTGTTATTTTATTTGAGTACATTACTAATATTGTATTGGTATTTTTGATAATTAAAAATTAAAAAAATTCTTGCGAAGCGTTTTCCTGTCATAAAATTGAAAAAACACAGCAGTCCATAAACTTTTGGGACGCGCTGTATCTGCATGCATGAGCACCACACGGCACTATACCTGCACACTACAACGAGTTTCGAAAGAAATGAATTTCATTATTTTCCATTTACTGGTTTGCAGCATACTTTTTATTCTATGGTGAAGAAGTTCTCATCTTACGTATTTCTTCTAGTTTTGTGAGAATATGGTTGGTATCTTTACCTAACTTAGCAAAATAAATTTATACTTCTCGATATGATTTGAAGGCGGAAACCAAAAAAATGCTTGTAGATTAGTTGTGTATAAAGGGTATCTCTCAACGACCCATTTCATACCCTTACTCTTTTTCGACGCATGCAATCACAAAAATTTCAAAACCTTGCATTAAAATTGTTATTTTTTAAACTGATAAGTATTTACCACATAAATTCAGACAATTATGTTGTGCTCAATGATTAATTTCATTCCTTTGCAAAATCAGCAGTGCAGTACTTTATTTTGTTTTTAGGTAGTTGAAGTAGAAGTTAAATTTCTTCAAGTCAAAAGTTTGCAGTTTGCGATTTAGCAATAGTATGGTGTACGATGCATAATAGTTTTAATTTAAAGTAGAATTTTATTAAAAGCACGTTTGTTTATTTATTATAAAGTCAATAAAATCGTCTTTTTACTCCGTAACAAAGTTAAATTTTGTTGTGAAATGGCAAACAGTGAAGCCTTAAAAATCAATCTTGCTGCTCTTCGAAAAGTAGACTCTTCTATATCGTCTATTGTTGACAGCGAAAATCAAGTTGCTTTATACAAGTATATATCTGATGCTGGGAAATGGGTGAGATAAACATTATTATTTATTTTTACTCTAATGTTCATAATTATAAACTAATTTTCGGCAATTTGTAAGTTTTCTTGGTTTATTCTGGTCTTGTAGGTGACCTTAATTTTTAGTATTGGTCTTTTAGTGCTCGTTCATTGAATTTCAATTTTTTAGGAATATTTTATTGTAACTCATTTTTGTCTTAATTACAGCATACATCGAAAAACAAAAACCGTTTTAAATTAAAATCATTAATTTAGAGCCTTAAGCTATTATTTTATCAAAAGGGTTCTGCTACGTATTTAAATAATTTATACCGTAGGATTTCTATAATACATTAAATTAATGCTTTATCATAATTTGATCTTTAATTTAGGTAGGTCCAAAATGATGTTCATAAGATTTTTTAATATTTTTTTAGGAAAAGACAGATGTCGAAGGTACTCTGTTTGTTTACATGAGGTAAGTATTGTACATACATAAGTACTTAAGGTATTGCTAGAGTATTCGGGCCGGTCTCGATTTGGCGGCTCAACTTTTGCTGCCAAGTAGCGAAATTGTACTGCCGAACCGAACGCCAAAAGTCGCCAAATAGCATTCCGGCCCAAATATGCTTGGTGTTCCTTACTTAATTTAAGAAGGGATAATTGAGACTAACATTTTATGTTGAAGATGAGCTAAAATACGTTACCAAATAATTGTAATTTACTAAAAAAACTACCTAAAAATATATTAGATTAGATGAACTTATACTCTGCACTGCATGCATTATTATTTCAAGTTTATTTTAAAGACAAATTTGATATCTTTTGATTTGTTAGCTTTATTTTGTAGAATAGAATGTGTAAGGAACTTATAGTGCTTCTAAAGAATTGTAATAATAATATAGTTAAGGGGAATCCCCTAATTCGTTATCAGATTGTGGTCATTCCCTTTCTTGTTTTGTTCACAAACAGTCAATCACATTTCAAAAGTGCCGAATGACTCTTAAAAAAGTCTTTGTTAAAAAATAAAGCTTATGCCATCGCTTTGTGGTAAAAAAAAAATTGGAAATATTTATGTTATTACATTTGAATAATTGTTGTACAAGCTTGCCTTTCGATCAATTTGCTTGTCCTTCAAAAAGTTATTTTAACCTTGCTCTTTAACTCTTTATTTGAATGGTCACTAAAATTGCAAAATAGAACTCGTGTTTCTATTTTACAAAAGCTATGTACAGCTTATCTTGACATACAGTTTTAAGCCAGTCTTCTTATAATTAAATGTATTTCAATAATTACTTTTTCTATATTTCTTAGGTCGCAAAAACCTCATTATGGGTTCATGATAATGAATAGACTGAGTACCACAAATTTAGTTGAATCAATTACGGAAAAATTAGATTTCCAAGATCAAACTCCATTTCTTTTATATCGTAATGGTAAAGGTAAGCATCATACTTATTTTTTAATGTTATCAATTAATTGCATTAAAAAAATAATAGCATTACTATTCAGTATTTGTAACTAAAATAAGCTTTTAAAAGATTTTGAAAGTGCAATTATTTTTAAATTGTTAACCATACATATATCATTGTTTCATGTTTAGGTTCTATTTATGGTGTATGGTTTTATGAAGAAAAAAATTGTCAGACAATTTTTAAACTTTTATCGAGGTAATTTTTTAACAATCATTTTATCTGTGTTTGTAATGTTTGTGTGTGTGTGAAAGTTTTTTAATTTTGAAACTGCAGCTGAACTCTGCTGATACCTATGTGAAGGTCTGAAATATATTAGACTTATAAAAGAGAAAATAACTTTTATTAAAATAAAATGTAAACTAAAAATTTAAATGTTGAACATGAGTTTTTTTTTCAAAGTTTTTCTTATGCATATTACCAGTTTGCTGTTATTAATGAACCTTCTGTTAAAAATGTTCTTAAATGGTGCTCCACTTTAATTTTAATTGCCCAGTGTTGAATTGTTTCATATTTCATTTGGTTCATCTTAACAAATATATGGTCTGTGATAATAATACTTTGATATGAAAACCTTAAATAGTTATTTTGAAGTTGTAGCTTCATTAAATTTTTTATTAATTCTCATTTCCAGCTTATCACAATCGGCATTTAAAAAACCTGACAAATCAAATAATATTAGACAGCGATCTTATTCTGAAAGTAATCGCAAGCAACAGAAGCAAAATAATACGCAAATGGATATAATGTCTCTTTTGGCCAAGGCTCAGGATGAGTATGACAAGGTATGCAACGCCTGTTTAAATTTTTATAATTTGTTAGTGATATATCGCGATCATATATGCCGGTTAATTGCAACCTCAATTGAGGAAATAAAATATGTATATGCAGGTTTTATTTAAATAAGTGTTTTCAGTAACTGTGTAATTAAAAAGACACTGTAACTGAGAAAATCTGTTTAAGAGGGTTGATTTAATCGACCATGTTACTATGCTGTAAATGGTTTTGGATTAAATGGTCTTAAAGTTAGAAAATGTTTCTATAATTAAATTTTCTTAGATTATTTTGCACAGTTTTATTTCAAGTAAACTTGGCATGAAAAATAAAACTAGGTAACGGTGGCCTACATGATTTTACTGAGTAAATGTCTATAAGGTAATAATGACATTGTATTCAATGCATTATGTAAGAATTTTATTGACATGAGGTTTGTTTAACTCATGGCTTAGGGACATCCATACATTGTGGCAGATTGTTTTGATCATTTTTGGACTATTCTTCCCCCTGGTGAGAATTGATTCAACCCCTTTACCCCATCCTTGTTGCTGCAAAATTACCATTATCACTCTAAGACTCCCTTCCTGCTATTTAATGTTTCATAACTTGCCGTTGGACAAAATTTTACCAAAACTAGTTATTCTTTATATCACCTAATCTGTCTCTCATTACTGTCACCATTGATTTTTTTAATGATTTCATTCAATGAAGTGTTTCAGTTAAGTTTTTGAAAAGTCTTAAATTAAATTATCTAAACTTGAAAAGTAAAATCATTTCCATAAAAAAAAATTTTCTTCAAAGTTGTATCATATTAATCAACGTATACAATTGTCTATTACTCTGTAGAAATCCGGTACCAAAGATGCCTCATCTAGAGGACCGAAAACCAACTCCTCCAATGGGGACATAGTTAAACCGACCCCTGTCCGAGTCAACGGAACGGTGACCACCCCAAGCAAAACAACCCCACTGACCCTCGGAATGCTGTTTGCCCAGGCTGGCGGCATAGAAAAGAAGCCAAACGAGGACGCTAAGGACTTTGACACCCGCATCCGATCCTTCACTGCCAGCACATGCAACAGCATTCCCAACACATCCGAGGCAAAGACAGAGACAATTCTCCAGAGCGTGCTCTCCAACTCAGCGCACACTCTCCAACATATCGAGGGCATGCAGAAATCTGGGGAGCAGAGCGACAAGAAGGGACAGATGCTTTCGCTCGCGACTTTCGAAAAGGACCTGAAGGCCAAGTTGAATTTGTTGCCCGAGCCCAAGTTGAATGTGTGTTCCGATTCGGATTGTGACGTTGTTAGCAATTTGTGTGAACTCTCGAAAGAACCTGCCAAAAGCAACCCCATCGACATACCGATGCTCACACCGGCTATGTTGGAGTCATCGTCGTATTCATCAGTCCCGACATCAGCTCCGGTTGGATCTTTTCTGGATAAGTCGGAAAAGTTTTGTGAACCTAATAATGTTTCATTTCCATTGGTAAGTGATTAACATTTTTCACACACTGACTTCTTCTTTAATTGAAATATGTTGTCACTCAGTTTAGGATTATAGTGTAAAAATGATAAAAGAGACCCTGTTAAAAAGTTAATTTTGTTTAGCCTGCAAAAATTTTTTAAATAAAATTTTGTTCTAATAAATTAAATTTGATTACTATTATTTATAATTTGATTTTATTTTTAAATTTTGATTTATATTTTTGATTTTTTAAAATAAAAAAATACTTACAAATGGTACTTAAATCAGTTTTAGTACTGTATTTTAGGATGACTTTTTACTTATAAAAAGCGGTTGCAAATCTCTCCTTTTCCATAGCCTAACTAAGGTATAGTATAGGATCTGGCCTTTGGTCACAGTTCTTGGCTCACACAGAGCCAGCCCCCAATGTCATAAGTCATAGGATCTGGCCTGATCGTTCATCACTTTGTCCAATTAAATTTATCATCAAAAATGGCCCATGAACGGACCCCAGACTCTTATATCATAATTGTACTTTTGTGAGTTTTACAACTACATCCTACATGAATATGTCTAGTTTATATTAAAAATTTTGTTAAATATTTTTTTTTACATTTTGAGTTTCATGTGCATGTGCATTTTACATCATTTCAGTCCAGTTAAATATTTATATGGTTTTATGTATTCCAGATTAAAGAATCAGGTTCATTTTCACCAGATGATTCATTGTTATCACCCTTTCATTTCATAATTCCTGGCAAAAAATTTAGTCGTCAGTCATCTCTTCCTCCATCATCATACTCTCCAGAACCGGGATCAACAATGTTTAATGGTAATAAAATCAAATATGTATTTAAATTGTTAATTTGGTTTGCATGTGATATGTTTTTAAGTTTCCAGAAAATCGTAAATTTCTGTTTACTGAGAATCAATCAAGATTATAGTTAAAGGATTCTTTTTAAAATGCATTAAGTTGTATTTTTTGTTTAATAACTTTTATTAAGGAATTTATAAAATTAATAATTAATATTAAGAATTAATAATTCTTATTAAAAATTTATGATTATTAAAATAATACAATTTTGTTGTGGATTCTTTAACCTAATCATAGCTCTACTTTTTTAGTACATTTTTTTTTTGAAAAAATTTCAAAAAATATTTTTTTCTTAAAGTTGATTTTCGATTAAAACTTGGATGCATAGTTTTGTTAAGATATTATTGGGAAACTCCTATAAAATATTTGGTGATAAAAAGTCGAAAAATAGGAGAGGATTTAAAATTGTTAAAAATTTTAACAAAAATTAAATTTTTAAAAATAATGAGTCATTTTCAATTTTTTTTTTTTTTTTGCTAATAGGTTTAGTTAATGCATGATGCACCAGTGTATAAAATCTGAACAGTATAAGTTCATAAATAAAAAAAAAAGTTGGGGAAGGTACTGGACCCTCTTAAACAAAAATATGAAAAGTGTCAACTTGATAACAGTAGCGTAGAATATTATTTATTTTACAATTTGATTGTGTCAATGAAATTTTACTAACTTTTTCATTGTCCCTTTCATGTGAAAAATTAGTAGAAATAAGGTTACACTTTAGTGTTTTGATTTGATTAATATCAAGTGATATTTTTTTATCATGTGATCTGTGTTGCAGGTAATGGAAGCATGCATGAAGACTTGCTTCCCCCTCATAGTCTGTTAAATGGGCCTATTGCAGGACATTTACAACCTGCAGGAAAGCCATCCTCTGTTACACCTCTGAATAAGGATCAATTTAAAGAAGCTTTGGTGTACATGATTCAGGTAAGACTTATTCTAGGGTTTGACCAATGATGTAATTTGTCTATTTGGACATGATAGCCAAATGATTGCAAATTCTGTTGGGGATGGAGGGAACCTTAATTCGTATAAATGTAATTTCCACAAATGGACCCGTTATATAGCTCTATAGCATGATGATTTCTGAAATAGCATCTAAAAAAATATATTTCTCTCATTTTCTGACTGGTTGTTTGATAATATATTTAGCACGAAGATTGAGATTGCCTTAAGTTCAATGCTAAATCTCTGATATGAGGTAAAAAAAAAACACAATTCCATGAGTTAGAATGGTTTTGTATGATAATTTTTTGAGCTTGGTAACATATTTTGGTGAGAAATTACAGAATAACAAAAGGCCTTTCACGTGTAGCACAATGATTTACAAGAAACCACAAATTAAATATAATTAATTTGGCTATTTTTGTGAACTTGGCTGCATTGATGAAGTTATGAGAAAATAGAGATAGCTGAAAGGGTCAGTCAAGTAAAAATCACAACAAGGTGGACCAACCTACATTTTGTTGATTTGGCATGTTGTTGGCTATAATTTGGATTTTGGCAACAGAATTAGCAAGAATGATAAACTCATCCACACAGCTTAATGCAAAGTAACATAGTTCTGTATCGTGTATAATGACTTTACAATAACCAACCAGTATATAAATCATTAAACACATTTCTTTCATTTGGGGAGAAAAGGAGGATTGCAATGAACACTCCTTTTACAGCTCTAGGATGTGATGACTTACAACCAGCAAAAACTCATTAAATAATACATTTAGCTATTTTGGTGCATTTTTGTTGATTCAGCATGTTTAGTAACCTACAAGGTGGCGCAAATAAAAGTGGCCCCGGCATAGAGATAGGAATGCATTGAGATGCTTGGAGAGAAAAAACTAGTGAAGCTGTCTGAAAGCCTATGTGTCTAAATAAACAATTATTAAAGCTTGCAATGGCTTCACTTGGCAAACCTGTTTTTGTATTGGTTGGATTATATTAGCATCACATTAGAGCTACTCATGGACTATTTTCTAGTTCAGATCTTAGTGCATATTATATGAAGATGGCCCATGGCCCCTTTATGCAAATTTTGTTTCTTGCAATCGATTTAGAAGGTTTTGAATCAACAAAAACTGAAATGTCCGATTCTCTAGGATAAATAACTGCCAAAATATAGAAAACTTTTTTTGCACATCTGTACAAAACTTCAGTTTATATTGCATACCAATTAGCTTGTCAACCATATCCTAGTTGCCGGCAAATAATTCGCCAAGGGTTTGTTTTGTTTTAATATTTAAGCGATCAATAGCTTCGCACAGCAAACCTGTATTTCAGGGCTGCCAGTGGCGACTTAAAAGGCTACTAAAGCGACTATTTTAGCGACTAGGCGACTATGGCTACTATTTTAGTCTAAAAAGGGCCCAAAACGACTATTTTAGGCAAAACCTTCAACTATTTTCGGTCTTGGGCGACTTTTTTAGATTTTTTAGTTATATTATTTTCACATAGATGGCGCCACGAAGATACTACCGATGCACAAAACGTGAAGTGCCTTTAGATTTCGTTTGGTTCTCATCTCAAATCCAACAGCACAAAACAAAAGCAAAACCATGTGTTTTTGAAATTACAATTCATTATGATTTTTTTTAGAAGCCTATGTAAAGTTCATGGAAACTAAAACTTTGATTTTGTATGCTTGGTTGAAGATTTTTTTAAAACTGCATTTGGATAGGATTTACTTCTGTCTGTTTGTTATTAATTTGCTTTGTTTTGAAATTGTTATTTTTTATTCAGTAAGTTGGCGATAAGCTTAATACTGCATGCTAACAAAAAAAAAAAACCATAACTTGATTAAAATTTAACTGCTATCAAATTAATCCAGAAATAAATGCTAATTGAAAATTTTAAAGAACTAAAGTAATAGGGAGAAACGTGTTGCCAACACACTGTCTAGTTTTAAGTGTATCAAATTACGTTTTTTTAAATATTTTTTTAAGTAATATTTTCTTTTGAATTTATTTTGAATTCTAGATCGTCATAAACAAGAATACTTATATTTACGTTAAAAAATTTAATTAGTTTTAAAAGCCCTCCTTACTTGATTTCAAAATCTGCAGTTATTTCAGTGAAACATATTTACATGGATTAGAATTGATCCTTATGATTCTTGAATAACTGATAACTATTTAAAATAAATTTGTTTTTAATATATTTATATATATTCTAAAATAAATTTATTTTCAAGTAAATTTTTAGTTTTTTCAAGTTAAGTTTTACTGGCAGTATCAATCCTTTCATATGATAGTTGGTGTTGCAATTTGTAAATTTAAGTTTTAGTTAAAAATTTTTGGCACTATTTAGCATTTTAGCTTCTCGCTTCTGTGAAATGACAGGCTTTTTCTAGATGAATGTTGGTTTTTCCCAGATTTTTTTTAAGTCAAGCGAAAACAAATGAAAAATTAAAAATATATTTCTCGTACACATATATATTTTTGGAGGATAAAAAAAAAGGCGCTTTTATGACTGTTTCTCAAAAATTATCCAAATGTTAACAAAATTATTATTTTTTCTTTTTGAAAATTTGTATGTAATTTGCTAATTAAATTCAAATACTACAAATAAGTAGATTTAAAATATTTTTCCCTAATTAATGTTCTCTAACAATTATATATAAATTGGTTTAATAATTTAACATGAACTTTTCTGTTGCAATACATCGAAAAACTTTGGCAGTTTTTTCAATCCTTTTAACTGAGTGTTAGTGCTACAATTCTAAGGTTTGCACTAATAAAAGTCTTAATTTTTAGTTTTTAAATTTGTGCATCGAAGCATATTAAACTAATATATCATGTTTTTGGAAAATTTATGTAATCGCAGATAACATTCAATGCAAATATTTTTAAAGAAATTACTTAATACATTATCTAACAATTAAAAGTTGTTTATTTAGTTAGGTAAAAGAGGATTCTATTTTGGCTACTATTTTTTAACATCTGAGGCTACTAAAGCAACTTTTTTCAAGGCTTTCTGGCACTGGCAGCCCTGGTATTTGCGTTGTTTTTTGACTTTGCAACAATTTCTATCTTATTCTTAAAAAATAGATATCCATGTATCCATTATACAGCTTTAACACAAACCATCCAGCTTATAATTCATATAAAAAACATGCTTTTCTCATTTGGCATCATAATTGGCAAAAGCATGGAGCCATAAAACTGTAATATGCATTTCTAGTGTGAGGTTTCTAAACCACCACAGCTACAATTTACAGTAAATAGCTTAAATCTGCATATGCACATTCAACAGAAATCCATCAATGGAAAGCCAGATGGAACCAAGTTTTCCGAAATACACTTTTGTCAAGTTATGCCCGAAATATATGTCTAGTTTAGTTGTCTTTATATTCAAAACACAAACACACAACTTCATTTGTATCATTAAGGATTATTTTTCTTCTGTTTTCAGAATGACGAGGCTTTTGTGATACAGTTGCATGAGTGTTACGTGAAAAGCTTGAAAACTCAACTGAATTCCCTTTCTACGAGTTCATAAACTCATGCCTCATTTGTGATTTACACTGATGAATTGGACTGTATAAGGATTATTTGTTCCTAAATTTACCAAAAATTAGTAGGCAACAACTATTAATAAAAAAGCCATTTGATGTTTTGGCTATGACTTATGTTTTTTGTTATAAGTTGTTTGCCTTTTACTTAGCTAATTTTTTGGAGTTTCTTATTTTGTGTATATATGTAGGAAAATTGGACTTGCTCTTGACTTAGATATTATATTTCTTGCATTGCATATGCAAACTTAAGTAAATACAAGTTTTGTTTTATTTTTGTTGATTTGTAAGAGTTATAGAGTATTTTTTTAAAAAACTATTTTATTTTTTGCTTAAGCAGA
Source organism: Hylyphantes graminicola (assembly GCA_023701765.1). Classification (NCBI taxonomy): domain Eukaryota; kingdom Metazoa; phylum Arthropoda; class Arachnida; order Araneae; family Linyphiidae; genus Hylyphantes; species Hylyphantes graminicola. Next base: position 38,451,742 of record CM043119.1, on the reverse strand, counting down.
ATTACTTAGCACCCAGTTAACAAGGTGGAAATTTGTTCTATTAAAGGTATTTGAGATTTAATACTACATACAATTTATAGAACGTATAAATTTTCACTTCTGATGTTTTTCGAGAATTGTAACTTTTTGATTACATGCTCTCTACTTGTAGAGTTTTTGTCCTGATTTTAATTGTTTAGGAAAAAATGTAACTATGTGAACATAAAATCTATTTCAACTAAGAAATAGTATTAAAAATATTTTTTGTGTAAACAAGGTAGACTTGTAAAATACATACATATAAAATGTTTTTATAAATTATAATTTCCTTTTCTCACATTAACTTCTTATTTATTTTTAAAATTATTTCCCTGAACTTATAAATAATTGCACTTTCGACAGTGAAGTCACTGAACTTCCTTATAAGCGCAATGATGTATCCATCACTTTTATGTGAGAATTGGGATATTTTTTGGTGCAGATAGATATATTCTTAATTTAATGCAATGAAAATTGTAAAGTTATGTTTTCACAGTATTTGATGTTTTAAAAAAAATGTGAGCTATATTTTCGGAAAATTAAAGTTATAATTTCCTTTGAATTTTACAAGCCTGTCTACTTAGGCTTAAAAATTTTGTAATATTTTTATATGACAAACGATTTTAAATGTGTATAAATTTAATATCCAGCTAGTTTTATTTTTTCCGTTTCTATTTCTAGTTTTGATTTATGTTGCTGTTTATTAAATATATTCAATGTATTCATACTTTTTTTTAAGCTGTTCGGCTTAAAAACTTATATATGTGTCAGTTTTTTGTTATTTCATTGAGAGCGTTATTTTAGCAACTGAAAAAAATTGTTAAAAGTATTTGTTGATAAATTATTTATCAAATGCAGCATTTTTTCAATTCTACGATTTTATTTTTGCTTGTGTTGTTTATTTTAGACCTAGTCTTAGAAATTCGATAAACACCACATTTTACATGTATATAGGAAAGTGTTTATAGACTAAAATTAAGCAAGTTTTGTAAGAAACAATAAAAAAGTAATATAAAAGGTAAAAAAACAATATTTAAAAAATGAGATTTCTGTTTAAAAGATACATACTGGAGTATCTTTTAAAATACTACCTTCCAAGTAGTGTAGTGTTTATTAAAGGGATGCACTTTTCTTTTAAATTTTATTTTAACTATGTATTCTAAAGTGTTAAAACATTGTTCAGCTGTGGTAGATGTCTTTAATATGTTTATGTGTGCTGACTGAACCATATAAAATATGCTTTTCTACTGGGTTCGGAAACAGCACTTTCAAATTGTGTTAGAAGTAGTGTTTTAATTCATTGCGGCAGTTAGCACATCTTATTTTAATTTAATAAGCCTACAATTGTTTGTGATGTAGGGAATGAGTGTTTTAATTGTGGTTGTGCGGATGACAAATGAAATATATTAGTGATGTGTACTCTGATGTGATGGCTGTTTTAAGACACTGTTGGTTTTAATGTATCATAAATAAGCCATCTTTTTACATATATTTTTTCTTAACCATTGCTTTGCAGAATGTGTCAAAAGTATGTAAAGTTATTCTGTTGATGTTTCCCTAACTTTCAAGATTTAACTGCAAATATTTCTTAAGCAAAACTGCTTAAGAATAGTTGTCTGCTTCTGTAGACCATTTTGCAGCCCATGATATAATTTAAATAGAAATTTATGAAATCTTTATTCAAATGAATGTCCTTGATGTAATTTTCAGAGACATTTTTTGCACCTATGTTGTTCTAAATGTTAAAGGATAGTAATGTTTAACAAATCTTATTATTAAGGTGCCTATTTACATTTTACAAAGGCATTTTTACGAATCCTGCAAGCATGTGTTAGCTGTTTGTGTTTTGATCAATTTTGTACCATATTTCAACATATAGATGTTTTGTGTGATAGTTTATGGGAGAAAAATACGAGTCGATTCTTCCTGAGTTTTGTAGCTATAATTTTGTACCTTGGCAGTGGAAAATGGCTTTTATCAGCAATGTTGATTTAGCAGTACTTCCAAATGTTAATCCAGGCACCATAACTTTTAAAGTAGAAGATAGTAGAAAATTTGGTTTTCTTGTTTAAATTAAACTGTTATTTGAGTATACTGAACTTAAGTAGAACCTGCCATTCCTATGGTGATTGGTTAATAAGTAGATTTTTCTTTATCCCTTTTATCATTTTTATTACGACATGCTACTTGAAAGTTATAGAGTGTTAGATTATAATTATTACTTTACCCAAACATGCACGTTTTACTAAGGCTTTCAAACTGTTTTTGTTCTGAACAAAGGCAAAATCAGCATTGATGATAGGCAATTTTTTTTTTACTAAGGTATTGAATTACCATGAATTAACTTTGATTGTCGTAGTCTTAAAGGGTTGTGTTGATGACTAAAGTATCCAGGAATATGAGAGAATTTAAAGTTTGATGCAGCCCAGCTACAAATAAGTTGTGGATTATTTTTCGCATGCAATTTTAATCAAGAAGTGTGTTTTATCAATTTAGGGCTTAATCAAACTGTCTTTTCAACTACGTGATGAGGTGATGAAGAAATGGGGAGAAAACAGTATATATATTGTCGATTATAAAAAAATGCCAATTATAATAGTTAAAATAAAATGTATGTATAAGCTGTTTGACATGTTTTATGTGTGGGAATTAGAAGTATTGTTTTCTCCCCAATTTCTTATAAAGTATTACATATTTTTAACTATATATTTTCTTAAAAGTTATAAAATTTGTAATTGTTCTAATTTTGGCAATGCGGTTTATTTTTATGAAAGTGTCCCAATTGTGTGGAATTAATTTATATGAAAATAAATTTAGCTGCAAAATAGATTTTTAAAAATTATTTCTGTGGTTACGGCTAACTGTAACATTTAAACTGCAAGGCAGAAGTTTAAAAAAAATTTAATAATAATTTAGTTATGAAGGAAATTATATAATTTTGGCCATAACCTTTATTAAACATTGTACAGTAGACTCCCTCTTAACCGGCTTAAACGGGACCGATGGTAAGCCGGTTAAACGAAAATCCGGTTAAACGAGTTAAATTAAATTGAAATTTAGATGTTTATTTGATTGCACTTTTGTTTATTGATGATAATTGCTTCATGAAATACACGTACAATTGAAATAAGATGTCATTTTTCAGGTTATATTATATATTATTATTAGTATTTTGCATTTCTGATTACAAACCTTTAAAAAAATCTGAACTTTTTTTGTCGAAATTTGGAAATTTGACGAGTTGACGGTCGATTTCCACAGCCTTCCATTGTCAACAAGTGCCCCCCCCCCCCCCTTCTCCCGAACAAACCACGCGTTTGAAACATGTGCGACACTGAAAACCGATTGAAATAACCAAAAACTTGTAAATTCAGCTATTTTTAACATTTTATGGGTGGAAATTTTCAGCCCGGTTAAAGCGGAGATCCGGTTAAACGGAGGCCGGTTAAGTGGGAGTCTACTGTACCTTAATTTCTTCAAATTTCCTTTTTGTATTTAAAAAAATGAAAAGGACACTTCATTTTTACACATATTTGCTGTTAATGCAAATCTTGTGTCCTTGTTTGTATAGTGTATATATGTATCATAAATAACTAATGTACCAGTTTTTTTTAAATATTTAGATGTATAAATATTCTCTTTTTTTTTCAATGATCATTGATGTACATGTCTAGATAGTTATTTTCACATGGCTATAATATATGTTGAAATAATGATTCTCAAAACTGTAATCGATGTCTTAATATTTTAATTTAGTTACTTAAAGAATTCATGGACACATGTTGAAGAATTATTTGAGGATAATTTTTACTCTATATGAATTGAATTCCCTGGTACACAAGTTTATCGTGTTTGTGAGACATTATTCATAACAAACCTATCATTAAAAAAATTAAGATCATTGTTTGCTTTTAATTTTCCTTTTTTTATGAATTATAGACACAACTGAAGAAGGGCTTGTTTTATGCAGTTTTCTTTCAAATAACTAGAAATGCTTAGTTTACACGTTACTTGAAATAGATTTTAAAAGGAAAAAACTTAATAGTGATAAGCTTAGTAAGATTTTACGGCTTTATAACTAAGATATATGGTGAAGTGTGTCCATTGGTGAATTTTGAAAATCTTAAATTCAATTAAACTTGGTCACCAATTTAAACGAGTTAAACACTATAACTTAGTTATACTTTGGAGAATGTAAGTTTTTGCAACTGAAGCCTACATATATAAACCCACAATATCATTCTTATGTTAAAGTCGCTCAATTCATCATTCATATTCTTTCACTGCCTTATCTTCAATGTAAATTTGTATATATAAGTTTAATGTACACTGACTATTATAATTGACATGAAGTTTGATTATTTTCAATCTATCAAAATATCCAGTAAGTTCATTTATACTTAGGAATAAAGTTACTTACTGTTTATTCCTCTATGTATTGTGATAAAAATTGAAGGATGCTCAAGTGTTAAGCGTAAATATTATGTCGATTGCATATCTAAAAAAATTACTTTTTAATGGTGTTTTTATTGGTATTTTTAACACTTTTAATCTTCCCTCGCTTTAAAATATATATTTTTTTAAATTGATGTTTAACTTTTATTTTTGTTAAATAATATAAAAAAATTCTTGAAATTGCTTTAAAGCTTTTTATCAAAAATATACCAGTTAAAACAAGATTTTAAAGTTTTTTTATTAGGTGTAAATAAGCATTGTAACAATTATAACTTAAAATTCTTAATTGTATGTGTAATTTGTTAATACTATTTCGTGTTTTTCTTCTATATTTTTCCTGTTTGTAAAAAACTGTCCTTCATAATTATGTTTTTTTTATTATTACTAGGGGTCCATCCAGAGCGAATTTCGGGCCATTTAGTGGCCCCTTCAAAAAATCATGTTTATTAAAACAGCCAATTCACAAAATTATGATCCCTGAAAATATAACCTTCACAAAATTACGATTGCCCCTCAGTTCACAAAATGGAAGAAACAACGGGTTAAAATTTTCTAACGTTTCTATTTTATAAAAGTGTATCAAAATCTCTAAAATTGGCTAAATGGTCATCATGATAAACTGAAATCCTAATTTTATTTATGTTATTAACAAATCTTAAACTTATTTACTCAAAAAAATTCTTAAAAATACGAAGTTTTCACAAAAATACTTCACAAATTCACAAAAAAAGGGACCCTGTAAAAAAATCTGGATGGGCCCCTGACTACTGACATAGGTCACAACCAATATTAAATGATGGAGAGTGAGAAGTGTTTTCCTTACATATTATAAACTATAAAGATCATTAAAGTAAATCTGCTTTTTAAGTATTTTTTGAAGCAAATGAACATAAAAAGCATGTAATTTCCTTACAGTGCTATTGAGTTGAATTATTTTACAAGATTACTTGTAAATAAATGTATTTACTTAAAGTTGTAAATGTTCACAATTTAAGCTAAAATTACATATTCACTTAAATATACAACATAGAATAGAAATTATAAGTAGTTGTCTAAGATAGAGTATTGTATACATTGTACATAAAACGAATTTGTTTTTCAGTTTAAAATTAATTTTACTATTATTACTAAATACTGCAAATTTGCTTCATTAAGAGTAATTTGAGTAAATTTGTCTGGACTGTTTACTTACAATTCAACGACGTTTTGCCACAGATTAAAAATCAATTAAAAAAATGGTTATTTTTAGTGAAAGAAGTGAAGAAGCAAAAGTTGACCTATTTAACTGTACTAATATTTATAGCTGGTGCTTGTATATTAATTTTTTGATGAATAATTAATGAATTACGGTTATATGTATTTAAAAGAAGTCTCAACTTTTTGGGAAAAATTACATGAATTTTCTTTATTTTAATCTCATTTCAGAAGAACTTGTTATTAATTTGTACAATAACAATATCAGAAATTTGATCCTTTTTTTGATTTTTCTAAGCATTTTCTCTGTCTGTCTGCATTCCACATTTCATTGACTTTTTAAAGCTGTATTGTGTTTGTATACCTTATTTAAAATGCCTTTTTTTTTAATCGTACACTATTTTATGTAATGTTACTTTAATTATTAAAATTAAGTTAATTTAAATAATTAAAACCACTTTACTTTTCATTTATAGTATGGATGATTCATTTTTAATATTCATGTAAATATTATTAAGTTGCTCTTTTAAAACAAAATTATAAGTTATTTCATTATATTTTTTACAATCATTTGTTTTTCTTAAATATTTCCATAGGCAAGTTCATTTGTTTTGTCTTAATATTTTATCTAAATGAAATTACAGACCATCATCCCATATATTTATGTTAAACTTACAATTCGTACATTTTTGAGAAATATGTTTTTCATTTAATTTTTTGATAGTGCCTTAGAAATAATTAATTTAATGTCAAATACAATATAATATTTTATCTAAAATATTATATTGTATTCGACAATTTGACATTATTCCAAATACAAAATAATATTTTATCTAAATGAAATTACAGACCATCATCCCATATATTTATGTTAAACTTACAATTCGTACATTTTTGAGAAATATGTTTTTCATTTAATTTTTTGATAGTGCCTTAGAAATAATTAATTTAATGTCAAATAAGTTTTCCATGACAAACAGCTGAAATTGAGCTAAACTATGTTAACATTATTCATAATAGTTTTGGTGGAGCAGTTACCAATCTCATGAACATCTAGTCATGAATAGGTATTTGGCAGGATTTTTTAAATTAAAATTTATTTTTTCAAATCCTGAATTTTCACTGCTTATTGATTTGAGGTTGTTCTTACCTAAATGGTACAAAGATTTTAATTATTTTTAAGTTAATTTTGAAAGTAAAATTTTTACATTGGGAGAAGTTTATTTATGCTGCTTCCCTCCCACTGATGAGATTGTTCATTATTGTTTTACTCTAATGTATGGTAAAAAATTACATTTGTTTTTATAATATACGTATTCAAAAAACTGAAAGCATATTTACTTGATATTTTTTGTGTGCATGATTTATGTATGCATACCTGTTTGTTTGATTGCTTCAAATACAAAAGTTTTTTAATGCTTTTTGTCAGTTAAATCTGTAAATTTAACAAAAATATATTAAATATGCTTGTTTTAAAATTTGAAAATAAACTCATTTAAATGTTTCATGAATAATTTTGTTGCTTCAACAATTTCATCAGAATAATATCATTGTATGAGATGTAATTGTAAACATCTACAAATAGTTGTTTTGAATAAGATAGCTTTTTTCTCAATATCATACATAAACTAATTTAATTTTTTTCCACATGTTAGAATTGCAATTTTTTGATTCAGCCAGTTGAATTGACGGATTACTGATATCGTTGTGAAAAACAATTTTGATGTAATATATGAATTGTGTTTCAAATAAAAGTTATTGTTTTTCTATGGTGCTTCCGTTTATACTTTAAAAAAGCCAACATAATTTTAAAACAAATTCATTTGAAACTTTACCTTGAAATTCTCTTTATTTTCCACTGTGTATATGTTAATTACTGATCTAAGTAATAAAGTAAAATAGTTTTACATAAGCCACTCGTTTTCAAGTCAAAAGATGGTTGATCTAATCTTTATTTTGTAAGGCATAAATTTGTCTACTTTTTCTTTAGATGAAAGTGTACTGTCCACTGTGGCTGAGTTGTCAATGTACCAGGCTTATATCACAAACAGAGGCCTCCACATCCAAATATTGGGTGATTGTCCTTCATAAATCTTCTGCAGACGTTTTTTAGAGAAGATAAATCTCATGAGGCTATAAAACAGAGATGATATCAATTGCATATTTTTCAAGTTTTATTTAGAATTTAAAGATATATTAAGTTCAATGTAAAAATATAATAATTGTTCTCTTGAGCAGAGATAAGAGGAAAAGCCATTAAGCTTTTGTTTTTTTTTAATAAATTTTCATACATAAACAAATTGCAATTTATTTCAATGCTAAACGGTTTTTATTTAAAATATAAGTTACTATAATACATACATTTATTTAGTATTATTAAAATTTCGTATCGAATTTAATATCTGCTCCACATCAAAAATCGGTTATTTTAGGTAAACATTTCGAAGAGCAACATATTCTAAGTGCCGATTTTGGATGTGCTATATCTCTATACCTATTAATCAGTAAACAAATAACTGCTGAATATTCTTACAATCTGTGGACCCACGGGTTAAACTGTGCCAAGTACGTCAGAAGGAGGAAAGGCTGGTTTGACACCCAACATTCAGTTAATCTATTAGCCCCTGCTAGGAGTACCAAGTGGGCACATCTTTTTGGTTTCAGTCCTTTTCGGGTTATCTTCAACTGCTCCTCTTGTGCCATCTGTGGTGATAGGATAGAATACTTTAGTGAAAAAAGAACCTATGCAATAAAACTATTCAAAATGAGTTAACCTTAGAAAGCCTAGTACAAAAAAAGTCTTATTACTCAGTTAGGTTTCGCTTATAAACTACAGTGGTTGAATAAAGGGTGTATCGGGAGACAGTCGTTTAATGACTCAGTAACACAATGTTGTTTAATGTACGGCAAAGGTACACTTTTGAAACTACAATAAGGTATATTTCTAATATTCAAAATACGCTACTTTTTATCGGATCCTCATATGTGTACTTAACACCAATATTTCATCTTTAAATTGCTGTTTTTTTACAAAAAATATTTTGTAGCAATAAAATTAAACTTGTAGTAACTATTTTAAAATGAGGATTTGAGGCAAATATGTTCATTTTGATAAATCTATCTAATAGTAGGTCTATACTAGCGATATGTTTCGCTTTCGTGTGTGCTAAGTTTTTTCTATTGTTTATGTATGTAAAATAAATCGACAGGGAAACTTTGGATAAAATTAAGTCTTTTTTTATTAAAGAGTTAGTCATTGGGAGATAATAGATTGGTCGTATTAAGTCGACCAGAAAGTGGGACGGAATGCTCTACAGAAATGGCGAAGATTGTCGAACTCTTTTCCATCGACCAATCAGAGTCAATATTATTCGTGGGAAAAGGTGCAAGTTCAAGATGACTCAGCAAAGTTTTTGTGGGAACGATTGATTTAGGTGACTGTTTGTCGCCAACAAGGTGTAGTTGGGTTATTCAAGTACTAAGTGATTTTAAGGATATGTGAAGAAGGTAATTTAAGTTATTAAGTTTTATTCGGGCTAAAAATATAAGATTTTGAGGGGGTTGAGTTGTAATGTCATATACTTTATTTTACAACTGAAACAGGCAGACTGCACCACAAAAATGAATTTGGGTTTCTATTAAGTTATATTAATCTTGATAAGTTTTAAATTTGTCAAATTGTTTTGATGCTTACCTCAGATGTACCGGCAAAAACTTTGTTATCTGAGTCAGAGGTTTGGATCAAACCTGGGCATACAGTTGTCACAAAAATTTTATGCCTCGACGATTTAAGACGAAGGCATTCGAGGTATCCCTGAAGAGAAAGTAGAATTTATATAAAAAAATAGATTAAACTAAAATGGTTAAACTTAAGCGATTTAACTTGAAACTAAAATCTAAAGTTAGATTCCAAATTTTTCTTACCAGTATTTGATTTTTCAAACACATTATTTATCAAAGTTATGCTGGTATCTCAATCTAATATGTATTGATAATTTTAATAAAATATCAATAGAAACAAACTAATTTTAGTGGATGCAAGAAGATAAACTAGTAAATTAATATATAACGTGTAAATATTACCAATTGTTAAAGGAACTTTACTTATCATCAAATTTAATCCCTTTTAAAACAGCAGTTTACATAAAATTATAAAATTGGCGCCGTTTATTTCTAAAAATAAATATTTTGAAATCTATTTTTTGAGCAGAATGTAACATTCCATGACGCTATTGATATCTTTACATTTTGAATTTTTAGAAACAATTCTGTACAGTATAATAGTTTATTGATAGCATTAGTGGTTTCTGTGATTGATCAGATTTTAAAAGATTGTAATCTCCGCTCACTACATAATTAATTTACCATTCGAGACCTATTTTCTCTCTCTCTAACGGGGCTGCAATATTGGCGGTCAAGTCTTTGCAGACTCGCCACATTCCCCAGAACTGAGAGCCCTTTTTTTGTGGCACCATGCAGGCAACTCTCGCTACCAATTTTGACGCACAGATTACAATGAATCTGAGCTCTCTGTGGATGTTAAAAGTATTCCGAGATTTAAATTTGCCGAGAGAACCCAGGCCAAATGGGCCTCCAGGGATCTTTTACATGCCACATAATCCCATCCAGAAAATCCGACGACTCAGCCGGGGCTCGAACCCGCGATCTTGGGCTTACTAGGTGGACACGTTTAACCTCTCAGCCACTGAGCCGCTACCATTCGAGACGGACCTTATTCTCATTCCTGTGAAACTGCTATCAGTTAAAACATGAAACATATGGCCATACCAATTTTATTGACTTACGTTAAGTGCTTTCTTACTGGCTGAAAATGCGGCTTGGCCAGGTATGCCTGTAAATGAAAATGATATTTGATTAGTTCATGATTCATTTAAACATAATTATTGCGTAAATTAGTATTGTCATAGAACTTTTTACTTTTAAAATTGAAACAAAAATAATTGAATGCTATTAATTCATACTTATTAAAAACTAGGTTCCGTGAAAAAAGATTTAACTAACTAAATTAAAACAGCTAAGTAGTAAGTAGATTACCATTTATTTAAATCAAACACTTACAATAAATTTTCTGCCTGATTAAAAAGTTTTGATTAAAAAAATAGTAATAACCAATAAATAGCTGATATTTATTTTACATACATAAAAAATCGCTAAGTTTTGCAATTTATATTTTTATCTCATTCTAGGTTAACGCTCTAAATATTAAAACTTTGTATATATAAAACTGCAATAAGACCAACAGTATATATAGGTCGGAGACCTGGACCTTGAATCAAAAGCAAGAGAAGATTTTAATAACTTGGGAGCGAAAATTTTTATCAGCCGTATTTGGACCTATCAGAGAAGGTGGATTTTAAAGAAGACGATACAATTTCAAAGTGTCTAGATTATTTGGAGAGACATACATCATTAACATCATAAAAACAAAGATAATTCAATGACTGGGACAAATGGAAAGAATGGACCATAGCAGAGGCACGAAGAAAGTTTTTAAGGGGCAATTAGAGAAAGAGAAGAAAGACCTAGAAAAAGAAGGATAGATGGACGTGGATAAAGATCTGATGACCATGAAAATTAAGAACTGTGAAACGAAGACCAGAGACAGGCGACTTTGGAGTCGCATTGTTAGAGAGGTCATGGTCCAACATGGACTGTAGTGCCAGGGAGTTAGTTAAGTAATAAGTTAGAGTAATAAGTAAATTACCATTCTTCAAATGAAACACTTAGAATAAATGTTCTGTTCTTTAATTAAAAAATAGCAATAATCAATAAATAGTTGATATTTACTTTAAATACATAAAAAAATAGCTAAGTTTTACAATCTCTATATTTTTATCTCATTCTAGGTTAACTCTCTAAATATTAAAATAAAATTCGAAAAGAAAAAAAACCTTACCACACTTTGCTGCAATACTTGAAACTGCAATTATTTCTCCTCCTCCAGTCTCCATAAAATGTTTTACCATCTGCTTTATTAGAAATGCCGGGCCAAAAAAGTTAATATCAAACATCGATATGTCTGTATCTATATCCGTTTTACAAGCATCTCCAAGTTCAATATGGCTTGTGTTGTTAATAAATACATCGATCTGAAATGCAGAATTCATTATGTCATGAGCAAAATAACTACAATTGAAATAAAAGGAATTTGGTACTTGAAATATATTTTTGTGCCAAAAATTTATTTTTTTCCTAGAATTTTTTTTAATATTAATTTTAAATACCTTTCCAAAGTCTCTGAGGACCGTGTCCATGTACTCTTCATCCATTTCGGTTATATCAAAATATAAGACTAAGATGTCACTGTCAAAAAGCTTTCCATTCGAAATTTCTAGAAAAAAAAAATGAAAGTGAATAAAAATTTGTACTGTAAAATATTTCAGTCAAAGTCTTGCATGTTATAGTTTATTTTGATAGAAAAAAATTAAATTCTTTACAGCGCATTATTAAGTTCGAATGCATACAAAGCCAAATTTCTTCACATTAGTCCAAAACTTGTTAAGACTGAAATTTCGAAATTTGACACCCTGATTTATATGATTTTATGCATACCCAGCTGCTTTAGCAAGAAGCCTTGCCGCAAGACAAAAGAAACTGAAAAGTACTAACTCCACCGATAAATATTTAAGCCAAATTTTATGGTTCTAATGCTTCTAATTTTATGGTTCTAATTTAGTTCATGACACTGAATTAAGCATTGACGGGATTACGGCACAGCTATTATGTAATGACCGGTATTGATGTGGCGATTTTCAATAGGTTGCCCAAATGTGTGGTAAAACCATTCTGCTTCAGGTTTCATAAAACTAACGGTTGGTAAAGCAAACCTCTACCTTAAATTTTCCAAGCTTTCCAAAAGTCGCCAATGTGCAAACCAAATTATATCATAGCTGTATCATAAAGGATCTTTCTTACCAAGACAATCCTCCTTCAGTTTCTCCAATATATCAGCCCTTCTTGCGCTTAAAATGAGTTTGGCACCAACACTCGCCAGCTCTAATGCCATTTCCTGGCCTAAAGTAGTTGAAGCTCCGACAATCCATACAACCTTCCCGGAATATTTTTCTAAAAATTAAAATGTTAAAATTCTCGCAGTTTGAAGTCAATTATATTTATTTACGCCTAATTATTGATATCTTGGCGACGTTTATATAAAGTGACTATTAATCGAAGACTTGACCGAAATATATATATTTTAATTATTACGCTCTATATGTTGTTAAAAGTATCACATTTCTCGCTTCGCACTTATGTTATTATTAGAAACACTTTTAATGTGTGTGAGAGAGAAAAGTTGTGCAATTATAAAGGACTTGCATCTGGCCTTCGAGTTCACCACAAAATTACCAAACAATTATGACTGCTACATTTTACAAAAAAAAATGCTCACTATATATTTTCAAAAAATGTTCATGCTTGATACAGTATTCGAAATATGAGCAAATCTAATGATTTATGTAACACATTATTTCTGAGCCAAGCTTCTGATTCTTACCAGTGTGTTGGTACATAAATGTTATAGTATTCTATTTTCCGCAAAACATAGAAGCCAATTTGGTGCAACTTTAGGTCTGTGAGAAAATATATTGCCTCGCCAAATGGAAAATACATTCATATATGGCAACCCTTTCTTGTGCTTACTTTTATTGAATTTTTTTTGTAAAAGTATATGTCTCCAACGGAGCATCCAGATTCGATATAATGCGCCAAACTGTGTACATAATAGATCTATTACTTTCATTTTATTAAAAATTAATAAAATGAAGAAATTTTTATTGTTAATTAAAAATAAACTTACTTGTTCCTTTCCCTATATATTCACGTATCCCCAAACTCATGTTTCTGTCATTGAAGAAGAGGAACCAAATTGCTGGCAAAATCCACAGTGGAATAGCAATGAGGACGGCAATAGCAACTATCACACTGAATACCACACCAATCAAGCCAAAAAGTCCTCCAAGTAGTATTCCAAGTAAGTCATTAAAGCACGGAATATGAGGTATCGGTATTTGCGGTATTGTTATAGGTAACCACGATATGTGCGGTGTTTTAGGCAGCGGTATATGAGGTAGTGATGGCACATTTGGAATATGGTCTTTTACAAAATTTATTGGGCCAGTCAACAATGATGGTCTGAAATTATCTGCTACGTTTGGATTGATTCCTTCGCCTGTCCTTATTCCAGAACTTGTTCGCTGAAAACACTTTTTTAGAAAATTTAACATTACCGTAATATATTGAAACTTTGCAATCGAATTTGTATTTAAGCTGAAATTTCTGGAATTTAGATAAGTAAAAATTTACTTTCTTCTTTTAATCAATTCTTAGTGGAAATAATCTATTTAAAAATGTTGCCGAAAGTTGTTTGAAAAATATTTGTGTTTCACGTGTTAATTTACAATCTCGAGCTCAAATGTTTATGCAATAAGCTGTTTTGAATATGGTTTTTTTTTTCATTATTTGGCTTTATGTAGGCTTTTAAGGATCTCTTACAACTAAAATGTCGTGTTAAGTTCAAAGTTATTTTCTATTAGCGTAATTCTAGGGTGTTATTGCTTATTTCACAAAAAAGCACCTAACTCCTTTGAATTGTGCTATAAAACGAATTGTGCTATAAAACCAGGAATTTGCCTTGAATGAATAATACTTTGGGATTTTAATAGCTGAGCTGTAAAACTAGTTTCACTGCTATTGCTTATAGCTTGTTGTGAAAAGACTTAACAGTTTTAATTGTATAATATCTTGTCGCTGTTTGTTGTCCGACTAATTGTATTTAGGACTCTAATTGTGTATAATATCTGACTCTTTCAATCTTGATATGAAAGTTGTTTAGATTCCTTATTTGGTTACTTCTTTCATGGTATCCCGAGCCTGCATAGTTTCATGGTATCCCGAGCCTGCAAATCCGAGTTTGCTGTCAATAATGTGCCGTAACGTTGGGAAAAGAAAAGTTTCATGGGTCTTTTTGGCATCACACTCTCATTTTGGTGTAACATTACTTTAGCTTCATTATTAGGTAACATTACACTAAATTTATGGGTTAACGTTACGCAGGAAAAAAAAAGTGAACTTCTTTTCTTGTTTAACATTACTCCATATATATTTGAGGAAGCTAGGCTTCTACCAGTTTCCAGTGTTTAACCAATTTTATCAAAAGAAATTGACAAAAAATGTTTCATATGAACGAAAAATATTAAATTTTTTTAAGATTGCACTGCAATTCCCCGATCTATATTATCCATCTGAAGGATGTAGACTAGGGTGGGCCGAAAAAAGCGAATTTTCGAGTATAAACTTCTAATAGGACTCAAAAGTTGCGTATTGTCATGCTGATTACTGGAAAAATAATAAAAAAATTCCCAATTAATATTAAGTGCTGCCTCAAAGAGGTCGAAGTTTGAAAAAAATGCCAAAAATTGACTTGTTTTAATTTTACCGCCAGAATTTACTTATTACATTTCGGCCTTAAAACAAGAAATAATATTGTTCAGTTATATGTCGTTATTATAAAAAAATATTACAAAAATTATATTCAAAATTTCAAATTCCTAAAAAATTGTTAAAAATACGCGATTTTGATGAAAAAATCACAAATTTAAAGCTTTTTAGACTGAACCTGTTTGGAAGTTTAAATTATAAAAAAGTGTTCTTATACACAGGAATGGAGGCTATCTATTATGTTTAACCGATGTAAGCAGCAGAATAACATTTATTATACAAAGGCAGGGCCGCAGTGTGGGTAGTGGGTAAGCTTGCTCCACTATTATTCAAATTGTAAAATGCAAACTTATTATTGCTATTTTACTATTTATTGCTGTTATTATAACTATGTTATAGTAAATGATAATTAAAAAAAGAATATGAACCTTAAGAAGAAATGAAATTAAAAAAAGAAATGAAGAATTTGAATATATATATGTATGAATGTTTTTACAAATGTTCCGTAGTTTGCAGCTATTGTAACTTTCCAAATTTTTCCCTTTAGCAAATGATCTAATATTCTACATAGAAAGGTGGCTGCAATTCAAGTTTCACTCGCGTTGAACCATCAAACCAATTAAGATTTTTTTGTTATTTGATTTATGACAAAGTCTTAAATTGTGCAGTGGTATCATATATTAGCATTATAGATCATGAAAACATAGTTGCTTGAATGTAATTGTCTCTGTTTTCTGTTCTACATACTTTTCTTGAAGATTGTCCGACACTTATTTCTAATGTTGACAAAACCATAAAGAGCAATTTATGAACCACATAGGTTCCAAAAGAAGAAATATATATTTCTTTTTATAAACTGCAAACTGTAAAGCTACTCAAAAATAGCGCTTAAAGAAGATAATAAATTATAATTGAATTTCGGATACATTAAATTCACTCAAATAACTAAATATTCAAGAAACTTTAAATAACATAATTTTTACAATATTGCAAAAAAAAACTACCAACTATCATGGAAAGTATTAAGTTTCTGGATCACAAAAGAATACGTTATTTGTATGATAGGGTCAATTACTTTACCTATATCTTCTGACACATGCATTCTCGTTTCAACTGCCTTAAGTATATGTGCTTTGTGCCGTATATGTCAATGTAGCTATTTTTTAAAAATTCTTATTTCGAACAGAAAAAAATTATATAATAAATAATTTACAATAATTTCGCTCTTCCTTGATAAGCAGATTTGCGAAATGTATAACTTAAAAACCATATTTGCAATGTTATAGTCATTGGGAATTTTATTCTTGTTTGGAAGGTTTATCAAGTTTAGAATTTCGGTGATCAAAAATCGAACACCGGTTTCCTTGCCTAGAGTCTAGTATCTTGAAAGATTTTTTTTTATTTATATATTTGTAACTGCTCATTTCACTGGTACAAATAGAGAACTTTTTCAAGTGGCATGTCATACCTTCGTACTTAATATATATTCTCAAGTGGCCACATGTGCGAATGGCAATAACGAAGTTATTTTTTCTTTCCTCTGTTATACACTACACGTAATAGTTTTCGCCTTTTGCTGGAATGCAGCACTGCGTTTTTTTTTTTTTTGCAACCTCATAAAAAATAGGCTATTTAAAGTTTATTGGTACTATATAGTTAAGTGTGAAAAATGAATATTCAAAATTCTATTTTCAGTAATTATCTGCTTTTAGCGCATTTTTGGGTTGCATTACAGTTCGAAGTTTTAAAAAAGAAACATTGGCACTTTTATCTTTTGGAAATTATGTGGCTCATAAATTGCTCTTTATGGGTTTGTCAACATTACAAATAAGTGTCAGACAATCTCAAGAAAAGTATGTAGAACAGCAAACAGAGACAATTGCATTCAAGTAACTATGCTTTCATGATCTATAATGCTAATATATGATACCACTGCACAATCTAAGACTTTGTCATAATCAAATAACAATTTTTTTAAAAAATTAGTTTGATGGTTCAACGCGGGTGAAACTTGAATTGCAGCCACCTTTCTATGTAGAATATTAGGTCATTTGCTAAAGGGGGAAATTTGGAAAGGGACAATAGCTGCAAACTACGGAGCATTTGTAATAGCATGGTTCATATTCTTTTTTTAATTATCATTTACTATAACATAGTTATAATAACAGCAATAAATAGTAAAATAGCAATAATAAGTTTGCATTTTACAATTTGAATAATAGTATAGCAAGCTTACCCACTACCCACACTGCGGCCCTGCCTTTGTATAATAAATGTTATTCTGCTGCTTACATCGGTTAAACATAATAGATAGCCTCCATTCCTGTGTAAGAGCACTTTTTTATAATTTAAACTTCCAAACAGGTTCAGTCTAAAAAGCTTTAAATTTGTGATTTTTCATCAAAATCGCGTATTTTTAACAATTTTTTACAAATTTGAAATTTTGAATATAATTTTTGTAATATTTTTTTTATAATAACGACATATAATTGAACAATATTATTTCTTGTTTTAAGGCCGAAATGTAATCAGTAAATTCTGGCGGTAAAATTAAAACAAGTCAATTTTTGACATTTTTTTCAAACTTCAACCTCTTTGAGGCAGCACTTAATATTAATTGGGAATTTTTTTATTATTTTTCCAGTAATCAGCATGACAATACGCAACTTTTGAGTCCTATTAGAAGTTTGTACTCGAAAATTCGCTTTTTTCGGCCCACCCTAATGTAGACGTATAAACCTTCCACTAGACTGTAGGGGAGACCGGGGTTAGTTGGCATAAGGGGTTACTTGGCATTGTGCCTTTAAAAAAATTCACTGTTTATTAAGAGCGCTACTGAGCCTGTCATATGATCGTCATTAAAACGTCCAACTTGCATGAGAACGCCAGTTGGATCCAGGCATTGCCTTTAGAGGAAGGATGGAAAACGTGATTTTCATATAAGAAAGTAAAATTTTGATTATTCAGTATTTGTCATTTTGTACAGTAGTACAGTCATTCAGGAATAACATTCACAAGTTTTTAGTATCTTTGGGCATCTAGCTAAAAGGTTATAAGTACATTTCTGCTGAAGTTCATAAACAATTTTTTTGGTGGCCATGTTTATTTTACTTGCTCGATTGGGGTTAGTTGGCATAGGGACTCGGGGGCTAGTTGACATAAGCTGGCTCGGTATGCCAACTAACCCCGCAACAACGGGTAAGTTGACTTAAGTATGCCAACATTCATAGCGACCTAATTTTAGTTAGGTATAGGCTACTTCATAATAATAAATTATTATTATTTTTATCTATACATATATAAATGCGGAAGACGTTTTATTTTCGCAGTCATAACTCAATAACGGCTGGACAGATAATAACTTTTACTTTAGATACTTTTACGTAGATTTGTCATACTCAGAGTTTCAAAAATGGCATAATTTAAGGCTATACAAATTTCAGCTCGATTTCAAGCAAACGGTTATCTAGTTATTATGTAATAAACGGAAACTGCAAGTTCACTTTTTCTGCCTTACCTATCTATGATAATGTAAAAATTTTTTGTTCAGATTATGAGTACCTATAAACAAAAAACTGAGAGGGCTACAATGACAGCAGATCATCGAAAGAGAGTTGTTGAGGCACACTTACTTGAAAAAAAAGTTTGATAAAAGTAGCGGATGAATTTAAGATCTCTGCTGGAAGTCTTGCAAGGGTATTGGAGGATATGGGATAGTGCGGCAGGTGGTCACTCCTGAACAAGAATTTGCTTTGAGTGAATACCTTGTGAAGGCAAGTGACATATACTTCGGCCTGAGCCCAAAAGAGGCAAGAAAGTTGGCATATCAATATGCAGTTGCTAATGGCACTGCACATCCTAGTAGTTGGGACTCAAAAGAATCAGCAGGTGTTGACTGGTTTTCTTTTTTCCTAAAACGTCACCCACAACTTTCAATACGTACACTGTAAAAAAAAACTGTAAATTTACGGTCATTTGCCCTTCAATTTTTACGGGCATTGGCCGTATTTGATGGAATACGGTCTGACCCACTAAATAAACGGCCACATCCCTTAAACAGTTAGAAAATAAGGGCAACCCCCGTATTTTTACAGTTTCAGCCCATCTGTTAGCAAAATTACTGCACACCACCGTAAATTTACATCGGGCAGGGGAAAATCCCTTCATTTTCAGAATGACGTCACACGTAAACTGCAACCGTGATGTGTTTCATCCCGCTAAAACCAAAACAAACAATTGAGCGAAACGAAGCTGCATGGTTCTTCTAAAGAACAGAATGCTAATTAAAAGTAAGTAAAATGTTATTGTTTCTTTCGTTGAATGTGTCATCATTTTAAATATTAACGATTGTGTAAAAATTGCCCCTTTTTTGTTTTGTATCTATGAAGTTTAGCAGTCAACCACGTTCCCCAACAGCAACTATCATTCTAAAACGAATACAATTACTTATTCGAATATGTTACAACTTGTTTTACTGAGATTTTCGCATAATATTTTCTTTTTAGCAGATATCGCTATTAAATATTTATAATATTCGTAAAATTCCAATGATAAAAAATTCAGTTTAAAAATATAAATTAAGTAAGAAAGTGTCTGTCCTTGAAGATAGCTGATGTCTTGGTGTAGAAATGAATTCGCTTGTGCAGATTACAATTTAATGTTAACATCGTTCCAAGTTTTTAATAGTTTAATCTGATTTTTATTTGTATAGTTTGATCAGTTTTAAAATTCAACAGTTGCTAGAACATCGGTAACCATATTATTTCTGACTTATTACAATGTAAATTCTAAAAGTTGGAAAAGGCTTAAGGCAATATTTTGCTCGAGTGAAAGTTCTAAAATATCATTCAAGCTTGCATTATGAAGTGTATTTTAAAATGTGATTGGTTTTTTTTTCATATTTCGCGCATGTGACATATATTCACAATAAAGCTAACATCTTTTGATATTTTAATATAGTTTGAAAATATAATTTTCCCCTATTTTTACGAATTAAATTTTCTGAAGAGGATGTGCTGTTCTGGGAAAAGTGGAAACGTATCTTCAATTTCCCAAATTCTTTTTTTGTTGAGTGCCTTATGTGTTTTTTTTTCAGATTTAAATGAATTTTATTACAGTTGTTTTTAAATATAATTTATTGTTTTGTAAACATTCTAGGTCAAAATCAATTTTTCATGCAAATGTGTTTGTAAAGCACAAAAAGTTAAATTTAAGTACAAAATTTTAATTTAACAAAACTATCAGATTTCAATAATTGAGTAAATTTTTATACTTGAATTATTTGTTATTCTTTTGAATTATTTTTTAAAAATAATTTTTTCAGCAATTAAAAAAAGACCTATAGCGGCTAGAATTTTTTTTAACGCAAAGCATGTTTATGACCCTTATTGCTTGGAAACTCTTACAAACAAATTAAATTATTCTTTAATAAGATTATTTTTGACAGCAACGGACAAACACAATTCTTGGTAAATGCAATTCACAGTTGATTTTATGGTTTCCTTAGCATATTTATTTTAAATTACTGCTAATTGTAAATATTCATCAAAATTTATTGTCTCCCTAATATTATATTATTAACAGAAGTGATTATTAGATTATTCTAAATAAATGTATATATTTAGAATTATTGTTGTTTCTCATCTCCCTGGTGAATGAAAGCCTACAGCAGGTCCAAGAGACCCGGAAGATACGATCATCGCAAGTTTGACAGTTCACGATGGCCAGGGTTTTCCAATTTCTAATCATTTTTTATATATATAATCAAAGTTATGGAATTTCAGCACTGCAGAATTTTATTTGTTTTCATAGAGAGTTTAAGACACAAGACCGGTGAACTAGAGCAGTCATAGTACAGCGGTGGACTAATTTAGGATAGGTGAACATTAACAATTTTAAGAAAAATTTTGGTGAGATTTTTCATAACCAGAAATAAAAAAGTTGAATTGAGGATTTTGATAAACTTTTTACATTAACTGAGATTTAATTTAGTTTGCTGTTGCATTATTGGAGGATTCATTCGCATTTTGCGACTAGCGACCTTCAATTTTGAATTCTGTTTACTGGGAGGATAATTCAACCTAACCTTTAACTTATCTCGTTATATTTAGGGCAAGATCCTGTGTACTAACATCTGCAAGTGCATTGATTGCACAAAACTTGAAGGACAGCTAAGAAAGGAAGACTCTGATGCACCTGGCAGATACTGCGAAGTCAGGATCCAACAGCAAACTTCTCTTTGGACATCTTTGATTTCCCCAACAAGCCACCTGTGCTAACAAGGAGTTGAAGAGGTATGAAATAATTATGTTGTTGACGTAGATTTGGGGTAATGCCTTGGACTCGTAAAAATGAGTTCACCAGAGAATTAGTTGGCACTCCAGGGGCGACAAGAAACTCTAGGAGAACTAAAATAGCTTGCTTTTCTATTAAATACCTACTGAAATTCTTATAGAAAAGCAAATATGTTTGCAACAGTAATTGCCACCTAGAGATTTTTACACCTCAGAAAAAATCCCCAAACACAGCCTCCAGTTGTAATTTAAATACCAAAATTAACTAATTTCTTTCACAAATTAAATTAATATTCATTATTGTTTGCCTAATTTATTATTATATTGTTCTTTCAAATTCAAGATAAAAGGAAGGTAAACTAAAAATGTCACCTGAAATTGTTTTCAGATCGCCTATTGGATTTTAATTCCTGCTAACAATTTTTTCCTTTTATGATCTTGATTACCATTTATGAACCACTGTTGTATGGCTACGCTGTGACAAGTAGTTGTTGAGCTCATGTTACATAGGAAGGTAAACTTCAGTAACCACAACAATGAATGGACCATTTTTCACTGGAGTTATTAACTTCAGTTGAGGAACCCTCAGTCAATATCTGAGAGTGCTTCTGGCCTAGAGTTGTTTGAAACAGCTATAAAGGTTCTGTTCTAATTAAGACATAGTGCAGTAAAATCATACCAGGTCATTCGTAAATCAGCTAAGAGCTCTGTCAGTTAAGACATTTGCCTTGCATGCAGAAGGTATCAGGTTCAGGTCCACGCATCCTCAAAATAACTGCCAACGTATACAGCAGCCTGAACAGCCAAAATGTCTGATAAATAATACCCAATATTCATACTCGGTTATAGCTCCTGGACTGTAGATCTGTTAGTCTAGGTTCGATTCCTGAGTAAGACTTGGTTGTAAACTGTACTATCTCAAGTCTTGTAATTGGGTGAAAACCTTTTAGGCTGTGTTTCATAATGAACTATTAACCATAACCCTAAATCAACCACTGTTCTGAAGGCTTTTTTTATCCGATTTACAGATTGTCCTGGAATGCCTAGTGGCTAATGCAAGTGAAGCAGAGAAGTCTCACTCGCAGAAAGTAGAAATCGAAAGACTGGTATTGGAGAAGTTAGTTCAATGTCTGGTTCCGATCATCGACTGGGCTAATCAAATCAAACAAAAGGTAGGGTGGTCTATTTTTATTTTTTATAATGTATCTTTTATAAACAATATTGAATTTGGCTATGACTATTGGCAAGAAATAAAGAGTGGCCAAAATGTTGATGTCTGGAATAAAAGTTAGGTTTCAAGTTCTTTTTGTGAAGATTTGAAACATAGACCCAAAAAAATGAAACCACTTAGAATAGTCCTCCAAAGATGTTATAAGTAATTGTAACTCAACATTTCAGAAAATTCTTTTTAAAAAATAAATTAACAGAATATAACATTTATCAAAAATGTCAAAACTGTAATTTTTCATATTTAAAGAGTACACAGGAAGAACCGATTGATTTATTAGGCGGACGCCCACAATTGTCTGCTTGGAGGACATTGGCGGCAGAAAACTGGTTTCTCTCTTTCTTCGTCGCTTAGTCTAAGCGTCGGGATCGTCAATCGCCTGAATCTTGGTTGCTAGGAACCACAGAGAAGGTAGTTAAAGTATTAGAGTGGCAGATCACGTGACCAACAACACTGGATTCATTGGGGCTCTTGTGGGAGCTCCTTGCGCGTCCCGTCTGTCGTTAGCATTGGAGATCACGTGATCTGCCACTCTATTACTTTAACTATGATCTCTGTGGTATTAACTGATTTCCTTACACAAGTTTAAGCGATCACTCGCTATCATCGCCTAAGTGGCCTGCTAAGAAAAATTCTCTACAAAATCATTCGGTTTTTCCCGTGTACCTGCGTATTTGTTTAAGCTATGAAACTTGGAGAGTCACAATGAAATAGATAATTCCATTAATGCAGGTTGTGTGTTTGAAGGGATTTGATAGCTTAGGGGCGTCCATATTTTACGTTAGACAACTTTGGCGATTTTGCCCCCCCCCCCCCATCACTCTTCTCTTGGTTATATTTCATGGCTTGACACTCGCATGAGATTTGTTGATACTATTATGCTGAACACCCAAAACAAATCACTGCAAGCAAATAACAATAATTTATGGACTCCCCTTAAAGTGTCTTGCTTTCATAATCTTCTATGATATGCACTTTGTCAAAAATAAAATATATTTCTATTATAGTTTCAAAACTGGATATGCAGTGACATTGAACTAATCTTTTATCAACATTCATTTTGGAGTGGAGCTAGTCATGAAACACCTGAACATATTTTGTAAATAAGTTTTATCATCATAAGGAACTGCTTGAGTTTTACCCTTTTTTGATCCAAATTTTAGAATTGACTTGTAAAAAAGTTTTACGATAAGCATATTTAGAATTTGATATTTTTTTACACAAATAGTGTGACTTTTAAACAGCAAACATACTTTACAAATCTAGATGATGTATAAATTTACTATTTTAAATGCTCATTCCATTCTCATTCTTGTCATTCCATTTGACATTGTGTTGTTTTACACAAAAGCATAGAATTTCCATAAATCAGGGACTGATCTGATGAATTCACATGAGTTTATAATAAAAAAAAGACTTTAAAATTTGAATAATTAAATAACATAACTTGTTTATATCTTTGTAAATGCTACTAAAATATAAATAATTTACAGGGTGTAGGACTTTAGTAAAAATTTTAGTTCTTATAATTCTTCAGATGTTTTATTAATTACATTTAAAATTCAAATATTTATTTAACTGATTAAAATAATTAAATATTTTATAAATGTGTGTGGATTTTTTCGTTCTAGAAATTTATTTCCATGCTATACGTCTTGCGAGTGTAATACTTTGATGTTTGTTTTTTAGTTAAATTTATTTTATAATTTAATATGTGAAGAGTCGAGGGAAAGAAAACCTTGATTTGCTTAGGAATCTTCCCATAATTTGGTCTGCTTGCAGACATTGGTGATAGGAAATCAGTTTCTCTCTTGGTACAAACGTGGGACTTGTGTCTCGCATGAACTGGGGTTGCTGGGAGAGAAGAACCAAGTAAGAAAGGGATTTCCTTACACCAAGTTAGGCGATGATTTGCTAAAACTGCCAAAGAGGCCTGTTGTAGACAGATTCCTATGCTATGAAGGGTTTTTTCCCCTGCATTATTCATGTGTGCTAATGTACTATTTTTTAAGTTAATATACTATTCTTGAAAATTGTTCTACTTGTAATTTCAATGAATAAAATTAAATGTTTGATGAAATTGCGATTTTGTATTTTGATTTTTTTATGCTATGAACACATCGTTAATTAATTTACCTAGACCGTCAGAAAACGGTCAAATATATACAATTACACACTATCAGTTTACGGTTAAACCGTAATCAGTTAGACCATATATTTACATTCAAGGACTGCAGTTATACGCTTGATACCGTTATTATGGCTGTCAATTTACGGTCTATGGTCGTTTAATTACGCTTAAATAGTAATTAGGCATACTGTAATGTTACGTTTAAGGACCGTAATTTCACAGTTGTTACTGTATTACTTTGGCTCGTTAAATTACGGTCTGCAGGAAATTATGGGCATGAGTGTATTTTAACGGTGCGTGGTTGGAAACTTTGTTGCCGTCCCCAGCCCGTAATTTTACTGTGATTTTTTTAACAGTGTACCCCCGCGGCAACGAGTTTGGCTCGAACGTCCAGTTTCAACCCACATAATGTTCAAAGATTTTTCAACCTCCTAAAATCAGTAATGAACCAACATTCATTTGCCGCCCAGGACATATGGAATGTTTAATTTTAAGCTGATTTACATTCATTATAATTACACCTTACATAAAGACGAGTAAAAACGCTTGCCTCACTTATGCCAACTTACCCCACAACCTATGCCAACTAACCCCGATACCGGGGTAGGTTGGCATAGTTTGACTGGACAAGGAAAAACATTTTTCACACAAAGTGGCAACAATATATTTATTCAATTGTATGTGTGATTTGTAGCCAAAATGTTTACCTACATTACCAACTTTTTACATTTCAAATATCTTCAAACCAAAAAATTAGAAAAATTTCGAAGTGAAAAGTGTGCCAACTAACCCCGGTCTCCCCTATCCAGCAACACAAATAACTTTTATAAATTTAACAATTTTACAAAATTTTTAAAGTTTAAAGCATGAAGTAGCCATTTGTAACCATCTATTACAGAAATTTTGTTTGTAAAAAATATAAAATTTTTGAAATAAAATCTCATGCAGTGAAAACAAGTTTACATCTTTGCCTATTTGCTTAGCCCTCATAGGGCTACGCAATTCGCGATACCAACGTGAACTATAATAAAATCATAAATTGTTTAATCAAACATAGCACAAGCTACATACATATTCCAAAATTTATTAAATAAGCGATAACGAAAATTCAATACATCGAAAACTTTGTTTTGTTTTTTATATGAAATTTCATAATGTCCACTTTGAATGCATCGGTCTATACACAAAGGCTAAATCACAAATAGAACTGGTTTCCACATCCGAATATTGGGTGATTTTCCTTCATATATCTTCTCAAGGCGTTCATCAGAAAAGATGTAACTCATGATTCTGGGAAACAGAGAAATATATTATTAAAAACAAAATTTGTTCGTAATTCTGCTATTTTATAAATGATCAAAGTTAGGTATTTTTATAGTATTTTGAATTTACACACCACCCATCTTGCATCACCCTTTGTTTTACTGTTAAACAAATTGAACTAGGCAAAAATCTGTTTTAATTGTCAAAAACAATTACTAATTATAGCTACTATCTAACTACTAAGCACACTCGGTTGCGTTGGGTGGTTGCCAGGTGTTGGCTAGTCACTTGACTGTGGTTCTAAAATACGACGCCCGTCGCCAATAGCCCTCGTGTAGCTCTAGTGCGACGATAATTCAAACCTAACTAAGCATACTATCAGAAAGGACTGTATTAGATATAGTTTATCGTGTGTCTAAAATGTCTTTTTTGAGGTGTAATCAGAATATAATTATTATTAGGTCATACATCAACCAGTATTTTTGTATTTTGAAACATCACATTAATCACACTATCATATCACCCGACCACATCCTGGACTGTCTGGGACTTTCCAGACACGATATGTATGAAAATCCAGTCATGATCCTGGACTTTTTACGAGTGACAAACATCATAGACCTGGTTTAGCTCTGCTAAACCAAGGAGATAAGCAATAACAACAACAACATCTTACATTTTGTGGATCCACGGGCAGTACTGTGCTACGTATACAAGAAAGAGAAACGGTTGGTTTGATACCCAACATTCGGTACATCTGTTGGCTCCTGCTACGAGTATCAAATGAGCGCATCTTTTTGTCCTGAGTCCTCCTTGGGTCATCTTTAATTCCTCTTCTTGATTTATCTGTGGGGACAGATTATTCGTACAATAATGATTATATTATACTTATAAAATTAAAAAGTTTTTAAAATTTGAAATTCAATAAATTTTCGAGTTAAAAATGATGTTTTCGACAGCTCAAGGCAGCTTTAAAAACTTCATAAACGAAAAATAAAAATTAGAGTATAAACCAGTATATTTCGTGAATCTTCCTTGTAGGTAAGTCTGAAGTATAATTAGTCCTCGTCATACAAAAAAGAAAATGTAATAACGTAATACCCAAAACTCATTCGGGTTACTGCTACTTTTTTTTGATGTACAATGGACGGAATAAGCCAATTAGTTAAATAACGAGGGGTATTGCGAAATTAGGTTGATGTCTGCTTATGACAAATAACAATGAATATATGCGCCCTCTGGAAGGGAAGGGCATATGTTTTATAACCCGTTACACCGCTCACGAGAAGTGACACAGTCACAACAGACACACAAAGTGAACAAGCACACAAGCTGGAATATATATGTATCATACCATACCACACAAAGAAAGGACGACACAACAACATTTATTGACAAAAACAAAAATCCATGCCTTACCGAGATTTGAGCCCGAACCCAGAAGCTTCAAAGGCTAGCTCCCTAACGGTTGTGCTGCCTGGTCAGCTGATGTCTGCTCAACTTATATGCTGATGTCGATTTCTGGTAATGGTGATGATTGAAAACTTTTAATTTATAAATTATCAAAAAACTTACCACATCTGTACGGGCCAAAACTGAGTGGTCAGTGACAGAAGAGGAAATCAATCCTAGGCATACAGTTGTGATATAAATTTTGTGTCCTGTACATTCAAGACGAAGAACTTCCAAATACATCTAATTGGAGAAAGTACAATTTTGTGTATGAAAATACGAAGTTATGAATAAGAACATAAATTTAAACATCGGTTTTAATGATAGTTGATGATAATAATAATAACTCCCTCAATAATTAAATTTAAATACAAAAGAGTCATTCCACGTCAAATTGCCTAGCTCTAAATCTTCATCTCACATAATTCGATTTTGATTTTATTCCAAGTACCAGAGACAAATTAATTCGACAAAAAAACACAAGAAGACACAAAATTGTTTTTCAATTTTGTTTAAATGTCAAGTATTAAAGAAGTAATGATTTTTTGGGAAAAAAGTTAGGTCTAACAATTCCTCATTTAGAATTAAAGTCTCTGGGAAAATGTTGTTATTCGAACGAGATATAATTAAAAAGGACAACCTGTGAAAAATTAGCAAATTTTTCTACAGATTACGATTGCTTATATTAACAGTTTGGAATAAGTGCGCCAATTATATCTATACCTCCGTCTACCGAAATTAATATTTTTTAAGTTAGAGGAGGCAACCCATAAATAACATTAACTTCAAAGGGGAAATGGGTGCTATAGAAAGCATATATTTTTGAGGGAATATGTGTTAGCGATTAGATTTTTTTGATTCAATACTAATGTGAAATATTTAAAAATATTTAATTAGTTGGTCCTATAATTCTCTATGTCGAAAAAAGGTATTAGTTTAATATATGAAAAAATAGTTTAAATTGATAAAATTATCTTCAATACGAATATATGTTTTTTCCCCCCTCTCCAATATGTTTTTATTGAGAATTATTTCTATCGAATGCTGTTTCTATTGAATGCTATTTTTATGTGTAATGCTATTTATATGAGCAATTTTAAGTATAGTACATTTTAAATCGTCAGTTGCAGTCCTTCCACCAATTATTAGAATGTAATAGTTGAAAAGTAAAACTACTATATTCACAACATAATATATGATTATTTTTTCCTTGCTTATCAACATAAGGGATAAATTTCTAGCATTTTTTATAACAATTCTTAACTTTTTTTTACATATCAATAACAAAAAACACAATGAATAGTTTTAATAATCAGAAAATTTTGGAGTAATATATTTTCTGATTATTTTTTCGAATTCTGTGCTGAATTAAATAAGTTTTTTTTTAACTTGAAAAATTTGAAGATACTTTAAATTAAGAAGCAATGATAATTATTTTTTTACTTACGTTTAGTGCTTGTTTGGTGGCTGAAGCTGTGGCTTGGCCGGGAATTCCTGTTGTTAAAAATGAAACTTGAATAAGTTTTAAAGTGAACTACTAAATACGAATATAAATGTTATTAGAGAAGAATGCCAATTTTTTTAGAAATTTAATCAAGCATAAAACAATTCATATACGTTGAACCTTTTTTCGATGTTCACTGTAAGAAAAGCTTGTATTTTGCATTGACTTTTTTTTAATACACCAAATTGATGTTCTTTAGCTAATTTTCAATGAAGAAGGCGGATCAATTTTTAACCTTTATTTTATTCTTTTCATAGGAATATGAATAATAGCAAAAAAGTTTAGTTTATAACGATATTTATGCTAGTTTTCTTAATAAATTTTGAATAAAAAAAATTTCCATTTGACTTTCTTTGAAGAAGTAGACCCTTATCTATTAAAATAGTGTACTGAAATAGAAATTCTTCTCACCAAATTTTCCAGATATACTTGAAACAACAATTATTTGGCCTCCATTAGTTTCCTTAAAATGATTTACCACCTTCTTAATAAGAAAAATTGGTCCAAAAAAATTAACATCAAAGATAGCTTTATCCATCCCTATGCTTGCGTTGAAAGCTTCTCCTAGTGCAGTGTGGCTGGTGTTGTCAATAAAAACGTCAATCTAAAATACAGAAATAGTCATTTCTGAAGTCAGAAGAAACATTTAAAATTAAAATAAAGTAAAACAAATCTGAAGTATTAATGATGCCTACCTTCCTGTTATTTATGCTTAATTTGTTTTTATTATAATACGGAGAGGCAGACAAACTATTATATGTAAATATATTTGATGTAATACGTTAATTTTTTTCTAGAATCTGACTGTTAGAACTGAAGTCAAAAGAGAGGTACGCATAGATTAATATACAGACAGATGAAACTCCCCACGATGTATATATTTAATTTTTGATTCTTTCGAATCATAAAGAAAGAAAGTATTCGAAAAAGTTGTGGTATCGTAACGTATCGATATAAAAAATATCACCTCTCCAAAATGTTCAATGACAGTTTGAAAGTACTCTTCATTCATTGCTGTTATAGTAAGTGGTAAAACTAAGATGTCGGATTCTGAGAGCTTTCCTTTTGAATTTTCTAAAAAAAAAACTCATTAGAATAATAAATTATAATGTAGAAGTATTTAAAACAAAAGTTTGAGATTACTATATATACAGAGGTTTTTCATAACAAAAAGCCATGTTTGTTGATTGCATTGCTTAGAATGAAAATATAATATCCCCATTTTCGTCAGATATGAGATAATAAGCTAAGCATATAATATGGTTCTTAAGCACCATGTGTTTTGTCTCTGAATTTTAGTGTTCTATTTTTTCTGTTCATTATTTGATTTAATACTTGTTGCTTACATTTGTTGATGATGTTGATTTGATGTTTGAGAAGCAAATTATTCAATAAATTTTCAAGATTGGACACTGAAAGATCTTAAAGTAAAAAATGCATTATTTCATTTTTGAAGCGGAACATTCGTCACCGAAATTATCTTTACACGAATTGATTATTATTTTTTTCTTCATTTCTGTAAATTGAATGGAAAAATTAAAGATATTAAATTTAAAAACACACACTGAAACACTGATTTGGGACATCAAAAGATTAAAAACAAATGTGCTTATTCCTATATCTTGTTCAATATGTTTAAAAATATTTCGATAAAAGAAATATCCCTTTATCAAGAATATATTTAAAGATATAAACGTTTTACAAACAAAAATACGTCCTTACGGTTAATATGCTCATAAACTAGTTATCTATCTACAAAACCACACATTTTTTTTGGATTTTTATCAAATTATATCAATTATAGATTATAAATCTTCTTTTGGAAAAAAGGATTTTAAAAAAAAAAGAGTTATGAGCATTAGTGAAGTAATCAAACTATATAAACTGCCCTCAACTGGTACTACACATAGCAATAGATGTTCCTTTTAATTCTACTTATTTATCTAGAAAAAAGAGGAGGTGGAGGTTATAGATTTTGGGTTACCAACACAATCTGCCTTCAGTTTCTGTAATATGTGGGTCCTTCTTGCGCTCAAAATGATTTTAGCCCCAACTGATGCCAGTTCTAGAGCTATGGACTGGCCCAAAATGGTTGAAGCTCCAACAATCCATACCACCTTCCCAGAATATTGTTCTAAAAATTAAAGTATTCGGCTTGAATATGAAATAGATTACATTAGTTGTGTAAACACTCTAAGGTTACAGATTACTTAATGATTAATACATTTTACTATTGTGCAAATATTATCGACGCTGAATTTCTATTTTTAAATATTTGTCAGACCATGCCAGACGCTTACATCATTTAAATTAAACATTCATGGCTTTTTTTTTTATTTAAAATGGAATAAGAAATTTTTCTTACGTTTTATTCGATTTTGAACTTAAAATTTTGCGGATTTTTTTTATGTTTTAAGTTTCTTTCTAAACTTATCTTTCGAATTATTTTTTCATGTGCATTATGAGTATGTTTTGTTTGCGAATGAAAATAAATTGTTTGATTCTACAAGAATTGAAAATCATTTGGTGAAGCATGGAGAAATATAAACAAAAAATATGTTACTATGATGTTCGGCAAGATTTGTGTAGATTGCGTAATTGTATCTAATCTGCATCAGTACGATTATCAAAAGAAATGGGAACAGTTAGGATATAATGGCTAGTCTCGATTTGGTGACTTGCTTTACGTTGCCAAGCAACGAAAATGCCCAAATGTGGTAAACATTCATGCAACGTCAAATTGCTTAGCTCGCCAAAAGTCGCCAATGAACTGACCGACCATTATATCATAGCTGTACAATTAGCATGTATTTAATATTAATAAACGATTACTTACTTATTCCTTTCCCAAAGTATTCAAGCTCAAACAAGCTGAAGTCTCGATCGTTGAAGAAGAAGTGCCAAAGTATTAACATCACTACTAAAACCACAATGATTAGAAGAACTACACCAAGAGCGCCAATGCTACCAGTAATAGCAGCGACAGAGGAAAATACTAAATTTACTAAACTAAATATTCCTTCACTTAGTGTTTTTAGTACTATAACTACGAGTTTGAGTTGTGGTATATTAGATATTTGAGACAATTGAGGTACAGGTATTTGAGGTAAATGCGACATCAGTATTTTAGGTATCTGAGGTATTTGTATACTCGGCATATTTGATAGAACATAATCGGACAAAAAACTAATTGGCCGCGTCAAAAATGACGGTTTTATCCTATCTCCTAAATACGATTTGATTTCTTCATCTATATTTAATGTGGTATTTGGTCGTTGAAAACACCTTTTAAGAAAATTTGAAGAGATCATAGCTATACTGAAATAATTGAGGACTTTTAAATGAAAGAATTCATAAAATGGGTAGTTAAAAAGTTTCCTCTGTTAATCAAGCATATAAATAATAAAAAAATTTCTAAACAAATATTGAAAAAAATGTTGCCAAACTTTATTTTAAAGTATTTTTTTTTATTTAAAATATATCGCCCAATCTCGCGCTGCAATGTTATCCAAGTAGTATTATAAGTATTTATGCAACAAATGCATAAAGTAAAACTTTTTAGGGCGTCGCTGTTTAAAAGGCAAGTTAAATGCTTATCTAAAGCGTTAGGCACAAGCTGAATCATACAATTTACTCAAGTTTTAAAAAGTTTCTTTTGAGCACGAGGTTTGGATAATATTTTTTTTTTTATAATACCATGCAAAAATACCACTTTTCATTTGAAAAATATCTTTAAAACATAAACAATTATAATTACTGTCCCTCCGATTTAAAATGTTTCACTTAACTCACTTGTTGCGGAAATAACTATTAGTGTTGGTATGGTATGGTATGATACATATATATTCCAGCTTGTGTGCTTGTTCAGAGAACCGCTTATAAGCTTTCGTCAAGTTAGACAGACACAGAAATAATTTTTACAGTCACAAAGAAATGAATAACACATAGACAAATAACAATATTTATTGACAGTCACAAACATCCATGCCTGACCGGGATTCGAACCCGACCCCAGCAGCTCCAAAGGCTAGTACATTAACCATTCAGCCACCGGGGCGGCGCTATTAGTGTTTTAAGCCAATCAAAAGTGTGCCAAAAATAAAAATTCAAATTTTTAAATGATTCAAACAATTCAGTGTAAGCATAAGTTTTAGTTTATAGATCATGTACAAAAAATAACCTTATTGTATAAATGGGACACGAATTGAATTAAAAGTACATTCGAGGACGAATTAAAAGAATTTTCAAATTCGATTTCCAAATTGAAAGGTGGTTGAGTATCAACAATTTTGTGATAATTTTTTTAGTGGATATTGTAGAAACGCACTGGAAAAATGTTGTGTAATGTTATACTTCAGCTTTATGGGGTAAAATTTTTCCAAATTAATGGAATTATTTTACACAAATGAAAAGTTTACTCCCGACTGAAGGCAGCTAGGCTAGCATCAGGTTATGGAGTAACATTACAGAGTAAATTTTTGCTAAACATAATTCACGTATTTTTTAAAACGTTATTTTTCAAAAATGTCGAATAATCTTTTCAAAATAAAACTTGTTCAATACACAAATTTCTGAATTATGCTCGATAAAAGTAAATATTTTTTAAAGTTAATTTTACTTTTAGATTTATGAAAGCAGCTTATACTTTTTAAGGGGACGCATTACCCCAAATATTATTTATAGAAATAATAACATAAACTTGTAAATTATGTTGGTTTTGTATAATGTTCACTCTAAATAAAAAATTTCTAGCAATAAAAATGAATATTTGCAAGTAGTTTTTCATTTATTCAAAAAAAAAGTCAAAAGTTTGAACTTTTTTGAAACCCTACTCCTCCTTCAATTTAAAGAATAACTTCACCAAACTTTTATGGTTTTTTTTTAGTACTATTTGTTCAAGAACTGTGCATGGATTTTAAAATGTGAGCGACAGTTAAAAAGTAATATGCATTTACAGTGAAAATCACAAAAAATACAAAAACAACAACAAATTATTGAATTCAACATTTTAAAAAAATAGCTATACATAGAAGACCTTATTCCATGCACAATTTTGTGCATAATATATGTAAGAACACCGGTAAAAAATTTCAAAATTCTAACTTAATTAGCAAAAATCCTTGGGGATTTATTAAACACAAGAATTGAAAAACGTGAAACAGAGAAAAAAAGGTTGAAAGCAGACGAAATAAGTATTCAAACTTATAGGAATGACTCCAGAAAATATTTAATAACTTTTTTTCAACAAAATATATCATTATGAAACTTTCAGTAAATGTTTAGAAGAATATTGTAAATAATAAATACTAAAAACTGAAAAATCGACATTTTGACCAATTTTTGGGTAATGCGTCCCCTTAAATCAGCATTCATAAACTAAATAATTAAAAGACCTATTTGGTATAAATATACTCCTCGCTTCCTTTTATGGTTCCACTGGGCAATTTTGGCATGTATAAGAAATTAAGACATTCTCATTAAAGATATACACAAATAAAATACATTTATTTTATTCAATGAGCAGGTTTATCATGTTCATTTTTGTTAGTCATATAGCACATTCAATGTATTAAAAACTTTCTTCTCGTGTATTTCAGATAAAATTCCTGTTTAAAGTTCTCTGTAGTTTAGTAGTAGTCCATGTACCATGCTTATAGCACAATTATTTGTGGTCTCCACATCCTTATATTTGGTGATTTTCCGTCATATATCTTCTGAAGGTTCTCTTCCGAAAATATGTAAGTCATCATTCTGCGAAACAGATCACGTTATAAATAATAAAAAGCATTATTATAAGGATTCTTATATTATTAGGTTTGTAAATAAGAATTCTTAACTCCCTTCAACTTTCTCAACTATCTTCAAAAAAGTACATAAATTTTTGATATGTATGCTCAAAAAATTTCTCTGTGACGCTGATTTGTATTTTGACCAATTTGAACTCTAACAACGTTAAAGTTAGTGTCAACTTTTTAACTTTAAGAAACTGTCTTTGACTTGTTTCGTTTATTTATTTCTTCAAATTTTTTGAAGCAAAATCTGTAAGGTACTAACCTTGTTCACCCCCCCCCCCTCCCCTTTTACACACTCACTTTTAGAATTCCCAAAACATCAAACTTTCCTTAAACTTAACCTAGAAGTTTGAGACCGGTTTACACTACTCACTACTGTATATTTTTTACATAGTGGTTCACATATTTTTGAAATTAGAATTACTTTTAGAAATGTTTGATAGCCTTTTTTGGACAATAAAACCTATCTCGTTTAGATGCCGCTTTTCTAATAGCCTTTGTAAGGGACTACTTTATCAGCGTATTAATATCACATATACGACATACACACAAGACATGTTTTCAAGCATAATTCTCTGTCGTGGGTGCGATAGCGTAATAATTAATAGGTGTCTTGGAACCCAAGCGGTTTTGATCCATTTTTAGCGTAAAATTGACAAGAATATAAACTTAAAACAAATCATTTAATTTAAAACTTTGCGAATTCGTAATTGCGATTTTTGTTTTGTTCTTAAGCCTAACTTAACCGCAATTCGATTAAGTTCTTGCCCTTCCAACCATAGAAATTTCCCATTAAAGCTGATCAGGTAAACAAATTTATTTGCAGGTAAGATGCAGTATTTTTATATAGTAATTTGCTTACAATCTGTGGATCCAAGGGCTGTACTGTGCCACGTATATGTAGAAGAGGAAAGGTTGATTTGACACCCAACTTTCCTTACATCTGTTGGCTCCAGCCACAAGTATCAAATGGGCGCATCTCGTCGTTTTCATTCCATTTCGGGTCATCT
This sequence comes from Hylyphantes graminicola, assembly GCA_023701765.1. Classification (NCBI taxonomy): domain Eukaryota; kingdom Metazoa; phylum Arthropoda; class Arachnida; order Araneae; family Linyphiidae; genus Hylyphantes; species Hylyphantes graminicola. Next base: position 38,415,943 of record CM043119.1, on the reverse strand, counting down.
TCAACTGCTCGTCTTGAGATATCTAAGATGACAGATTAAACTTTGGTGAAAAAATAAACATCAAAGTTAAATTTCAAAGGTTTTTAGACGTCGCTTTAGCCGCAAAGGCTTTGAGAAGATCGCTTCTAAACTTAACCGGTTAAATGAAAAGCATTAAAATACTTGCATGGGATCTAAATAACAGCGAGTACAATACTAATCGGTCATAGGGTCAAAATCTCTTGCAAACCCCTAACCTTCATAAATCATTGGTCGGGTGCTTTATGAACGATTAAAACATGCAGATAAATGTCTACTATCATGAATTTTAACTTTCTCGGAATTCATATCGTCAACTACAAGAATTATACAATTACCCTCTAGGCCCTTAATGACGTTTTGTCGCAAGTTCAATATACACTGTTCAAAACAATTAGGGGAGTGCATGGTTTAAACCATTTCGCCCCCAATGGTACCATTTGGTATCATCAGCTTCCGATTTTTTCTTAATAAGTTGAACTCTTACTTATTTATCGTTAGATGGAAGAATCATGTATTTTGAAGAAATATATAATGTTTGTTTTAATTGAATGAAAATATGAAAAACCTGGTAAAATAAAATTCACTCCTAAAAACTTTCATGAAATAATTTGACCCTAAATTCTTCAAGGTTGCATTATTAGAAGTCAAAATTTGTTTTTATCTTTTTTTACAATCATAATTTTGAAAAAATTAATGTTATAATTTATTCAGAAGTTATGATTGCAATATTTTGCCCCTTAAATTTTAATTTAAAAAAATTAAGATTTGTTTTCCTGTTTTTTACCATTTCAATCTTTATGCATAAGGAATCTATTTTATAAATTTTTGATTTTTATAATAAAAAATAAGAAGTTGGAACTGGACGGGTAACCAAAAGTACGCAAAGGGATCCCCTAATTGTTTTGAGCAGTGTATTTAGAAGTGCTATTTAAACATTATATTTTATACACTTGTATGGCATGTCAGATGTATGAAACAACTGAATCTGATAATAAAAACCATTATTTTGACCTATATTTTTCCTTTAACTTGCTATAATAACTTTGACAATAATTGGAAAAATACAGGCTGTCATGTCAAATTAGTAAATTTCAATACCTTAAACTCTTTAGAGATTTTAGCTAACTGGCTTTGAACAAAATACCAATTTTGTATATTGCTAAATTTTTGAATACTTACCAGAGACGTTCCAACCAAAACTGAGTGGTCAGTTACTGAGGACAAGATCAAGCCTGGGCATACAGTTGTAATATAAATGTTATGCCCTGCGCATTCATACCGAAGACATTCAAAATATAGCTGAAGAAAAAGTAACACATATAAATTAGTTATAGCTAGAATTTAAATTGTGTTTAATAAAACGATGATGGTAAAATAATGCTAATTAATATAATAAAAGATAAATACTAACTGGGCTTTGAAACAATGGATATTTTGACGGGATTATATCTTATACTTATAATATTTACTTTTTTTTAAAACGTAATACATTTTGAAACAGAGATAAAAGCATTTGCTCCCACTATTTTTCTGACCGCCTCCAGTTTTTTATATTTAAAAATATTAAATTCCAAAAATAAAAAGAAATTATTACAAATTGCGCACATTTTTCATTTTAGTTGTCTAAATTCAATGTGATTAATCTTGAACCTAAGAAAGAATAATCAGTTCAGTTAAACTTGACAGATTGACTTTTTGTAATTGTTATAATTTATTTAATTTGGCGAAGCAAATTATGTATACTTTTTAACACTTACGTTGAGAGCTTGCTTGCTGGCAGAAGATGCTGATTGGCCAGGAATACCTGTAATTAGTAATAAGAGTTGAACAACTAATACATGAAACTTCTTAACAATAAATATTTTTTATATTTAAACCAAAATTGGTGTTTTGTAAAAAGAATAGGCTGCTAAAAACCACGAGACAGTAGCTCATAAAAATTTGCGCAAAGTTTGACTAATGTTTCGAAATCACAGTTTGACTAATGTTTCGAATCAGTGTTTTAACAATTGAAAAAGACAGTTGAGATTACGATGGAGGTTCTGGAATCTTATTGATGGAAACTTTATTTTCTCGCCTCAATCGAACTAAAATGACCCAAAAATTGGGCCAACTAAGCAAAATGTGTTTTTCCCTTGGTAAGATTTTAATGTAATATTAATTTTCAATTATGTGTCAACTAGATAGACTGGAAGTTAAGTGAAAACTACAATCATGGAAGAAAGTAGGATAAAAACTTCTCATTATCCCATGTTTATAAAAAAAATCGCCACATAAGTAGTCACCCAGCATGTTTCCAATAACACATCAAAGAGGCTAAATATGAATTTGTGCTCAAAATCATGCATTAACTTTAAATGCAGATACTTTGCTTAGTCTTTTAACAATCATTTCAAATGAATTGCACCTTCCTCTCATTAATAGTATCCTCAAATATTTGAACTAAACAAATAATAAAAAAAAAATAACAAAAATAAAGAGCAAATAATAAATAATAAAAAATGAAAAATTCTTACCAAACTTTCCAGATATACTTGAAACTACAATTATTTGACCCCCCTCAGTTTCTTTAAAATGATTGACGACGTGTTTAATAAGGAAAATGGGTCCAAAAAAATTAACGTCAAAGATAGCTTTCTCCATCCCAATGCTCGTTGTGTAAGCTTCTCCTAGCTCAATGTGGCTGATGTTGTCAATAAGAACGTCGATCTAAAATGCAGAAACAAGCTTTACTGAGGTAAGATAGTCAATTGAAAGTAACGCAGAACGTTTAATTAACTAAAATAATCAAATAACTAAAATAGTTATCGTAATTTATAATTATCTACGTTTTTGTTAGTTTGCTGCCTACGGGAATTTTTATATAGTAGGGATATTCAGACAACATGTACAAAAAAAACCCGACATGATGTGATTAATTAAAAAAAATAGCTTTCATCAGCACCCAAGTTGACTTTTTTTTATATTTCCGCAATAAAAATTGAAAGTAGGTAAAAAGATTGTAACGAACTGAAATCCTGATGAAAAAAAAATTCATTACCTTTCCAAAATGTTCGATGACATCTTGAACGTACTTTTCATTCTTTTCGGTAACAGCAAATGGCAAGACTAAGATGTCGGTGTCTGAAAGCTTTCCTTTCGAAATTTCTAAAAAAAAAAATAACAATAATAACAGGAAGCTACATAGGAACGATTATCTATTTGTGATAACGATTTGAGTAATAAATACAGAGATTTTTGATTTTGAATAAGCACAGTCAAATAAAAGTCAGGTTAATCTAATAGCTTAGAATGGAAATTTGCAAAATACTAGCCTAACACAAAAAATAAATACACCATCTACATTTTATACTTAAACTTTATTAGAGGAAATTGGTTGGTTTCTAGAGTATCTTTGAAATTTTTACAAGAATGTTCAAAAAAGTTTAAGAATCGATACAAATGGTTGCAAAAGGAGATATTAAAGCGAGATTTTAAAAACTCCTTTTTTGAACAATTATTTATTAAAATATTTTGTAACTAGATTGATTGCATGGCTTTTAGTACTATACCAACAATATATTGTCCTTTTAATTAGAGTTGTTTCAAAACGAAAATGAGTGACGGAGGTTTTATGCATGCCTATTTTAAGCATGGACAAAGACGCTGTTCATTACGTGCACGCTAACCGTCCGATTCAGGTTATCGTTTTTTCTGAAGAAAAAAATCTGAAACCTATTCGCGAGCATGGCCGGCTATACGCCATAGATTTCGAACAGGTTTCGTTTCTCTCTTTCGGAATGGGCGACAATCCGAACGGATAGTGTAACGTCACAGATAACTTTTCTGGCCTTATTAGTTGAGTCGGCCGTGTTATAGGTCAAATCTTACCGATACAATCTGCTTTCAGTTTCTGTAATATGACCGGCCTTCTCGAGCTTATAATGATCTTAGCACCAGCCTTTGCCAGCTCCAATGCCATTGCTTGTCCCAAACTGGTTGAGGCTCCAACAACCCACCTCCCCGGAATATTATCCTTATTATATATATATATATATATAATATTATAATATAATATATATATAATATATATATTATATACCAAATTCTATATATTATATATATAAATATATATATATATATATATTATATATATATATATAATATATATATATATATATATATTATATATATATATATATATATATATATATTATATATATATATATATATATTTTAATGTAAGGAGTTATTTTTATAGTATTGGGAAACTTCTTATTATTCAGCATAGTTTCCATTGCATCGCTAAATGTATTTAAATTCTTTATTTTGAAATTAATTAAAAATACCCCATAAAAGTGTTTTATATATAAGTTATGCAAATAGTAATGGTAAAACCGGGAAAACTTTGTAGTACTGTCTGTCAGGAAACTATCTGTTTTTTTTTGATTCGCATGTAGAAAATCTTACAGTTAACTAGAGAGGCTTTTTATTTGTACTTTGAATGCCACGCACCAAACTTAGAGCTTTTATTGTAATTTAGTGAATAAAAGTACACTTAAACTTGCCTCATAAAGGCCACGAAAAACAGATTTGGAAATTTGCGTTACTTTGCCAAAGAACATTCCCAAATGAGGTAAATATTCCACTTAATATTTACTGCAACTTGATAGGTATAGTAACTCAACATTAAATTTTTAAGCTCGCCAAAAGTCGCAATGAACAGATTGGCCATTATATCATAGTTGTTCTTAAATTAAATTTGACAAAAAAAAAAACCCTTTAGAGTATGGACAAATAAAATCAGTATTGGATTTCGACTAGATTTTTACAGATTTCGTAATTTTGTCACTATCAATAATTAATACGATTGGCAAAAGCAACTTTTTTTATTTTTAGAATTGAGGTACAGCTTTGGAATACACAATTTGGCACAGTGGAAAATTAATATTTGTCACAAAATATCATAAACATTCAGGAAATGGAAAAAATTATTTCACACCTTCCGCTTACTTGTATTAGATATTTTTAGTAACTCAAAGGTAAAGGTCGCCAACGAAATCTTTAGAATCAAGCCATATGTGCCAAACAGTGTATAACAGAGTTCGCCTTAACTTAATATAGGATTACTTACTTGTTCCTTTCCCAAAGTATTCAAGCACAAATAGGCTGATGTCCCGATCATTGCAGAAAAAGTACCAAACCGTTACCACTACAACTAAAATGATTAAACCAATGACGCCACCAATTAATAAGACACCGACAATCGGAAGAACAACACCTGGAGCAGCAATACAGCCATAAATAGTAAGAGCTATAAACGCTAAAGCAATCAGACCAAATATCGCTCCACATATGATCATTAGTATGAGTTTTAGATGAGGAATAAAAGTAAATATTTTCAGCAAAATTTTCGGCAAATGCGACAAAAACTTCAAATTCGGCAAATGAGGTAACTTCGGCAAATGAGGAAACGGAATATGCGGTAAACCAGGTATCTTTAAATTTGACAAATCAGGCATGGGAATATGCGGTAAGCTTGGCAACTTAATATTTGGCAAATGAGGTATTGGAATATTCGGTAAGCTAGGTAACTTTAGGTTCGGCAAATGAGGTATCGGAAGCTTTGGTAGACCAGGTAACTTTAAATTTGGCAAATGAGGCATCGAAATTTTTGGTAGACCAGGTATCTTCAGATTTGGCAAATGAGGTATCTTTGGTGCATCAGGTATCTTAATTTCTGGCAAATGAGGCTTTGGAATCTTATCTGTTACCAAACTTTTGGCGCGATTGAATAATGACGGTTTTATCTTATCTGCTATGTTCGTTTTAACGCCTTCAGCTAACTTCAATCCAGCTTTTGGTCCCTGTGCAAGCTTTTTAAATGGATTTGAAGAAAACATAACTGTAATGTAATAAATGAAGACCTTTCAATGACGGAATAATTTCAATTTCCAATTTAGATAATTAAAAAGTTTCTTCTATTAATGAAAGCTTACTAATAGTAAAAATTTAGTTTCTAAAATTTAATACAAAAATGTTGCCAAACATGATTTGAAACATGATATTTCCAACATGAAAATATATAATCTCGTGCTCAAATGCTGTCAAAAATAGTAGTGTTCCTTTTTTTATTTATTTTTAATCGGAATATTTCTTATGATGTCATCTTTCTCCACATGCAGCAATTTCATTGGTTAGTTTTGTTTTCTTTGACAAAGTGTTGAAACAAGCTCATTAGTCTACATAAGTATGAAACAAAATTTTAAGCCCACTTATATATTTATTGTTGTTATTGTGACTAATCCTCCTTGGTCAGACGACTTATATATTTGCTGTTTCTCAATAAAGGAAACAAGAATAGTGAATTAAATAGTAGCAAATAAAAAAAGTGTCTATTAAATAAACAAAATATGTCTATAATAATATTTATAAAAAAATATTTTGTTGTTGTTGAAATTTTAGTGGTAATAATGTTACATGATCAAAAGAAATGACAGTTGTATAACACATAACAAAAAAAGGTAAAAAGAATAATACCTATTTCTAGTATAGCGAATTTGCCATAGTTTTTTTTTTTTGTTTCTGAAATCATCAAGCCAGGTAATAAAACTGACCGACTAAATTTCCTTTACTATTTATTTTAACCATTTCTTGGTCAAAAAATTGCATATAAACTGACATGTTGGATTGATAAAACTACCGTAAAATCACTATATAAAAAAACTGTGTAAATGTGTTACTTTTGGGTGCAACGTTACATCAATTTTGAAGTCAGCTTACTTATTGTCTGTCGCTTAAATTTGACAAAATACGCAAAAATATTCAAACACATTTATTCAACTTTCAAAATTTTAATACTGAAACAAAAATAAAAAATACATTTATAATACATAGCGATAATAAAAGTTTTTATAATATATGTACAAAAATGTCTATCAAAATGAAGCGTTCTTTTGAATATGTATTCAAATCACATGGGTCCTATTTCAACTTGTTTGATGTCTTTCGAAATAGAGGTCTCCACACGGGTAGATCTCTAGGCCACTTTCCAGCATAGAGTTCAGAGAGACGTTTCTTGTTATATATGACACTCATGATGCTAAAAAAGACAACGTATGAATATTAAACTAAAAACTAGAGTTTAGTTGCAAGTAATAAAGAAGACTCATATGAATAAAATTCAATAGCTTTTTTAAGTTCTTAAGAACTAATGTAAAGGAAACAGTCTGAATACTAAACCTAAATTTATAATTTATCAGTAATCAAGAATTAAGACTCATATTAATAAAACGTTTTTGTGTAAATTGAGCGGATTGAATCGATCATTATAGGTCTATAAAGTGAATTTTGTAGTACAACACATTTTGTAGCAAACAAACCATTAATTTGTATAAGTTTTTGGCCAGCATAAAATTTACACCTTAGTATAACATTCATGTAGTTATAGGGTAGGGGTACACTCTTAAAACAAAAGAGTGAAATCCACTCCAGTAGGAGAAGTGCATTTTCGACACTGGAAAGGAGTGAATATTAACTCAGACTGAGTTAAAATCACTCGTTTAGTGTGATCCTGTCGGAGGTTTAACACACAAAGGATCCACTCCTCTAGGAGAAGTGCATTTTCCAGACTGGAGGAGTGAAATTAACTCAGACTGAGTTAAAATCGCTCCATCGTTTTAAGAGTGTAGGTGCATATATATGTACATATATATTACGGCTTCTGTTCTTGATCAGTGACCCGCTTATATAAGCCTTCGTCAATTAAGACAGACACAGAAATAATTTTACTGTCACAGAGAAAGGAAAGTACACTCAGAACGAAGGCGGGAATCAAACCCCCAACCGTTACAGCGCGCAGACTGCTGGCTTAATGGTCCAAACCACTAGACCATCCTACCCTCATGTAGTTAAAATTAAGGGGGTATAGGACACAAAATCTTCAAAAAAAAATCAAAAAAATATTATTATCATAAAAAATAACACAGATATTTTAGAATAATTTAAAACAAAAATTTAATTTATATCTGCAGTAGAACGTGAGATGTGTAGTTTTTTGTGTCATGACATCTGTGTTGGCCAACCACGTTTATAATCTTTGCTTCCTCGTAATATTAGATAGGAATAACGTTATCGAATCCTTAGTTGTTCGGTCGGTTTGGAGCGCTTCAGTAAGGAAAGGGATAAACTTCAAAGCTGTTTTTCTCCTTGATCGTGTTTTCGATGATTTTTTGACTTTAAATTGATATAACTCAAAATCTACTGCCCATCGAGTGTCAAAACTTTCCACTCATATTTTTCAAACATATATCTTTAATTTGTCTTTAGGGATTAGTTGTAAATAGTTTATTTTTTAATTTATTAGTTTTATAAAAAAAGTGAACCTGTGAAATTATTAAAAAACACTTCAATAATTTTTTTAAAAAAAACTATGGCAAATAAGAAAAATCAGTAAAGACAGTTTGTTAAGTACATATTTCTGTTTATAAATATGCTAAATTTGTGTTTGTCAATAAATAAGTTTTTGACTTATAACAAAAATAAGAAACATCACTTTTTGACACATTTTTTTTTTTTAAATAAATAATGATAATTTAAAAACTTTGACTATCTAAAAGTGTAAGTATATTTAGTATACATTTATAAAAAAAAATTATATTGATATCTGCAATATAAAAAAAAAGGTTAAAAGTGTCCCATTCCCCCTTAATTCAATTACGAACCAAAAATTTATGCTGATGTCAAATAATCCCGGACACTTTAGACGTTGCATTATTATTAACTATTACTTTCTTACGCTTGGTAGCTGGTACTTTCGCTATAGCGGTCTATTCTTACAATAAATCTTGTTGAAAAGTGTCACAATGCCGCCGCCCCGGTGGCGCAATCGTTAGGATACTAGCCTTTGGAGCTGCTGGGGTCAGGTTCAAATCCCTGTCAGACATGGATCTGTGACCGTCAATAATTGTTGTTATTTGACTATGTGTTTGTGTCGTCTCTTTCTTTGTGTGTCTCTTGTGCTTGGGTCATTTCTGGGGTTTAGTACAATAGACTTAAGGTGGCCGATCACCGTTGACAGCAATTTTCTGAAAAATCTATTCCAAACATGAAGTTGAGGGATTTTATTATTAGTTATGAATATAAAAATAGTTTTAAAAAATCATTTAAAAAAACAATTTTTTTTCAGTATTTGATGAAAATTATAGTAAAATATGCTTCAAAAATCACGCTTACGCAAAACATGATATCTTTATTTTACAAATTTTAGATACAAATTTTTAATTTTTTTACATCGTTTAAATTTAAATATGCTTAATCAACATTAATATAGGTCATGGTCAACTAAAATCATTAAGATATCAGTTCCCAATTTTTTATAGGCAAAAGTTTGCAGCATTATATCGAAAACACATGGAAACAAGAGAGTAAAAATCATATAAATGGTTTTAAAATATCCAATTCTTAATAGTTTTACACGATTCTAGTTCAAAACCTTCTTCATACTGTTCCAAAACTACTGTAAAAATTTGGAAGCATTTGATATTAAAGGACTTCAGTTTTTATGTTTTGCGTATGCGTTTTGAAAATAATGCAAAAACAAGCAAAAAAACTTTAAAGTGCTATAACTAACGGTTCTATTAAAAACTAGAAACTAAAATGAAACAGATTTAGAAAGCTGAACGTTTATTCTATATTAAAAGACAAAAAAACAAATGTTTTATATGTAGTCGATTTTTGATGAAAAAAGGTGATCGGATACCTTAAAGTCGCAGTGCTTGGCGATCTTGCCCCCCACCAAGAAAGTCATTCGTCACAATGGATAACTAGCCTTAGTCTCTCCGATTAAGTGAAGTAGATGTTTAGAGGGTCTTAATGCTGAATCAAAAAGTTAGTAGCCGATAAAATTAAAATGAATAACACGTCTGTTTGAATTTAAATTAAAAAATTATACACTCCCAGAAATAACGTTCATTTTTGACGATTCATGAATCTTCAAGCCTCATCTCGTTAACTTTGAGGATTGTGTTTCGTCAAACTATCACGTGATTTTTGCGTAAACGCGAATCCTCACTTTTACGATCGTGATTTGACAATTCTGTATCTTGATTTTGAGGAAACTGAATCTCATTGTTGTACTCACATGCTCAAAAATGACGAAATATTTCTCTAGATTCGACGACATTCAAATCCTCATAAAAATTACGATTTAAATTTCCTCACTTTGAGGAAAAGAAAACTCGGAGCGTTTGCCAGTAATGGAATCGTCAAAATTAAGGAAAATTTCGTCGTTTTTTAACATTCATTTTTAAGAGTGTACTTACAATTTATAAATGTCAGGAATGTATTGAGCTGACCACAGCATCAGTAGGAACGGTTGATATGCTATCCATGATTCATAAAGCCTACGAAAAAGAAAGAGAATTAAACTAAAGGAATTAAATTGTATTGAAAAATAGAAAGATATTTCATTTATAGAATTTTAAGTTATTGTTCAATTTTTACTTGTTTACAGAAGCGACCAGGGCTAAATGGGCACATCTTTCTGACGTCATGTTAACACATTCATAATGATCGTATTCCTTTTGCAAAATCTGAAAGAAAAGAAAAAAAACTAAATATGAACAAAATTGTATATGGCATGTATATAAAATTTACTTACGCAACAGAGCATTCGAAATGTTGTGGTGAAAGTTGAATGCTAAACGATTAACAAATAAACAATGGTTTCCAAGAAAATTTAACACTAAAAGAAATATTTCAGAAACGCCACATAACCAAATCAACAATAAAGGGGACCAAAATAAAAAATAAAGACCAAAAATAAGGACCCCCCCCCCAAAAAAAAAGTCAAAACTTCAAAAATAAACTTCACTAGACAAAGATTTTATTTTTTTACAAAATGAAAAAAAATAAAGAACTTTCAAACTAAAATTGTTCATTATGATAATTTTAAGCGAACGTTTAGGCATAATAAGTGAATTTTTAATGGGATTAGTTCTTGTTGCCTTACATAATCCAATGAGATCTTAAATAGGTTATCTATAAGATGGACTTCCTTAGAAGTTTAATTTAAAATGAAATGAACAAGGAAAACGTTTATTTTTAAGTTGCGAAAGAGCTTCTTAAATACCTGTGTATCCGTACGCATAATTTAATACTTTAGATTTATCCGTAGTTCAATAAATAACAATTAAGATTTTGCTCTTAATTTTTTAGTGATTTATTTAATTATGTGAAAGTGAGGAAAAAACCTCCAGAAAATATTTTACATCATTCAATTAAAACATGTTCTGATATTTTTTTTATATAATTTTTTAGGTTCAATGATTAAGTATCATGTTTTGTGGCGTCTTAATATTATTGTTTTAATCGTTATCTTAAAGTAATTATAGATGCATTTAAAGATAAAAATACAATATATAATGTATGCTTAATAAATTATATTAATTGGTGAAGAGTTCTTGTTTTTCTTAAACATTCTAAAAACGTTATTTGTTTGGTTACACTCTTACACTTGTTCAAATTTAAATAAAAAGGGAGCTACATTCTAATTGAATTTAAATCCCTCTTTAAAAAGTTTTGAAACATCCTTGATGTTGTAAACAGGTTTGTATATTAGACTAGCAGTATGGTCTTACTGGGAACCCGTTAACTTCACATTGCTTTCTTTTGTTGCATGCTTACTTGTGAAAATACACTCAATATCTAAAATAAATTCAATTCGTGTTGGCGCATGCGCAAGAAAAAAGCAAATAATAACAGATAATGGCGTCAAGCCCCTGTTACGGCCCGATCGTAGTGTTTTGAAGCCCTGTTATGGTCTGCCTACTTATTAAAATACACTCAATATCAAAACAAAATTAAATTCGTGTTGGCGCATGCGCACTCAAAAAGCAAACACTAATAGAGGATGGCGTCAAGCCCCCGTTTCGGCCCGGTCTATGTATTTTCAAGCCCTGTTATGGTCCTGCACTCCCACGTGGGTGACGTTTTTTGAAACTAATTATATTAATTAAAAATCACTATCATATATGAAAAAAACTAAGCCTCGGGTGCACACGTAGCTATTAAAAGTAATCGGTATTAAACATTTCGAATTTTTTAGAGCAGTCTAAGTAGGTCATTTGCGATCCACAGACATGCACACAGACTCTTTCTTTTATTATTATACACTCTTAAAGCAAAGGAGTGAAAACACTCATGTAGGAGAAGTGCATTTTCGACACTGGAGAAGTGAAAATTAACTCAGACTGATTTAAAATCACTCGTTTGTTTTAAGAGTGTAGATTAAATGTTTTAAACGTTACAACTCTCGATCGATTTTTCATTGACTTTTATCTTGTAATATATTTTTGATTTAAAACATGATATAATACGATGCGTTTATTAAAAACAAGTAAGTAAATATAAGCTATATGCTTAAAATAAACAGTAAGCATCAATAAAATTTATGCAGACCTGAGAAGATTCTTAAACTAATTTCTCTCTAACGATTTTTTCTACAACAAAACTAATTAAATGCATTATTGAAGGTCTATAATAATTAATTTTTTTTAACCTATCTAGTTATCAGTTTTCATAATGTTAATTCGAAATTCGTAGAAATTCTCCTTTTCTATCATCACAAATCTATTTAACGGTTTTTGTATCCTTGGAAAAAAAACATCGTTTTTATTATGCAACTGGAACAATAACAACCGGAAAGTTTTTGTGCAACGTGACAATGTGGAGTTCGTCATATTATATCCCTCACTCTAAAGGAATGTAAACTTGAACGGAAACATAAACAAAGCGAGTGTTCCTGTTGCTTTCAAAACCATACCTTTTAGGAAAGCAGTCAAACTAGCAGTATAGACGAAATAAATTGTGAATGTATTATCTACACTCCGTGCCAACCTAACTTCGGTAAAAACAAAGAGTAAAAAAGCTGAGGGAAAAAAGCGCGTTTGGTCAGTTAGATGGAAACTCTTGTAAGGTAATGTTTACATACAAAATGATCTGAATGCAATTTAACCAGAATACACTTTTCATTCCGATAAAACTGACAAATTTTCGGAAATAATATTCAAATCTGTTAGACTTTAAACGAAATTAAAGTATGAAACATGTTTTTTGGATGGATTCACAAATAATTTATGGAACTCTTTACATCCGCGGAAGAATCTTTTCCATGGCATATTTATATTTATCCAACTTAGGCTGGCAATGAGTGTAGATTTTGATTCATTGCGTAACAATGAAGTTTCGTACCAAGCTCTTTAGTCTAAATCAAATGGCTAAGAAAGGAGAGATAATTAAGTTTTTCTTTAACAAGCTCTTAAATCATATCGTACCATCCATAACTTGATTGATTAAAAAACATTTAAATATCTTTTTGTCTTATTACCGTTTACGAACGAAATAGTTTTGACATTTATTATGTGCTTCGAATTGTAATTTTATATTGAATAAATAAATATGTAATGTCCATCTAATTGCATATAAGAAAGTTTCAGTAACAACGAACTATTCGAATCATTTATTACCAAATTAAATTTATAATTGCTTTCAAATTAAAAAAATACATTATACTGAACTGAACTTTTATTTTTGATAGAGAAAGTATTTTAAACAAAATACTGATGCTAAAAGTGATTCTACTAATGGCTGAACAATATTTGCACATTGAGAAATAAAAAAATAAAAAAATCCAAAATGAATACATTCAGTTGAATCTGTAATACTTACAAACATACAATAATATAATTATATTGAAACTTTCCAATCATACAAATAAGTTTAAAAAAAAAGGCTTTTAAAATGAGGCTGAGATTTCTTTTAAAAATAAAATGTTTACTTAAACTTACTCTATCTGTCTTTGTTGTTATTGTTTTCTCAAAAATAGATGAACTGAAAATTCCTGGAACAACAAATGTTACGGAAATATTTTTCTGTTTATATTCCATATGTAGTGCATCAAAGTAACCCTGAAATTAAGTAAAAAGATTAACTTAACATCTAAAATATACTAACTAATAATAAAGAATTTTAAAAATACAGTAGTGCCTACAAATATTTGAGTTGTTAAGGCTGGGTTGTGAAAAGTTTAAAAACATATTAATCACATTTATTTTTTGATATCGTTAGTGCTTTACTAGAATATTAATTAATGGAAAACTAACTATAATCAAAAAATCAGAATCCTTAACCTTTACTCCCATAATTAAAAACATGAGATTTTAAGGAAACGTTAATCCTAATAATGTAATAAATGTAAGAATTCCGACTTTAGAAAACTCTTTAAAATGAATGTTCATTTCACTAGTTCTAATCCCGAGTGATATACCGGTGCTCTTTTCATTTCATTATAAAATTTTCTTATAAAATATCAAGTTTATGTACATTTGATTGGTTCTATGATGAATAATTTTCAATTAATATAATGAAAAAAAAAGTATTTTTCAAACTATTAAAATAACTCTGAAATTTAATATGAAAAATAAGATAAGCAATTGTGATTAGAATAGCACAGATTTCAAAGAGTTTAAATTAAAAGAGATTAAAATTAATTGTATACCAAATGTCTTTGGAGAAATATTTCAGCAAAATGGATGAGTTAAAAAGTAGGAAAATGCGTGTTAATATCAAACAAAAATTCATTTAATTAATTGCAATATTTATTTACCTGTAGAGCATGTTTTGTACCAGCATATGAAGCTGTTGATGGTACCCCTAGAATTTGAAATCAAACAAATTAAAATCCTTTGAAACGAAAAATTTCAATATTTACTTCTGCACATTTCAAAATGTAATGTAACTACTATGTTACTTATAATAAATATTAACAAGTTAACTTTTCTATTATAAATTTTTCTAGACTGAATGGTATACAATTTTGTCTTTAAATCTTTCGTGAGTCATTTTATTGCAAAATTATTGAACCATACAAAAAATGTTACTAAATAATTACATATTTTAACCCTCTGAGGGATAAGGAAATTGAATGAATGTAAACTTGCCTATATTGCATGAGTTTAAGATTGAAATTTGTTAAATATGTTTTAGTTTTTAAAACTTTCTGTTGCAGACAATAATAAATGGCTCCTCTATACTTTGAATTTTGAAATTTAATTAAACCAGCGGGTGACCGAGCCCTGCTCGGAGAAAACAGGTATCGAAGCTAACTCGAAGATTTAAATTTTCAATTGTGATTTATCAAAACAATACATACCATAAGAAAATTTGTGAAACCATTGGTGAAAAGATAACCGGTTAAAGTTAATGTGACCAGATTTTCAAAATCAAAAAGTGGGACACTCCATCACCCCCCCCCCCGGTGTATTTTTTAAGTATTTTTTAAGCACATAATAGTCCCTTCACACAATTACACACTTGGTATAAGAAAGATAAGGAAGGCGCGTTCAACAGCAGCAGTGGTTCCAGGCAAACAGAAACCATACTCCACCAATTTGTTGATGACTTTAACTTCATTTAACAATTTCTAAAGGCGCCATAGCGTTTTACAACGATTATTCATAAAAAAAAGTCTATTTTATTTACAATTTCCTCGTTTTTCGGGACATTGCGGGGCTTTTACAAAAAAGCGGGACGTTTTGGCGAGACATTCGGCCCGCGGGACAGTAACACAAAAAACTGGACTGTCCCGCCAAAAGCGGGATGTCTGGTCAAATTAGTTAAAGTGCACCATTGTAAACAAAGTTAGAGTTTGGAAACTGAACTATTCTATACAAAGGTAAAGTTTTAAAAGTCATAGGAAATGAAATGTAATTGATAATTGGCGTTTCGTTGAAAAGCAACGAAAATGTCGAAATGTGGTAAACATTCCATTTCATACTTCATTCAACTCGATGGGTATAGCAAATATACGTTAAATTTTCAAGATCGCCAAAAATCGCCGATGAACAGAATAGAACTGAAATCGTCTGCTGATTGGAACTAAAAAAAAAATATTCATGTTACCATTTCTGTAAAACTCAATTTAGTTTAAAGCAAGGTTGAATTTATTTAAATTTGAAAAATTAAAATATTAACTAAGCATTTGTAGCTTAAGCAGAGGCTTATAGCTTTAGCAGATGGCATCACGAAAGTAGCCATTATGGCGAACTAATGAAGTTTGAAAATATCCTATCTGTAACTCCGAACTGCTTGACCGTAGCGCTTCAAAACCTGTGCCAATCAATTCGTCGTGGCCAAAAACCCCAGACCCCTAAGTTTACCGGAGTTTATTAATTCTGGGGCGATTTTCGACTTGGGTCCAATTCCTCGTATTATAGTATAAGACCAGCGGGTGACCGAGCTCAGCTCGGAGAAAACAGGTATCGAAGCTAACCCGAAGATTTAAATTTTCAATTGTGATTTATCAAAACAATACATACCATAAGAAAATTTGTGAAACCATTAGTGAAAAGATAACCGGTTAAAGTTAATGTGACCAGATTTTCAAAATCAAAAAGTGAAACACTCCATCACCCCCCCCCCCCCCCGGTGTATTTTTTAAGTATTTTTTTAGGCACATAATAGTCCCTTCACACAATTACACACTTGGTATAAGAAAGATAAGGAAGGCGCGTTCAACAGCAGCAGTGGCTCCAGGCAAACAGAAACCATACTATACCAATGTGTTGATGACTTTAACAATTTCTAAAGACGTCATAGCGTTTTACAACGATTATTCATAAAAAAAAGTCTATTTTATTTACAATTTCCTCGTTTTTCGGGACTTTGCGGGACTTTTACAAAAAAGCGGGACTGTCCAGCCGAAAGCGGGACGTCTGGTCACATTAGTTAAAGTGCACCATTGTAAACAAAGTTAGAGTTTGGAAAGGGAACTATTCTATACAAAGGTAAAGTTTTAAAAGTCATAGGAAATGAAATGTAATTGATAATTGGCGTTTCGTTGAAAAGCAACAAAAATGTCGAAATGTGGTAAACATTCCATTTCATACTTCATTCAACTCGATAGGTATAGCAACCATACGTTAAATTTTCAAGATCGCCAAAACTCGCCAATGAACAGAATAGAACTGAAATCGTCTGCTGATTGGAACTAAAAAAATATTCATGTTACAATTTCTGTAAAAATCAATAAAGTTTAAAGCAAGGTTGAATTTATTTAAATTTGAAAAATTAAAATCTAAACTAAACATTTATAGCTTAAGCAGAGGCTTATAGCTTTAGCAGACGGCATCACGAAAGTAGCCATTTTGGCGAACTAATGAAGTTTGAAAATATCCATTCTGTAACTCCGAACTGCTTGACCGTAGCGCTTCAAAACCTGTGCCAATCGATTCGTCGTGGCCAAAAACCCCAGACCCCTAAGTTTACCGGAGTTTATTAATTCTGGGGCGATTTTCGACTTGGGTCCAATTCCTCGTATTATAGTATAAGATTAAAAATAAATTACAAATTTTTAAAAATCATGCTCGTTACTGAAATACCTGACATTCATTTCTGTATCATTCATATAGTTAAAAATGGGAATTCTTACACAATTTTTTTTTATATAATCTTATATTTAAAAAAATCAAGTTCCCAGATTTCTAATAAATGTAAAGGAAATGTAACACATTAAAAAACAAAGATAAAAAAGGTACAATTTTACAGTTAGTTTCATGATTCAGCTAACAATTTGCCTCCATTCACACGCAACAATTCATGTGACGTTTGCTGTATTTGCGCTAAAGGATGATTGCAGTGCCGAAGTTAAGTCAATTGAATACTTCACATGCTGCGGAATCGAAAACCGTATTTATGATTTTACCTGTGGTTTTCAATCAGCAGTGTTAAAGTTAAGGAATTTGAAGAACGGAAAAGTTTGCTGCTGTTCATGCTAGCACTCTCAAAAATGATTGCTCAAAAACGACGAAATTTTCCTTAATTTTGACGATTCCGTTTACTGGCAAATGCTCCGAGTTTTCATTTCCTCAAAGTGAGGGAATTTGAATCGTCATTTTTATGAGGATTTGAATGTCGTCTAATCCAAATAAATATTTCGTCATTTTTGAGCATGTGAGAACAACAATGAGATTCAGTTTCCTCAAAATCAAGATGCTGAATCGTCAAATCAAGATCGTAAAAGTGAGGATTCGCGTTTACTCAAAAGTCACGTGATAGTTTGACGAAACAATCCTCAAAATTAATGAAATGAGGCTTGAGTATTCATGAATCGTCAAAAAAGAAAGTGTTATTTTTGAGAGTGAGTGCAGCAGCGTTTCAACAGTGTCACAATTTTATTTAAACCACGGGTAAAAGTGTTGTGTTAACGGTGAATGTCACCGACTGCAGTTCTCAAAACCAAATCCTGTAAGGGAAAATTATGTTCTTAGCCACATTTCACCGGCTGTTTTGAATATAGTTAAAAAAAAAAATTTTTTTGTATGATAAATGCAGCTGATTTACAGGTCTCTATATTACTTTTTTAAAGTCGGTTCGAACAATTTGTGTAAAATTATTTATGGAAAATGTTTTTAAAAAATTTGAACGAATTTCAAAAAGGGGGATTATAGGGACAAATAAGTCAGCTACATTTACTATATAAAAAACGTTTGTAAAAATATTCAATACAGCCGGAGAAATGTGGCTTAAAGTTTTTTTCATTTGAATTAACAGAGAGGCACTTTGGTTTGGAGATCCGCAGTCATTCGGGCTTATTCTTTCTTAAGGGGACGCATTACCCAAAATATTATTTATAGAAATAATAACATAAACTTGTAAATTATATTGGTATTGTATAAAGTTCACTCTTAATAAAAAATTTCTAGCAATAAAAATGAATATATACAAGTAGTTTTTCATTTATTAAAAAAAAAGTCAAAATTTTGAACTTTTTTTAAACCCTACTCCTCCTTCAATTTTAAGAATAACTTCACCAAACTTTTATGATTTCTTTTTAGTACTATTTGTTCAAGAACTGTGCATGGATTTTAAAATGTGAGCGACAGTTAAAAAGTAATATGCATTTACAGTGAAAATCACAAAAAATACAAATTATTGAATTCAACATTTAATAAAAAAATAACTATACATAGAAGACATTATTCCATGCACAATTTTGTGTATAATATATGTAAGAACACAGGTAAAAAATTTCAAAATTCTAACTTAATTAGCAAAAAAGCCTTAGGGATTTATTAAACACAAGAATTGAAAAACGCGAAACAGAGAAAAAAAAGGTTGAAAGCAGACGAAATACGTATTCAGACTTATGGGAATGACTCCAGAAAATATTTAGTAACTTTTTTTCTACAAAAGATATCATTATGAAACTTTCAGTAAATGTTTAGAAGAATCTTGCAAATAATAAAAAGTAAAAACTGAAAAATCGACATTCTGACCAATTTTTGTGTAATGCGTCCCCTTAAGTATTGTTTTCGCTTTCTTAGCATGAAAGATCCAATTGACTTAACATTGCCACTTCAACCCTTCGGCACCGTAAGTACAATAAACATTACCGGAACCGTAAACCGGCCTTTAACTCACCGAATTTGCCATCGATGCTTGAAATGACGACAATGTGTCCCGCTCCTTGCTGTAAGAATTGTTTGATAACTAATTTGGTCAGGGATACTGGTCCGAAGAAGTTAATGTCAAACACTGTCCGGTCCACCGACATGTCAGTCTCAATTATCTCCCCAATCTGGTACCTGGCGGCGTTGTTGATAAGAACATCGATCTAGGAAGACGTAATTATTCGTAAATGGTTCTTAATCATAAAAACATTTCGATTGTTATTGCGTTTCAATTCAAAGTTGTTTAGAAGTTCTTTTGAAAAGAAGATGCCTATGTCCTAAATATTCTATAGACACTTTTCTACAAAGGCAATTACTATGTACAAATTTAACTTTTTGTGCTGAGAGCATTTATAGATTGTAGGACATTTTAGAATTGAATTGTTTTTATCAATATCTTTCCTTTTATTTATAAAAACATAAATTTTAATATTTATGATAAAAATAAATACACTTAATCCAGATCGGAAAACAGCAATTTATTGGATATAGTTAATATTAAAAAAAAATCGAAAGTTACAATCACAGGTATCATTATGCGTATATATTTTAATAGTAACTAATAAATGTCTAAAGCACATACTGCAATAATACTAAATATGTTTACTTAGAATGTCTCGTTAACAAACACGATATTATAGAACTAGAAATTCTTAGATAAACGATTTAGATTAAAGAAACCAACGTAGTTACATTTCTAATGTTATTTATTATTCAATTTTAATTTATAATTAAATTTTTGTTTTTATTAAAAATATATATCCTTAAGTATCTATTAAAACTTCATCTGTAACATCTAAAAATGGAAATATATTAAAAAAATTAATTTAGAACAGAAAATTAAGAACCATGAAACTAAACAGAAAAATGATGAATACTTAGTTTTTTATTCATACTGATTCTACTTATGTTAATTTTCATTGTGTTATCAGTTGTAATGACAAAATATCACAAATTGAATAATCGGTACCTTCCCAAAATGATTTACTGCATCTTGTACGTTTGCTTTATGGCACTCTAAATTGGAAATATCGAAGGGCAGGATCAGGATATCTTCTTTGGAAAGTTTTCCATTTGATCTCTCTAAAATTTCAAACACATAGTTGTTTGAGAAAATATTGTACCGTGCACAATTGATGATAGTAATTAAAATAGAGAAATTTATTAGCCGTATTACTAATCTTTACTTCAAATTATTAAGTTGTGCAAGAAATTCCAGGAATGAAAAAAAAATTATCTATACTTTTATGAACAGTCTTATACATTAATTTACTCTTTTTTTTACGAAATAGTATAATAAAAGTTTTTTGTTATAACTACAATATATGCTAACATCATTGAAATCTTATTAAAACTTTGAAAACTTAAAATGAAACATTAAAAAAAACATATTATTTTGAATTTACACAAAACAAATAAAGAAAAAACAAAATTTTACAATTTTTTATATGCATTAAAATGCAGAACAAATGTAGAAGCAACACAATTTAAGAAACGTCAAATACACTCAGGCAAAATAACCCCAACTTCATTAACTAGAAAAATATTTATATTAGTAGAAGTATAATTTTGGTCTCATTGAATTCAAGATAAAATTTCTATTTTAAACGGCCAAAATACTGCGATCAGTTTTGAGCTCTAAATCTACTTAAATTAAAATTAAAATTCTATACCATGTACTTTTTAATCTAAAAAATATTTTAATGCCTGTTTATTACGAGAAAAACACATAATAAGCTCACCTATGCATTCATCCTTCACTTGTTGTAATTTATCTGTACTTCTTGCTGTTAAAATTAATTTAGCCCCAACACTGGCCAACTCGTAGGACATGGCTTCTCCCAGCCCAGTTGAAGCTCCTGTGACCCATACCACTTTGCCCTTAAAATCAGCTTTACACAGAAAAAGAGAATAACTAAATTTTATTTTAAACTAATATATGTTACCACATAAAATGCGTTTAAGAAATAAATAATATTAGCATTTATTAACATTTGTTAAATTTTAACATTTGTTAAATATTAACATTTGTTAAATATTAACATTTGTTAAATATTAACATTTGTTAAATATTAACATTTACTTCTAAATGCACAGTTTCCTTTCGAACTATATTTTTGTGGCACCAGTGTCTTTTAGAAATATATTTAATTAAACATTTTTACTTTTAAATTTTAAGTATACACTCTTAAAACAAAAGAGTGAAATCCACTCAAATAGGAGAAGTGCATTTTCGACACTAGAAATTAGTGAAAATTAACTCAAACCGAGTTAAAATCACTCGTTCGGAGTGATCCTGTCGGAGTTTTAACTAAACAAAAGAGTGAAATCCACACCAATAGGATAAGTGCATTTCCAACACTGAAAAAAAGTGAAAATTAATGTACTCCTTCAATCCTATTGCTATTTCCTTTACAAAAGAATATGTTTACAGATATTGATTATTGAAGGTTTATCGAAAAAATATATGATGAATACAAATGTTTTTTTACAAATTATAAGAAAATATAAAAACAGTTTCAATTTCAGCTTAGAAAACTACAGCAATTTAATTTATATACAAAAGATTAAAAATGCAAAATGTCACAATAATAATTATAAGAATGTACTTACATACTGGCTTTCCGAATGATTCAGCTAGAGCCAATATAGTATCACAATCAGTCAGTAGAAAATACCAAATAACAAACAAAACTAGGCAAATCCACCCATACGAAGCCAAGACACCAAACAAATCCATCACTCTTCAGTTTTCAAGACACCTGGAAATAGTTTAAAAATTTACTTAATATAGTAAAAAACAAGAGATATTGCTTCCTTTACAATGGATAATATAATGGATTGCCAATACATTTCAAATAAATAATTATATGAGTAAGTAATTTTTATGTATTTGAACAATAGTGAATTTTTCCAAACTGATGTATAGACATTTTATAATTTTACTCGAAATAGCTCTGTTTATTGAATTTATGCAATTTCAATTAATTTTTTAAGAAAATTTTATCGCATCTAAGAATTCATCCGCAATCACGCAATCATAATAACTTTTTTGTACCTCATCTAAACAACTAAATGTGGCGCAACTTCAACAATAAAATGCTACCTCAAAAAGGTCTGGTGGAAAAATTATTAAACGCAAAAGATTTAGACAAGAACAATTTGAAACCTTCGAATATGAGAAGTTATCCATTTCATCCAAAATAATAATATCATTAACACATTTAAGAGGTTTCGACTCAGAAATATCCACCAAAAGAGCAATCATAAATCCAATAAAGCATTTCTCTCTCATGTAACTATTATTTAACGGTTTAGAACATCACCTGTGCTAGTCAAATACTATGAGGATGGCACTATCCAACCCGTCCACAGACATTTCCGAGTAGTAGTGCTTCTGTCAAACGTAGCGTATAAAACTAACTCGTCAAGCACTCTGGCGTGTAAAAGAAATGAGACAAAATTATGTCTTTAAGTTTATCATTTTCCTATTCTGTCCGCGATCAACCTTCAACTACTCAAAGAGTTCAATGAGAGGACTTCATAGTTGCTTTCTCTATTACAGAGGCCAGGGTTCGGCATTATTTTGTCACAATTGTAACTATTATTTGTACTGTTATTATCATTATCGACTTTTCATTACTATTTCTATTATTATTATTATTAGATTTGCTGTTGTTGAGGAGAGGCAATAGTTTTGATAACGAAAAACATCGTGTTTTTAACTAATAGCTTAAAAGATTTTTAACAAAAATTAGTTCCATCTAATTTGCGAGTTGTAATAAACTGTAATCTGCACGAAATTCATTCTTTAAAATTATTTTTATTTTTTGTGTGGCAAAAACTATTTTTGTGTCAGACAAAATCCTTCTCTGTTTCTTTAGAACTAAAGAAGCAGAGAAGATATAATATTCCATATGGACGCATTTCAATTTTTTTTTTGGCAATTTTGAATTGAAATTCGCATATAGCTCTAGAGTAATTTGTGTGTCATTGAAAATGAAAGATAAACATGAATCGAAGGATATGTTGTATAAATGTCACACTGAGATTATCAATAAAATTTTCAAAGAGTGGTTCGAAGTTCCAACGAAAAAAGTGACAAACATTTGATTTTTTTTACTATAGGCCTCCATTATAACTGATACACTTACAAGGCCATTTTATCAAAATCACTATAATCTCAGTTACAATGCTGTCAAAGAAGCGGAACGGAGAGTTTCTACCATAAACAGTCAATTTTTAGGTCAATTGACCGTAAGATAAAATCTACCTCACTAACCTTGAAGATCGTAAACTTTCGTTGATGCCTGAAGGGTTAGCATTATCTAAACATAGTCATAAAGAAAAGTGGGATACTTAGCACTTTTTTTTATTAAATTCTACCATCATTCTAAGTGATGTTTGGTGAAAATATAAGGAAGGGTTTTCAAAGAAAATTCTTTTTTATATATAAATTTTACTTTGTTAAGAGTTTTTTTTTAAAGGAAATGTAAAGAACACTTTATGAAAATAAATTAATAGTTATTAAATAGAGTGAAACATAATGCATTCATCATTACACTCAAAATCTGCCATATTGAATTAAATAGTTATTTAAACAATTATTTAAATTTCATAAAAATTGTCCTTTTTTAAACATGGTCACCGTTTGCAAAAAAGGTGTCCTTTCACAAGAAATTGTATTAACAACGTGATTGAAATAAAATTTGGGAAAAAAGAAAAATAAGTTAAATAACTAAAAATAATTATTATTGTGAAAGTCTTAAGTAATATCAAAATATTTATACATTTTACTCTTACTTTTTTGCCGCATTCGATGCGAAAAACCTGTCATATTCCTGAAAGCGCAGAATTAAAAAGTATCGTTGGTCAGTTTTAATATATGTCCTACTAGAGCTCACTTTTTTTATGTCCTTGCCTTTCATATCTTCTTTGGTTTAAGTTACTTTAAAATATCGTCGCACTAGAGATACACTAGGGCTATTGACGACGAGCATCGTAATTCAGAACCACAGTCAAGTGACGAGCTGACACTTGAGTAGGCACCCGACTCAACCATTAAGGGCGACATCGTACTCAGCATAGAGTATATTTAAAGTGCACTCTCTCTACACGAGGTACTTTTCGTCAGACAATTTTAGCTGCACGGACCGTTTATAGGTCTGCAGTTCTTTTGGCGATTCCTGGTCCCGAGCCTGGGACCTTCCGCATTCAAGGTGAACGTCTTAATCGACTGGGCTCAACATCCGCCGGGACTATTGGTAAAGAGTGCTTTATATAGTGATGATGTCTCAATCTTTCCTGGAGATTTGTTTTGTTTAAATTTGTTTCAATTTTGGCTTGTTTCTTTTTTTTAAGGTAGGCGAATACCCAAAATTCTAAAATTTTTACTATTACTTTAATCTTTCCAAATTTGGCATAGTGATTTCAAATATAATGAGCAATGCTTTTTAGGCATTTTTTTATTTAAATATAATAGATTTATTTTAAACGGTGTTTCTCACCTAAAAAAGTGGTTTGCGCCAACACTTCTACTATAAAAAGTTTTACATTAATTTACCTGAAATTTTTTACAGATGCTATTTCGATATATATATGTGCCATGAACCTCTAACATCCGGTGTAAATGTATAAGTTTTTTTTTAAATGTCCAAGTGTAAGTTAATCGAAAAAATCCTTTTTTTGTGGTTAATTTATAAAAAATTTCTTAATAACTTCTTTTCTTGTATTTTGTATGCAACTCTAGAGGGTCATTGCATGCATCAGTTCAAAACGAAGAATTTAACACATAATTAATGTTTATAGGATGAAAATTCAATGGGGTAGACTTGTTAGCGTAAACCCCCTTTTTTAGTAGAAAAACACCGTTTAAAATAAATAAATTATATTTAAATTTAAAAAAATTCCTAAATAGTATTGTTCATTATATTTGAAATCAGTATGCCAAATTTGGAAAATATTAAAGCAATAGTAAAAATTTTAGAATTTTGTGGAATTTTGTGTATTCGCCTACCTTAAGCTTTTTTATACACATTGTAAAATCACAAGTCGTTTTCTCGTAAAAAGCCACAAGATATTGCTCAGAGTTACACCAGCCGTTCTAGTTCATGAAACAAATATCAACCAAGATCATCGCTGGGGAGGAAGGCGATTTAGTAGCGGCCGGATAAACGAGTGCGTGGGGACAGTGACTTTATTTTAAATCCTTCACATAAATTAAAATTTTGTCGCATAAAGAATGAATTATCAGAATAATAACCTCTTTAAATATTTTGCAGTGAATTGCGAAGTGCGATTGTTATATTTTCAGACATTTATTGTTCTAGAATACTATCTTACTATAATAATAGTTTCCATAACCTTGCTACTGTTATAGGGAAGGTCAGACAGACAAATGATGACCATGGGAGAAAAAAGATTTTTTTTTGTTAGTTTGACCTTTGCATTGGACGTCGTTACCTGTTTCTAAAGCTGTTTGATTAAATGAAAACAAAAAGCTTTCCTTTGACACATTCATGGTCACAAAGGATTCACTCTCGGATTAGCTGTTTTGATTTTGAAACAAGCTATATTTAACCGGTTACCAATGGAGTACACACTGGCTTCGCAAAATTCAACACTTTTTCAACCATGGAGGAAAATAAAACTCATATTATTATTTTTTATTTTATTAAATTAATTATTACAGAAGACCATTATATATATTTACTTATCTTATTTAATCCACTTTACTATTAATTAACCAATTAATGTGATTTCCACTACATAAAACTTAAGTTCACACTTCTGTAGACTCACTTATGCCATCCACTGAAAAACATTTACGTCATCCGTAGGGTTGGAAAAATCAATTTGTTGAATAATCTTGCAAATAAAGACCTCTATTTCATAGATTTTCTATTTTTGTCCTGTTGGCTATTGTCGACTTAATATCTAAAAAACTAGTGTACCGAATTTATTCGTCCATATTTTTACTTGTAAAAAGAAATTGACAGCCAATTACATATGCAAGAGGCTTTGTTTAGCTACAAGGCAAAAAATAACATAGCTGTAGGTAAAAAAAACTTTTCAATTTTGTGTGAAAGATCTTTTGCTAACAACTTACATGGAAAGGAGCTTTTATAAAAGTATGCTTGGATAAAAAACAAGATAAAAGAGCTTACAAAATACGTTTTTTAGTAGAGTTCATTAAAAAATATTAAACTAATTTTTTTAATGAACACAATGAAAAGGATGAAGAATTTTACTTTTGCCTAGCAAATTTTTTTATCCCATTTAATTTGCCGCAGAACCATCCAATTCTTTAAAATAAGTTAGCTATAAAAGCAATTGAAGTTAACATTTACACGTATAAGTTACAGAGCTTAGAACCAAATATATTTAACTTATAAGTGGCGAACAGATATACAACGTAATCTTAGGTATCCACATCTCCCATACATTTAGATAAAACTTAAAATATGAATACACATTTACAGATCGAACTCACCATAACCAATGAAAATCCACTAAAATGTACACATTGCAGAAAACACAAAACGTTATCTTTCAATAAAGATTAACCACAACTCTCACTCCAGCTTTGTATCACATTCAACTAAAATACACAACCTAAGAATAGATAAGACTAAAAGGAAGATAGCGCATGGAATACCTTTTGATTAGTGTCGATCCCCGTTTATTGTTACGCAAGGCCTTCAGTAGGTTACGGCACTGATCCGAATAAGAAATTTCACGCTTATTTGGAAACGGAACATCGGCTTATTTTGGAAACAGTTCACGCTGCCGAGCAGGAAGATAACACACTTCTTAATGTAAACAGAGCGTCTTCATAGCGGGTTTTTTTTTTAAAAATATTTTTATCGTGAATATCTGAATTTTTTTCGTGATTAGGTCCATGAATGTTTTGCTTGATTATGGGGATTTTAAAAAGAATTTTAAAATATGTATAAATTTAAATTTATTGTATTGTAATTAAATTCAGAAAAAAAAATATTGTGAGGATAAATATAGAAAAAGTAAATGTTTTAAGGATTGATTTAAAGATAATTATAATTTCTTTAAATCAATCCTTAATACAAAAATTTAAAATAGTTAATAGGAAAATTAATATATAATTAATTAATTTATAGAAAAAATAGTTTATAATCAATTTAAATTTTAGAAAAACTAATTTATAATTAATTAATTTATAGAAATTTATTGAAAATTAATACATAAGTGAAAAAATAAGTTCGTAAAAGCTACTTAAATTTTTTACATCTGTTTTGAAAATTCAGTTAAAATTAGTTATTTTATGTCTCCTAAATTACCATTTTGAGAAAAATAATCTTAGGTAAATATATGGCACATATCTGAAAAAATATTTTGCGTTTGAGCAACAATTTAAGTTAAAGCTACCATTGACATAAAATGAAAGAAAACAGAAATTTAATTATTTAGTTTTTTCATTGAACACTGTTAAGAACTGTGTACTTTGAAACTTTATTTTAAAATATAATCACTTTTGAAAAAATATAAAAAATACCTTTAATTGCATATTAATAAGTTATTATTTATGAAACTACGGAAAAATTTCATTGTACAGAATTTACTCTTCTAAAGTTGACACTTAAACACCAAAAATTTCAAAGACAACTAGAAGTTCCCTTAAATTAAACAAGTAAAATCTTTTTCGTCAAACACGTCTTTTTTATGATTTAATGCCATTAAAAATACGAAATATGCTTCAGTATAAAATAATTAATTACAAACCCAAATACACTAACTTTAAAAATAATTACTAATTAAAATTTAAATATGCTAAACATTCTAATTACCCTTCAATTTCTTAAAAAGGAAAATTCAAAATGAATCATTCAGAAAAAGACAGCTTACCCCGCAGCAATAACTTATCTTGAGTCCATTTAGAACAGAAATGTCCCTCTCTCATCAAACATCATCCAAGAATAAGTAAAGAGGAGGAGTTAACACTGGGCCTTCCACTTTCCTCTTTTGTCTCATTATTGCATTATTTTGACAAGGTTTTAAAATTTATTCATTTTTTTAGTACAATTGGTTTGAGAATAGCAATTGTGATATAATATTTTTATTCGATAACAAGATTTTAAATTCATACAGCTTTTTTTTTAAAAGGGGGTTAAGAGTAGCAAGTGTGATGTAGACTTATTTGGATATATTTTTTATTCTATATAGATTACTATTTTAATACTAACTAATTAGTTTTTTTTCTTCTTCTTTAGCACTACAGCCGATTTCCGGCCAAGGTTGTTTCATCAAGCTTGGACCATCTTGACCTATTAGAAGCCAATGGCTTCCAATTGCTCACACATAAACTTTTCAAGTTTTTTTTTTCTATATTGTTCATCTACTTTGTGAGGATCCTACCTCTATTTCTGTTTCCTGCTGGGTTTTGAATTACTTTTTTTATTCATTCAGCGGATTTTCATCAGCATATAATTAGTTTTGCGCTCCTTAAATTAATGTAACGTTTTTACCAGACCTTTGCACATCTTTTAACCACTTTTATATAACAAATTACAAACGAATGCTACGAAGAAATAATTAAAACTATAGCCAAGAACCATGTAAGGCGTCATTTTACTGGCTTAATTATTTGAATTTAAAAAAAAGGGGGGGGGGAGCTCGTTGAGTATTAGAAAAACTGTGAAGTTTTAGCATTTTCATACATTTTATTAAACAGTTGCATTGCAGAACAGTTTCACTGCATTTAAATATGAAAACTTTTTCAAAAAGTTATCAACTGAATTAATGAATAAAATAAAAGAAGTTTTGAGATTCCTTAAGATACATATACCAACTAATATCAATAAATATTATAATTTAAAATATATATTCAATATTCGAATTACTGTCTATATTTGTTCTACTCATAGTTACAATTACATCGGTTAGTGCATTACAAATTACCTGTAAAATATATCCTACGGCAGCTAAAATTTGTAATCAACGAAAATGCCTAGTTATAACTTTGACAAATAAACCCCGTGATGTTGACGGATGTAATTTTACAGTCCTCAGAATGCGAAGATGTAAAAGGTGAAGTGATGGGAGATGGCTAATTTGATTTCGAAACTAGTTTGTAGTCACGTGTCATTTTATGACATACATTTGGTGTTTTGTAGAATACTTAAATATATAATATAAAGAAAGAAAATGGTGACTGAATGCAAATATAACAAATATAGATATACGATATGATTAAGCAGTCGGTATTCTAAGTGGAGAAAACTGGTATTACTATGCAAGAATAATTGTTTCCGGTTTGGTTAAAATTAGTTCGGAACGATGCTTGTTGATGGTGTATTTTCATTCATTTCGTTTAAAATGTCATCTGTAGAACTTATTAAAAATATATTAAGGGGCATTAGTAAGAGTATACAATTATTAATTTTTTAATTTTATTTTCGAATTGTTAGAGCTTCGGCACAACGTTTATGAAGTAAAAATTGGAAGCTGTCATAAAGGCTATGCATATCTGTCCGTCTGTCTTGTCACGCACTTTCACAGAAATAACCACAAGTCTCACAAATAAGTTTGATAAGTCATATTGAAGCAAAAAATCAGGCAAAGCTTTATCCTAAATTTCATTTGAATATATCATTCATTGAAAACTTTTTTGTCATAAATAATCCGGTTATTTTAATTTTAAACAGTTATTAATATATACATAACTGTAAAATAATGTCAAATACAAATTATAAATAATTTGTTAAAAAGTTATAAATATTTATTCGAAAGAACGTAAAGAACGATGTTATGAGAAGTTTCGTTTCTATTTTTAGATAATCACTTTTAGTAAATATTTATTTTTTGAACTAGGAAATTTATTTCGCAAGCTTTAAAAAGTATTAATTTATATTTTGAAAAAAAAAAGTTATAACAATGGTAAATTATGGCTACTAAAAGTTAAAATTAGAACCAAATAATTTTTAGGCGATTTTGTTTCTAAGGTTTAGACAACGATTTATAATATATACTAAATAAACTACTTCCAAAGATAAAGCACTCAGAAGGCACGAACAATTGTGTCTCCCGCAAAAAAGCGCAAGCGTGAGCAATAGAAAAAAGGTTACGTCTTTTAGAAAATGAAATTCGCAACTGCGACAGAATGGGGCAGTTAAAGAGTATTTAATATTTAAAAGTAAATATCAGGTATTTAAATAAAAAAAAATTCCTACAACGTTACTGAAGGACAAAACTCTAACGTTTTCTAAGTATAAAAAGAGAAATTTCCTTATTTAGTTTTACCTTTGAACGCCATCTTCAATGTCCATATCGTGATAGTTATTTTACCTACCATCTTATTTGTTCTTTACAGTGAAGAAAAACTAAACATTTGTCGGATAAAACCTCTAAAACTTGCTTATTATAATTAGTGCACATTGTTATTACTCTAAAACAACTCCTCTCGACCTCTACAAAGAATATTTTTTATCTCTAAAGGCCCAAGGGAACTTCTTTTGATAATGATGAAATTCGAATCATGTATTTTTAATTCTCCCTAAATTTTACATATTTAAAAATACTTTATTCTTGTGTATCATTGCAAAGTTTAAATGATCTCTTGAAAAAGGGATTTTTTTCTTTCTAAAAATCCTTAATGTTTTTTTAATGTTAAGCAAGTACTTACCTTCTCTGTAGTAAGGACGGAAGATAATTTACTATAACTCTCTTATTTTAAACTGACACTGAGGGCCTTACAAAACCCTTGTAGTTTACTCATCACAAATTCACATTAAGAAAGGTAAATGACAATAGAATATTTTTATTTAAATAAAGTTTATCTAGAGTAATATTCATTTAGTGACGAAATTATGTAAACAGATGAATCTTTTACACATTGAGTTGCTTTCTTCTTAAATTTCCCTTCGCCCTCCTAAACATTAATATTATATAGTAGTTCTGAGTTCTACTGTTATTTGGTATACATTTTACTGTAGGGGTGACTGGGATAAAAATAAAGAAAAAGTACTGTAGTATACTTTCCACAATTCAGATTTTTATTTGGAATTACAAGTAGACACAATAAAACTAAATAAATTCCTGATACATTAAACGAGAACTGTTTACCTATGCAGAAACGTGCAAAAGAAATTTGGAAGATCGATATTAAATTGAGTGTACGAGGTCCAATCACACAGTTATTAAACCTTTTTCATCCATGCAATTTTATATCACTTTCCCAACAAAAGTTTTCTAAACGCTTCGTTGGCTTCGAGATTTTGTACAATGTACATTAGTGCAAGCCGCTTTGTTTTCATTTCACCAAAAGTAAATAGAACCCCTGCTATACCTTTAAAGCGTAACATTATTCCGAAATTTGTGGCACTTCCGAGTACGAGTAATAACGTTAAAAATTTGTATACGCCAGTATAGGATTTAGATAATGCTAACAGACATTATTTTGGGAGACCTAATTAGTATTCTTTCTTCATTCTGTCGAACGGGAAAATATAAAAGAATTTTACAAAAGTGAAACGCTCAGGTGGTCAACCAAAGGGAATTTTTTTATAGCGGTCAGTGTTAATCTCGTCATGCATTCATTGATTTACAACTTCGAATTAAACTACAATAATTATATAACCTTAAAATAACATAAATGTAAGTAGATGTACGCTTTCTTTTTTAAAAATACTTCTCTTCTTTTTTTTATATATTGACTGGAAACAAAGGCGAAATCATCATGACGTAATTATGATTTATTTTTATTTTCTTGTGTGTGTTCCTTTTTCAAACAAAGAAATATGAAGAAAAAACTTCCTCCATTCATATAATTATTTTTTTCTAATTTGGTTTTACTTCCTTGAAGATCTGCGGGAGACAAGACAGGTGTCTAAGACTATAAAACTTTTCTTTACTCATTACCATCAAGTATGCATTCAAAAGAGAGTTTCAACCAATTTTGGCAAACCACTGTGTCAACAATTGACAGGCGAAAACAAAACTATATTAGTCTACTTGTTAGGGTTGTTCAGCACAATTGCCACTGAGGTCAAAAACTTCAATAAAAGCAAGGACACGACTCACTCGTAGTAAGAGACGGAGGGTACTTTTCAAGCTGCATATCCCTGTTTTCCCCATTTTTTAGTTTTTAAGATGAAACGTGTTTTAAAGCAGAGCTACAAAATCATGAATGACACCACTTTCTATTTTCGTCTTAATTTTCCAACACGTCTTAATTTACACGACTCACTCTTAGTAGAAGACGGATGATACATTTCAAGCTGCATATCCCTGTCTTCTACATTTGTTAGCTTTTAAGATGAAACGTGTTTTAAAGCTGGGCTACAAAATCATGAATGACACCACTATCTATTTTCGTCTTAATTTTCCAACACGTCTTAATTTACACGACTCACTCTTAGTAGGAGACGGATGATACATTTCAAGCTGCATATCCCTGTCTTCTACATTTGTTAGCTTTTAAGATGAAACGTGTTTTAAAGCTGGGCTACAAAATCATGAATGACACCACTTTCTATTTTCGTCTTAATTTTCCAACACGTCTTAATTTACACGACTCACTCTTAGTAGGAGACGGATGATACATTTCAAACAGCATATCCCTGTCTTCTACATTTGTTAGCTTTTAGATGAAACGTGTTTTAAAGCTGGGCTACAAATTCATGAATGACACCACTTTCTATTTTCGTCTTAATTTTCCAACACGTCTTAATTTACACGACTCACTCTTAGTAGGAGACGGATGATATATTTCAAGCTGCATATCCCTGTCTTCTACATTTGTTAGCTTTTAAGATGAAATGTGTTTTAAAGCTAGGGCTACAAAATCATGAATGACACCACTTTCTATTTTCGTCTTAATTTTTCATGGTGTTTAACTAAACAATTTCCATTGCAATATACGCAAATTATGTCATATATCCATGAAAACATTATTTATTACACTTCTAGTTGTTATGTGTATGTACTTCAAATTCGTAGAAATTTCAGAAACAATGAAGTTGTTCACTCCCCACTCGTATGTGTGAATTAATAATGTCACTGTTTCCCCATTATCCTGCAGATTGACTTACTTCTTTCCTTCTCTTTGAATATGTAATCTTTGAGGAATGTATTACGTGCTGTGCATTTTAAAAACCGCCAATTGAAGTATTAAATATTAATTATCATCTCTGTCAAACTAGCTGGTAAATTTAAAAAAGTTAAGGGAATGTTATAACACTTACATTTCATTTATCTATCAAGCTATTGTAGTCAATTACATAAACTTTGCCCCTCGTGAATTTTATTGTATTACGTCACTTTTGTTCATTAACGAGGTCAAAAATGTGATAAACATGAAGCCCTAAATCATTTTAAGCTCCCTATTACAGTTTCTGAGGTTACAGACGGAAACCGATTGCTTCTACATTTCCCAAACAGCGAATTTGCAAATTGGAATGGTGTGTCCTCCGCCATCATAGAACCTCCGTTCTTTTGCCTTTTCGGGCGACATTGTTCTTGTCCCCTGATTGTCCAAGCTGTCGGTGCACGCAGAATACCATTCATTACTTAACATGAGACGCTATTCGATGTCACCGCCTTTTACACACGCCAATCGGAATATTCTTCAGCTGAAAATGGCGGCGGCCCTCAACAATATGGCGGATATCCCGCGGAACTTCGCTCTGATGGCCATTGGAGAACTTTTTGGCACGATTGACCCCGCCAATGGTACGTTGCAAATCACACGCTCATCAGTGGTAGAGGTGATACCCGTGGACAACCTATTTGTCCGGTTTATTGGTGTGGTCATTTGGTGGGCAAAAACCTGTGAGCTGGTTACAATTATTAGCGCCTCTGCATTCCAACAATAGGATCTTGGATTTATTTTCATATTTCTATGCTTGCGAATTATATTCTTTTGAAAGTACAATCATAAATCGCAATTAGGATCTAATAATTTGTGGTTTCTTTCATAAGCTAGTGAAAATTTAAGTATAGCTTCGCTTACTTGCCCAATGTATAAATCTTGGAGTTTAGAAGACTTTTGGATAATTTAAAAACTAAGTGTATCCTTAGGATTAAAAAAATGATGATGAAGCCTCTTGTAGGTTTAATGATATGCATTGTTTTAAGTAAGTAATGTCTTATTTTATAATTAATATTTTGGTTCAAGATCTTATATAACTTCTTCGAAGTTACACTCTTCCTTAAGATACCCTGACTCTAAAGAGAAATCCTTATGCAATTCATACTAATATATATTTTTAAATAAACATTTACTTCTTTTTCTTCCGCATCAACTCAAACTGCTTTAAGTTACCTGGAAGTACAGAATAGCGTCTCTAAATTTTTAAATATGTTCAGGTAATGAGTGCAGCAAAAGCTAAGGTTTAAAAGTAAACTGCTGAAAATGCAATATATTATTTTTTCTAATGTTAAATTGTTCAATAAAATGTTAAGTATGACGTTAAAGTATATTTTATTAATAAAATCAGGAACTTGAAATTAAGTCCAACGCAATCTGTTTAGACATCAATACGTGTATACTCCAATATATCACAGCACAGGGTGTCGCTTTTAAAAGATGCTTCAAAGATGCCGGTGTGAACGCATAAGCAAAATTACTTATATTTGTTTAGAATGCTACACGCACTTGTATAGTAATGAAATGTATCCAACATAAACTCACTTTTTACTAGAAACTGTTATGCTTAACTACTAAGTTATTAAAATCAATTACTAAATAACAGCGTTTTTTGAAACTGTAAAAGAATGACATTTTTGCTCCATCTTCTAAGGCAAGATAGTACTGATTAAAAGCACAGCAATACTAATAATTCACTCAGTAATATTCAATGCCACAAATTAACCTTAAAATTCTATATTCAAATTCATCCTTATATTTTTCTGATGTGAAAGCAAATACATATACGTTTTTTGCAAACGGGCGGAAGAGGAAAATGATGAGAACAACGTTGCATTTTATTTTTTCTACTAATTATTTAAAAATATTATGAATTATATCAATATATATTCTTACAAAATATATAAACAATATTCTAAGCATTCTAACATATTAATAAAAAGCGTAGAATTATGCACCCCAGGAAAATCATAACTTCAAAAGGAATACAAATACTATACACTTTAATTGACAATAAAGGTTCATTTTCTTGATACTCATTCATACTATAAACTTCACTTATTCAAACCGATTCTTGACCGTATTGCCTTTACCAAAAATTTGAGTTGCTTAGTTATTGTCAAAATAAAAAATAAGATACATATATAAAATTGTGAAGATGACAATTTTTATGAAGGATGGTTGTGGTAAGATAGATATATGCGATAGATGGAGATACAATAGATGTAGCTGTGATTTGATAGTTTGTTAGACATAATTTTAGTATAATAGCTTTTTCACTCTGATCCAACCCACCAAGTCGTCCTTGACGGGATGTCCATCCTCACCCTCAAGGCATTATTTTTTCATTAATATCATTTTATTAAATAATTTAGCAATAACAAAATTCAATTAAGCGATATTTTCTGAAAGTAACTGACATCTAAGCATTATCTAGCAGGCAAATAGTTTCGAATTTTAATGTGGCCGAACTGGTGCTACTTTCATCTTTATGGAGTAACGTTACGCCACGAAGCTGGAATGAACTTATACCAAAAAAAAAACAAAAAACATTATACATATTTTAGCGAAATTCTCTAGCGATATTTTACATTTTTTTTTATAGTTAGTTGAAGTTAGTCCTGAAGCAAAATTCGTCCTCGCATTCCTTTGATTACAAGAAAGTCTCTTCACTTACTACTCATTTCCAACTTGACTGAATCCACTATGCTTCTCAAAATCCTTTTTGTTTTACAAGATTAATGAATGCGTATGATCTTGGAGTCAGTAGAAGGATTCACCAAGTCACACAGTGCTTTGTGAAGGCTCCTAACATAAATTCTATTTTATCAGCTACTCTAGAATATATGTAGCTGATAAACTAAAATAAATTTGTGCACCATTTTTCCCAGTAATATTAATAAATTTTTAAAATAATTTTTATGGATCTTCTAATTTTTTCAGTCTCGAAGAAGAGAGTAATTTTAAAATCATATTTTCAAGCACAAGTCTAATTCTGGAGTTTTAAACTAATGAGTTATTTTAAACAAATGAAATTTGAAATTTACACAAACAAAATAATCATTCATTTTTTCTCATTCCTGAATACTCAAAATATTAAATTTATTCAGTATTCAATGCCTAAATATTTATGTAATTTGAAACATTATGTGTTAATTTTGATACACGGATTTTTAAAGCCACATAATTTCCACCCCCTCCCTTTTGTATGGAAACACTAATGTTGTTGTTGTTGTTTCTAATGCCACATGGTAACCGAGCCCGGAGTAGAGGACTACCCGATTTAAGGCGAAGAGGGCGGCTTCCGTTTTTATTGAGCGCCACAAGGGAGGAAGTCCGACTGTTGCTCGTGGAAACACTAATGAAATAACTATTTATTCTCCAGCCCTCTTGGTGTCGGCTGAGGGTCGGGAGCCGTGCGAGAGGAAACTCCACAACTGCACGGGCATGATGCAGCCGGTGCTGAACGAGGTGCGCTACATGTTCCCCACCACACAGATGGAGATAGAGGGAATGTGCAAGTGAGTCTGCCCATGCACCTTATCTTTTACTTGAAATAAATTGATTTTTTCCCTTTTGAATACCTAACAGGAAATCTAAGGTTATGTAAGTACTGCGATGGAGTCAAAAATCCGAAATGGAGATTTTGTGTTTTCTACACACTTTGAAGCGAGCTGTTCCCCCAAAGTATTTTAAAATTGTTTCGTCAGTCTGTCTGGAACCACCCTACAGCTAGAATTAATCGGACTACTGACTTCAAATTTGGTAAACGAGTTCCTTGAAATTGCCGGACACCATAATAAGGTTTTCGAGAAAATCGTGCATTCTCAAACGTTAGCCATAAAACACATTAGGTTTTGGAGGTATTGCTGAAAAATGAAAAGAGCTATAGACTTCATACTTAGGAAATTACTTCTAAAATTGGAGGGATAAAGGTTGGAAGGATAAAGTTAATAAAAATTTATATATTTTATTTTGTGTTTACATACGTTTTAAAGCGCTCTGCTTCCGAAATAGTAGTTCTTGAACATATTGGTCCGCCTGTCTGCCTGAAACTCTTCTACAGCTCGAACCAAACTTACTACGGACTTCATACTTAAAACACGAGTTCGTATTATAGATTGGAGACAGGGGTAAAGTTTATAAAAATGTACATTTTTAAAATTCCTTCAGTATAAAGTGTAAGAAAAAATTGCAGCAATACAAATTGCATTAAACATATATAAATTACTAGATGATTGTTTAAACATTTGTATAAAATGAATAAACAAGCACTTGGTTTTTATTTTAAACTAAATGTGTATTAGAAAGTTAATTTTTCAAAAACCATGCTTTGCAGAAATGCTAAAACTTTAAATTTTAACTGCAATTTTAAAATTGAAGAATATTTTAGTTGGAAGTCGTCCTAAAATTGTTTGTTTCCAATTAACCATAGACTTTTTTAAGACAATTGAAAAAGTCTTCAAACCCGATGGAAAATATAACTAAATGATTATGTTCATTTTTTACTTTCACTCTCGGGATCAATGAATAAATATACATACAATTAAGAACTTTGCCCCTAATGTTTCCCCACCCACCAGCACATCCTTAAAACAAACAAACCGAGCCATTTCAACGGAAGAGGATACGCCCAATCACTGTTTCAAAAGCTAACGAACTGACACCAGACATTTCTCAACATTTCAGATACAGGGGTAGTTAAGTACATATAATCGACACGAGGCTTCCCGTCAGAAAAAAGGGAAATTATTTATTTTTTGGGAAAAAATTTCTGTGTTTGCTTGCTCGAATCAATGAAGTTCCTCTGGTTAGTTGTGTCATAAAGTGGCCAACCAAATTAACCTTAAAGTCCTTGTGCTGTGTACATAGTCAGATGTGGCAATGTTGGCACATCTGTGTAAGAACGTGCAATGAAGCAAAAAAACAAGTGTGATGTGTTTGAGCAAAGAAAGAATAGAAAACATTAAAATAAAAGTGTGAGTTTATTGTATACGGATGCAATTAAAACTTCATGAATCAAGGTTAACCCATTAAAAAGTTTTTGAGAATCGCCTTAATGCCTTTATTACCACCAATAAAAACGTTATTCTTCATCTTTTAAAACTAGTTTTTAATACGATGTAATTTTCCCAGCATAAATTGTTCAGTATTATCGTCTTCATTTGTCTTGAATTTCTATAAAAAAAACTTGCCACGATGATTTGACTTAAATTACTAGAATTTTTAATGTCAGAAAAAATTTTCGAATAAAAGAATTTTTATATGTATCCAGTAAAAAAAATTTGTGATTGGAAAATGCATTGTATAGGATACTGTTAATAAAATAATAAATTGGTTTCATTATCATTTAGTTTTAATCGAACAGTAGTATAAAATATCAATAAATTCACTATTTAAGAAGAACTTTAATAGCACATTTCACTTGGAAAATAAATGACAGTTAAAAGAGCTGACTAGCTCTTAAATAAAGCAATTAACCCTCAGAGGGATAAGCAAATTGCCTGAAGAGTAAACTTGTTTTGACTACATGATATTAAAATTGTAATTTTAAACTGAAAGACGATTTTGCTAAATTTTTAAATTATATTTGTGTAAAGGATGATTAAAAAACCCTCCATACATACTTCAAATTTTCTAATAAAGTTAAACTATGAACTTTAACTCCCTTAAAAATACGTATGTTTCTTGAAAGCCCGACAGTCGGGTGACGTGTTTTGTTTATGTATCTGATGCCACTCCGGTGGCTCAATCGTTAGGGTGCTGGCCTTTGGAGCTGCTGGGGTCGAGTTCGAATCCCGGTTAGGCATGGATGTTTCTGACTGTCAATGAATGTTGTTATTTGTCTACGTGTTATTCCTTTCTTTGTGACTGTAAAAATTCTTTCTGTGTCTGTCCCACTTGACACTTGACGAAAGCTTATAAGCGGTTCTCTGAACAAGCACACAAGCTGGAATATATATGTACCATACCATACCATGTATCTGATCACTCAGAGGGTTTCAATAATGATAAAAAAAACCTAATTGGATTTCTTTTAAAGGGCATGGAGTCATATCATGGACTGTGTACGCAAATACGTGATGGATTGTTCTTCGGAGGAACAGAGGACTAAATTCAACGACGCGGTCAGCAATTCCATAGACTCTGTACATGCCATTTGCAGCTCAGAGCGGTACAGAAGAGGTGAGATTTTGAGCCACAGGGAGACTCTAATATTACACTTATGAATATAAACTAAATATAGTAAACAAACAATATATATGAGGACTTATGTACAATGATAAAGAGCATATATTGGAAGTTAAGACAAATTTCTTCGTACTTCTTTGTGTGATAAGCATATTGCAAAAAGTGGAAATATGGTTTTACTGACTGAAGTTTAAATTAAAATTTTGTTCAACTTCTTGGTTTTTATTTATACTATATTTTGTAGCAAATGAGTTAGGATATAAAAGTTAGGATTTCTTTTTTAATGAAAATATTTATACATTAAGCAATGCCTATCTTCATAATTTTAATATTTAATAATATTTTCAAAGTTTATATTTTTTAGAGATAAATGAATATAATCGAAAAAACTGATGGTTCAAAAACCAAAAATACACAAAAATATCTTAATTTATGTATTTAACAGGAAGTAGTTCGAATATGCTTAAAAAAACCTCTTGTTAATTAACAGCACATTTTGCGATTATTTTTTTATATAAGAGTAATGTGATATTAGTTTCAATATACACTAATGCTTTGTTGGTGTAAATAATCACATGAACAACTTACTCCTATAGAATTTAAACAGAAAAAATGGATGCATTCAATCACTGACACTGAGTAAAAATGTTTAGCCGTCACTGCAAAATAAATTTTACACAGTATGAAAATTACAGCAGAGAACGATGGAAGCACATTTGCTGTCACTAATGGGATGGCACATCATAAGAATTACTTTTTTTACAGTGAATATTGTTTTTTTATTTACAGTAATATTAACAACAAAATACCTTTTCCAATAAAAGTTATGTATTCTGATTTTCCTATTATAGAATCGAAAATTAAGCACATGGAAAATAAACATAAAAAATAAAAAAAAATAACATAAATTTAAATACTTATTTAATTTTAAGCATCGTTTTTGCTTATTCCATGAATATCTGAGAACTATAAAAAAGAAAGTGCAATATATTAATTAAACTTTTTTACATAAAGCTTTCGTTTCAATACTTCCTCTAAATTGGTAAACAATCCAAATTGTTATAAGTTAAATTTCTATCAGAATCCGATTTTTCTAATGTAGTTTTGAATGCGAATGATGCTTTTTATCTTTCTTGTTTAATTCGAATTTAATTTATGACATAAAACACATCTCAGCAATTAAATTATTAAAAACAAGTTAAACAATAAATCGTTCTGTCCTTAAAGTTATTAGTACTTATAAGAACGTGTATAATAATTTATCATACACACGTATATTTAAAGCATAGTATAAAGTACCAGTTCATAATAAGTGCATATGTTTTACAATTTATGTTGATGTAGTTTAATTTATCTGTCCTCTAAAATAGTAAATTTGTCTTTCTGAATATATACTTTCGTGCAAAAAAAAAATCAATACATTGTTGCAATATTAGACCAGACTTCAAGACTTTTATATTTAAGAAAATACAAACTATATATAAACTTACCAGGATCAAATACGAATCCAAAAAAAAAAAAAAAAAAAAAAAAAAAAAAAATAGCTTTGACTGTAAACAAATTTATAATGGGCAACAAGGAAATATTTTACTAAAGGTCGTCTCGTAAATAATAAAAAACGCTTTATTATTTGAAATGTCATTCTCATTTAAAATAACAATGAGTTTGGAGGAAGAATTTACATGCCTATGTAAGTCTTTTGGATAATAATAGTTCTAATTTGGTTAGTTCCAGACGATATGAAAAAATTTGACACTTATTGTCAAATATTTTGTTTAAATAAAAAAGGGTTTTAAAAATTTAAATCTTCAGTAAATATAAGTACAATTCAATGCTTAAAAATAAATGCAAAAAAAAATCAAAATATTTTTTGCAAAATAAATATTCTGTACATTTTACTATTTTTTTTTAGTCAACTGAGAATTTAAAAGTTTTTTGTAAAATTTCGTATAACAGTACTTTAGCTTCATAGGGGAACATTACACAAATACTCAGTCATATAATTGGGTGAAAATCTGTTAGGCTGTGTATCATAATAAGTATTATTAAATATTATAAGGAATTTACTCAGTAAAATCGGTGGCAGTCAGTGCAACTTCCAGTTTTTAGGAAGTGTGATAGTAAAATTGCTGTTATCACTCTTCTGTGCTGTCAATTTACAATTAATATAAAATTCCTTGTGCTTTACCGGCGAAAATGATTGCTTCTCTAGCAGAGTGCTAGGGATGCACATATCTTCCCTGTTTAAACGCTATTGGTGTAAGTTGGTCATGTGGCTCCATACACAATGAAAACATCAACGTGGCGTAAAACTAACATCAAAGTACTGTGATATAAAATTTAACAGGCAATAAGTAATTTTATTTTAATTTTGTTATTTTTTACAGTATAGAAATTTGGTCTAAACTGCAGATTTATGGGGACTTATTTTAAAATTTAATTTATTCCATAGATTACCTGGAGTATGCAACTTGTTTTCGTCAAGTCTCCATGGAGAACTGCGGCCATCACTTTAAGAAAATGGTGGACAGTGCGTACAATCCTCACTCACAAGAAATACATATTTGTTGGTATGTAGTTTATGATTATCACATTAATGCTGAATATAAACTTTGTCGCTAACTGCAGTTTTTATTAATAAGTACACAACAAAATTATAAATTAGAACTTTTTTTTAGACTTTATTTGAAGCTTACGGATTTTAAACACTTATAGAGTTTGAGTGTTTAAAATCCTTAATCCAGTAAACATTTACAAATTAGTCACTCGTCAATTTTCTTCCGTGTAAATTTTGTACGATAATGCCAGTAACTTTTCCGTTATTCTGGTTTGAGTCGGCTGCTAGTTTTTGGTTTATCCTTTTTAATCTATCATACTTTGAACTTTTTTTAGCTTCATATAGGGGTTCGAAATAAATGATATTCAAAACAATTTATTGATTCTTTTATACTAATTTATTGAGAAAAAACTGTTTTGTGGTTAACTTTTTTAAGTATTTTTGTTTAAGGAATTTAGTTCCCTTGATCGATTTCCTTGCATACGGTAGTAGATGAAATTAACTAATTCAAGAAAGATTTTATAACAAGATATTTATATTTTATAATAAGATATATTTTATAAAGATTAAAACAACGATTTTTTGCGATTCTCTTCTACACTAGTTTTCTTAACATAATTTGAATAAAAAATGGAAATGCAATTATTTTTTAGCACGGAAAAACTTATTTGAAAGAAACCCGTATTTATGCGCCCCACTTGTTTAAAAATAATGTTAATACAAAGAATATATATATGAAAATTTGCTGAACAATGAAGAGTTTAAAACTAATTAGTGTCTCCTAAAATTGAAGTTTATTTTCAATGCAGATAAAATTTAAATATTTTTCTTGCAGTCCTATTTAAATACTCTGTATGTTCATTCAATGATTAATATTTTTTTATAAAGAGCTTTTACATCGATGTGCAATGAATTCCGTTTAAAAATAATAATTCGTAAATGCTATCAAATTACAATATTTAGCAAATCGAGTTTATTATGATTGTTGTTTAAATTCTTATCTCACTTTTTATAATTAAATTGCAGCGCTTATCGACAGTATGAAAAGTGCGTATCTGACCCAATTCAAAGATTATGCGGTCCACAAGCCTTGCACATTTTAGATGACTCAATGTCATCTTTAAAATCAAGATGCGAATCTATTACCAAATCGTAAGTATTATTCACTGAACATTTATTGCATTACAAAAAGTTACTTTTAATTATAACCACACATAATTATAGTGAAAAAGGTTATAACAAATAATTTTGTGATCTTTATTGTGCTTTGGTAAAGTTTAACATTTTTGCTAAAGATTGAATAAAACACATAACTCAATGATCAATTTAGGTAGTTTTAAACTTAATCATATATAAGGGGGGGGGGGATAAACATTTTCGAATTACAGGAAATTGAAAACATCACTTGTATGAGTTAAATTGTGATACCTTCTTATTGAAAAAATTCTGGCTTATAAATTGATGCATATTCGAAGCGGTCAAATGAATTGGTTAATACTGGAATTTCTACAAAAAGAAAACCAACTATATAAGTAAAATTCTAACAGAGTTAGTAAAACTTTACTCAGATACAGTCTTTATTTGTCACCCTTCAATTAATTTAAAATTCAGCTTACGTTCTGTATCATTCGATCTCAAAGACGACAATTGATGTTGCAATAACACGAATACATTTCTCTTGTCAGACTGAAGGCCACCGATAAAATCTGTCCTCCAGACGTCGCAGTTCAAGACACCCAGGAATACCACCAACCAAGACCTTCCCTGAGACACGTGGATGACAACTACAGCCCTTTGTCTACAGCCGGCTACGTTCTCAACAGCAGGCCTGCCATGCCCTATACGACACCAGCTTGGACACCTAGGACCGTGATATACCCTCTGCCAGTGACAAGACACAGCAGCAGGGTGTCCTCAAGAAATGCTGGAGGATGGTCAGCTGAAGCGTCTGCTTACCAAATTAGTATTGCTTTTGTGGTTGGGGTGCTGAGTTTAGCTATTTTTTAAAGGAATTGCCGTGTAGAAATGAAAACTGAGGGATAAGATTGTGAGGATCGGTGGCCTAGTCAACTTTGAGGCCACACGAGCTCTTCATGATGTCACACTATCCGTCTAGATCGGATTGTCGACTAATCCAAAGGAAAATTACGATACGACCAACTATACTTTACAGGTTTCGTTCTCTCTTTCGGAACAGCCCTCAATCCCAATCGGAAAGATGGTGGCACGTCACTAAAAGCTTCTTTTGCCTTATAAGAAGATTAACATGCGCGTTGCACAGATCATGTTTGCACTACTAACGTGCTCGATGAAGTTTGCTCGAAATAGGTCGGTGGCTTTAATTGAAGAAAAAAAAACCCTATACATTTGCTCAGTTCTCATTTTTACGCAACAA
Organism: Hylyphantes graminicola; assembly: GCA_023701765.1. Lineage (NCBI taxonomy): Eukaryota > Metazoa > Arthropoda > Arachnida > Araneae > Linyphiidae > Hylyphantes > Hylyphantes graminicola. Next base: position 38,371,172 of record CM043119.1, on the reverse strand, counting down.
GTAACTTTACTCTTTCTTTTTGTTATCCAAAGGTGATTTGGGAGACGGAATGTCGGAAGTAAATAGACATGCAATTTAAGATTTAAAAATGGTTATGTTTTTCTGCGATGGAATAGACTAAAAGTAGAGTTGCTCTTTAAAAAAAATACATTGTATAATGTTTAAAAGTTTTAGGAATTAGTTGACTTTGTTAACATGGCTGGAATTACAATCATCCAATTAAGGTAAATTGCAATATAAAAGCGACCTCTAAGAACACGGGAAATTTTGTATTTTAAGAACATGTATATGATCTCAAAATTGATATTTCAACTTAACAGCTTTTGACAAAATAAAATGAGAACATCCCAGTACTCATTATTGAGATATTCATTTCGATTTTTCATTTCAACCTCTCTTTTTAAATGTATAAATGTGTCAGGTTATAATTAAGAATAATCTTTTTTCTTTTAAAATAAAATAAGTTTGCATTTAAAAAGTGGAACCTTTGTCCAATGTTTAAAAATTATTTTTGCACATTCATAAAACAAAACTAAAAACACACATGCAACTTGTAACAGTTTGGATGCAATTCATTTGAATTGTGATAAAAATTAAAGTTCATTAGATTATTTAAAGTTAAATAACATAAAGGAAGACAAGTGCTCTTTTCAAGTAAGTATTCAGCTATTTTTTGCTCAATAATTATCTTAATATTGTTTAGTTGAAAAATGACAGGATTGTGGAAAAAAGTAATAGAAAGAACAATATTTTCTATAATTTCCAAGAAATTTAAATATAAAAAAATATTTTCAGTAATGTAGTGGAATGAACCTCATACTTTTTATCATTTTTTTTTTTGCCTCATCTTTTAGTCATGTAGTACCCGGGTATACGATCATGTATGGCTTATGACTTTCTTGGTGGGGGGCAAGTTCGCCGAACACTACGATCATGTAACTCTATATATGCACCATTTCATTAATTTAATTTGTAATTTACAGACGGGTATTATCTAACTTAAAATATTAATATATTACGGTACTTATCTAACACTAAAAATTACGAGACAGTTAAAATTCTATATTTTTTAGTACTTGAAATATCAAGATAATGAAAATTAACGGCAAACAAATATTTCATTTTGAAAGAAGTTAAATGTTTGAAAAAAAAAATAATAAAGCGATACTCCTTACGAGACTTGTAGGAATTTTTTTAAAAATGGTTTTGCAAATATAAATATGTTAATTAGAAGAGGGAGGGGAATAAGCAGCCTGAAGGAATGCAGCCATACAAAAAATAGTATTTAATTTATAAATAACTAGCAGTAGGGTCCCGCCTTACTGGGAACCCGTTAACTTCGCATTGCTTCCTTTTAGAGGCATGCTTACTAATGAAAATATCTACACTCAAAATCAAAACAAAGTTAAATTCCTGTTGGCGCATGCGCACTTAAAAAAGCAAACACTAATAGAGGATGAAGCAGCCTTAGGGCGAGCGCATATCTCAACCAAACTCAATCAATCAAACTAATAGAGGATGGCGTCAAGCCCCGTTTCGGCCCCGGTCCATGTATTTTCAAGCCCTGTTATGGTCCCGCAGTCCCACGTGGATGACGTTTTTTTAAAAAACTAGTTATATGAATTAAAAATCACAATCAAATACGAAAAAACTAAGTCTCAGGTGCACACGTAGGTGTTAAAAGGAATCTATATTAAAATTTTCGAATTTTTTAGAGCAGTCTAAGTAGGTCTTTTGCGATCCACAGACAGGCTCTTTCTTTTATTATTATAGATTATACAAACTTCAGTAAAAGTTAAAAGTTTTCATAAATCATGGGAAAAAATTATAAATACCTGAATTTTCCCACATTTTGATGTTCCTTCTTAAGTTCTATTATGCACCATGTATATTGCTTTAAAATTGTTACTCTATTCATTTTTAAGAAAAATATTAAATTTTCATTTATAATGATGAACACACACCGCAAACATGACGAATAACTATCGACATTCAGCAGAAACTAGAAGAATGAAAACATACTTGTTTAGGAAAAGACGAGTCCTCTGATTTAGTGACCCGAAACCTAAAGATTATATCATTCTTCCATTGTTTCCTGAGAACTTATGAATTATTATCTTATTTGATTTCTTATACTATACCACTCGCATTTCAGATCGAATTGTAGCCAGGAGGAAGATAATGCAAAAGGAGGGAAACTTCCTTAGTTATTTGAACAATGTTAATTATTTGAAATTTAAAAAAACGCAAAATTGAAAAAATAGGATCTATCCTAAGAGTTTGACCCGGTTTTTTCACAATTTATTCACCATTTTTTCCTGCAATAACAATAAATTTCAAAATTTTATAAATAATATATCGATATTTATGTTATATAACTTTTTATTAATGTGGAAAGGATTTTATGATCATCTCCTTAAAAGTAAATATAATTCTGAATTTTAAAGTAATATACTATTTAAAAATTGTTTTCAAATTTATGGAGATAAAACAACCATTACATTTTTCACCATTTCTAGGACACTCAGAGGCTATGCCGTCCTAAAACCAGTACGGATGTTCTATAAATAAAATAACACTTTGATACTATGGTCCAAGATTAACTTTTATACTGATAACTTATGGTGTACTTTAATACGTGCTATAAAGGAAAACACAAACGAATTTAAAAAAAAAAATACAATGTATATAAAAAAATTCGCGCGAGTACGAGTGCAATTTGCATATTCTTTCAAGACTGTGAATAAGCAAATATTTCTATCTTACACGCATTTTTTAAAGGCAAAGTTGCAATCAAACTACTGTTACTTTAATTATAAACTTTTATCGGCATTATAAGTTAAAAGTGTTAAAGATGTGCAAATTAAATTCTATTCAGAGAATGTAACACAGAAATTTTGCCTCTTAAATAATGGGAAGAAAACTGTTAAGTGACAAATTAAGTTAAAAAATTTAATTTGAATATTTCCTTTAAAATAAAACAAAATAATAATAAAATGTAATAAAAGTATCATCTGTAAAATGCATAAACGAATTTTTATTGCTAAGTATTGATAACAATAGAGTTTAGTGCTTTTTTTAACATTCAAAACTTTTCAAATTTCAATGTATAACTTTTGTATCATATCTACTTTTTAATTGACGATAAACCAATAAAGAATATTTTGTTTGAAATGTGTGTAAGCAATTTCAACCAGTAAACAGTGAATTGAAAAAACAAGAGATGAGGAACGCTTTATTTTTTTTACACTGCTTTTAAACAAAAGTAAGCAACGGAATGTAATATAAGCAGGAAGACATGCATACCACAATCTAAGTGTATAATTCAGACAGATATTGAGATAGAGAGAAATAATTTTAATCTTGCCATCTACTATACAAACCGATGTTTTATAGTACATGATAAACAATACATCTCTTTGTTAGAACATCAAATCCATTTGAACTCTATGATTCAAAAGTTCTTCTAGATTATTTGCTTCAAATTTTATTTAACTACAATCGATTTTAGGGAGAAGATTGGTGATAGATTAGAAGAGGAAAAAAGAACTACATCTATCGAGTTAGAAATTTGTTTTAAAAAAGAAAGCTGGGGATTACCCGAAATACTTCATACACAAAAAGAATTAAGTTACAAATAAATACAATTCCTTAATTAGGACACAGGCATTAATAACATGATTATAACAAAACAAAATAATAAAATATCCAAAAAAAAGTTTTAGTTTTAAAAAATTTCAAAGCAATGTTCGTTCAAAAAAGAATTAATTTTATTTACAATGAAAAAAAAATGCAGTAACATAAAATTAAATTAAAGCATTCATTTTACCACTAAAAAGTAAATCGGGAAACATACAGAGGAAATACTAATTATTATTGCTATGATACAGTTTTTCATAGAGAACTCAATAATTTTTTTGCTACTGATAAAAAATGGATGGAATTTAAAATAAAATTCAACCTGAGATAATGCATATTTAAACATCAGGAAAAGAAAATATGTACAAGCATACTGTCAAAATGATATATAGTCTACATCTTTTTTTAAAATAAAATCGTCTATATATGTATTATTATGAAAGTCGACCGAGGTAACTTGGACAAAGACTTTCACGCACATTTTTTTAATAATAAAACATATTGAAACCATTTACTATAAAAGATTAACTACAAATATCAATTAAAATAAAACTAAATAATATGAAGTACAATATTTTCTTTTAGGCTATTATAAGCTTAAACATTATCCGAAGAGTTAAGAATCACTTTACAACAAGAGTTCCTTACATAAAATTTTAGTTTATAACCTTATTAACCAGTTAACAGTTATGAACAGCTCTCCAGCCTTTTTCCTTTTGACTTACACCTGCTATTTCTTTTATTTTTCCATCAATTTATCCTTTTTTTTTTTCATTTACAAGCTCCATTTTTAAGAAAGGTTCAATTTTCTTTTACGAGGAAAAATGCAACTGCTAAGTGGTTAATGAGATTATTTACTGTTATGCAAGTCAAATAATGGTTGTCAAACTCAACAGTATGGACCAAATTAAACTGATATAAGATACATTACTTTAAGAGATATCATTTTATATGTTTACTTACAATAATTTTAATGTTAATATGTGCGAAAATTTTGTTACAATTGTGCATATATATTTATTAAAATAGATTTTGTTTGGCACAATTAGTTGCTAATTAAATGCAAAACCAGTGTAAAAAAAGGACCAGGAATTATGCTAATTTTGAGAAATTAAAAATAAGGCACACATAGTGTATGATAATTTTTTGAATTTTATAACCTCCCGATATCTTACATACGTTTAAATGAATGTTTTGTCTGTGTTCTTTTTACTAGAGTTAATTTAATATTAAAGTTTAAGAATAGAAATGGTTTGATAGAAGTATGAAATCACTGTTCAGACTTTGGTTACAGGTATCAGTCGTTTAATTGTATAAAAAAGAATGTAGCAAACACAATTTTAAAAGACTTCCAAAATTCTTTTAACACAATAAATTTTTTAATTCATTAAATTGATGTACCTCTCAGCCAATATTAATTTTAATTTTTTAAAAATTTCTTGTAGAACATACTTTATAAAAACATACTTGTTTGAAAACTATGTTTACATAAAGGATGCATATGTAGGATTTTGTTGGGGGTCTAAGGAGGGTATTAACCAGAAAAAAATAATGATAGTGATAAACTAAAATAAAAATAATAACGAATTTGCTAAATACTTTTAAAAAATATTGTGCGAATGGAATTTTAACTGTTTTGAATAATTTTTGTAGCAAAATAGGTTTTGAGTAAGTTTGCGCAAAGAAAAACACATTACGGATTTTTATATATTTTTCAGACATAAATAAATTCAATGATAGTAAACATTATCTATGCATTCACCAAGTGAAAAAGAATAGAGATGCACTTATACTGCAATAAAAATAAAGCCTATATACAAGAGGAAGAAAAACATTAGCAAAGTTATAATCAAAAATATCTACTTTAGACAATATTTTACATGATGTATCCTCAAAACAACCTTTAAATGCAAATTCATTAGGGCAACATAGCGTTTTATCATCACATAAAGCCATAACAAATAACATATATAAAACTATAACAGTAATATTAAATTTCACTAAATGAAAAACACATTTTAAATACAAAGATGTTCTGCGTGTGCAAATTTTGCATAGTACATACTAACACAGAGAGTGGCATGAGAAGTATCTGGTAACACGCATAACTTAAACTGATATCTGTGGGAAACAAACACACAGTTTATGCTAAAACATTCTGATTAAAAAATATTGAGCCATGTGGAACTGCCATCTTATTTTCAGTTTTGTGGCATTTGAAGGACTGGTGTATCAAAATAACATTAGCATCGTGTCAGAAGACAATGCAAAACTCTTTGTAAAAGTAGTAACTGCAAGAGTAATGGATGACGCGATATGCATAGCTGTGAACCACATTAGCAAGTAGAAGCCTTCAGGTTTCGCATGTACACTTAGGCGAACTTAATTAACATAGGAATTTTGTTGTTAATTTTGTTAGTTATACTATTAGTATTGCTATATATATAATTTTTCAATTTCAATACAATTTGTAAATCACAGCCAAAATAATAATTGCAATAAGGTTGAAAATACACATTATAGAAGGAAATACTCATAGACAAACTAGCAGATATGTTATACATAGTAACCAAAATTCAGGAGAGAATAACATTAAAATGTGTACTACTTGACACACATATATACCTAAAATAACTAATATATATGTTGAAATATTAACTTATTTTTACAAAAAATATGCCAGCAGTTGTTTTGTTTAGCTTGTGCGATATGAAGTTAGAAAATATTGCCATAAGTATCTGGGCAAGTGCGAACATGTTGTATTTACATTTAATGCATCATTAAAACAAATTTTTATGAGTTCCTGTCATTAGCTGTTATATAGCAAAATTACAATGTATGCATATATCATGTGCATAAATAATATTTGTAGCAAATAGTATATTTGCATTGTCTTAACAAATATTTTATTATTATTTTGGCAATACAGGTAGTAATATGTAAAAATAAACATAATAAATGTTTCCTGTATGAAATTAAAATGTATGTAACTTTAAAGCCATTATGTAAGAGCACCAAAAATGCATTAGATTGACAACAACACATGCAACATGTCCCACTTGCCTTGACTAATACATATTTTTGAAATAAAGAGTTCATAAAGGGTAAATAGTCTTTAGATAATATAGCAAAGTAAATAAAGGTTAAATATATTCTTTTTACAATTCCAAAGAAGTAACAATATTAGTTTTTAATAAATTTAGACAATAGTATTATATCAAAAACAATTACCTACAAGAAATGATTCTATACAATAAGTAACATTTTTTTCCAACTTACCAAGAAAATACAAAGCAGACATTTATTTAAGTGTTACTTTTATTTTGATAAAAACAGATATTCCAAGAGAAATAAAAACTAATATTTTTTTTTTAAATTATCAATTAATACAATAATTTAATTATCTAAATAATACAATAATTTAATTAGTATTTATTTGTTGATCAAACAAACATAACACAAATTTTGAATTTGATTATAAATAAGTATTATATTTAAAATATTTGGATTAAGACTTTAAATAAAATCATTTAAAAGTATAAAATAAAATACTCAAATACAAGACTAAAATACAAAACCATTTAAAAATAAAATAAATGCATTAACATTTTTAGGAAGTTATTTATAATACAACAAATGTATTACATTTCTAAAAAGTGGTCCTTGATAAATATAACTAATTTTGGTTTTTAGATAACTAATATTTTTTAATACATCACAAATATAAATTTGAAAGAAGATTCAAAACAACTTACAGAATTCAGTAGTAACTAACAGTCAAACAACTATTGCACACTTCATTATAACTCACCACTACTCAAAATAAATAAGGAATAAATCTCTGAAACCCAACTTAATAAGAAACAAAAATGAGATAAAGTGAAAATTAAAAATCTGTCCCACCTTTACAGAAATGAGTCAGGGTGGCAAATGGCACTTTAACACACTTTACATCACAGACATAATAGATATCGTAAAACTTTTGTGCAGCCATTGAAATAAAGGCAAAAATAAAATAGGCATTTCAGCTGAATTTTTACAGTGATTGGCGATTCGAATTTATTGTATAGATATTCAAATACAGTTGTAGTGTTAGTTTGGGTAAGAAATTTAAATAATTCAGCGGAAAACAAATCTGGTATATTTTCCTTGTTCACAAATAAAATACAATACCCAGTACTTTGTGGGCTGAACAAATACTAAGAATTGCTAGTTAAATAGGTTGATGAATGGGTGATAAGTTAGAATAACTTTTAAATGAAAACTAAGACATTAAACAATTTCTAATATGAGATATATAACTAAACTTCAAATAACCATGGCAATATGACCTTGTATTTATGTAAAAAAAAAATCTATAAAATTTAGCACATAAAAAATCTATAAAGAATGTAAAGTTATAAATCTTGTGACGTTTATCACATAAAAATGATTTGATAAAACAAAATTAAATTGATTGGCATTTCATAGTTAGAAATGAAAAAGCACTGTAAATTGTAATAAATGATTCTATAATATTTATAATATGCAAAGCCTTATAACACTTTATACTTTCACAAATGCTAAACAGTTTGAGAAATTTTATATTATGATATGCTGCAGCAAAATCAATGATATGCAATAGATTCATCCACTTCAAAGGTAAAAAAAAAACAAGTAACTGAATAAGAAAAATTAAATGCACTTATACTTGAAAAGCTCATTGAATATTTAAAATCAAATTCTTTATAACCATCTATGATATATATTAATCAGTAAGCACATAAATATTCAATGCAGAAATGCAAGTCCATGTATTTGTCAGCCCACATGCAAAACACCCTACAAATGTACAACAGGCGATTAACTCTAGTATTGCGATATTTCATATTTACATCAATAGAAGGAGGAATATATTGTTGCCTTCATTCAGCACTGTGTATTTCTCAATATATATATCTTAAATTACAATGTAAATTACATCAAGGGCATGCAGTTATGAAGCAAAAATGTCTGCAAATAACTGCAGCAGGATCTCACATTTCTCTGACAGGATTGCCACTTTTTGCAAATCAACTCGATTTTCCTGGGTTTTCCAAGTTTTGTCGTTTCATTTTAAAGCAATTTTTTCCTTAATTGTGAATTTCAATAGGAAAGGAGACATAAAATATCACTGTAAAACTTAACTATTTTATGCTTTTTCAAATAACTTGTAATTCAAGGACATACCAATTATATTGGTACATTAAACTATAAGCAAACTTTTAATGGTGAACTTTAATAGGAAAGAACCTAAAACATTAATATAAAACTGAACTATTTGATAAAAAATTCAAACCAGATGTCATTCAATTATAAACCATTATATATTGGTACATCAAACGTGACAAGCTTATTTTATGAAGGCAAATTTTAATGGATGGGAACCTAAAACATTGCTGTAAAACAAAACTATTTTACACTTTTCCAAATAAGATGTCAATAAGGACATACCAAATATATTGGTACATTAAACATAATAAACATATAAAAGCAAATAACCACTTTTTACTTTTATAAACAAGTGGTCATTTAAGACCATACCAAATACATTGATACATTAAATCATAAAATGAGATCAAATATTCAATTAAATTCCATCAATATCTTGTACATTATACCATCAAAACCTAAAAATCCCAATACTCCCTTCTCACTAGTAATTCCAGGGCATGCAAAAGTGGCGACCCCGCAGTGGCGTCGTGTAGTTCTAGTTGGGCGTGTTGCCCGGCGTCTTGGTGGTTTGCGGTGGTGGGGCAGGGGTGGTGGAGTTGAGTGCCTGGCTGGATGTGCCCAGCAGGCTGGTGCTGCTGCTGTCCATTGAGCTTCCTGTGCTGGACATGGCCAGCTTGCGCATCTGCCGGATCACAGCAGTCGCGTTGTAGGCTTGCTGCAGGAGAAAAAAGGGGACATTTTTGGTGCAATTTGTGAAGTTTTTAACCACTTCAGTACCAATGACAATTTGGCATCATCATTTTAGAAATTTTTGTCATAATGGTCTATAGCCATTTACGATATCAAAAAGCACATCATTCGATTCTTCAAACTTTTTCTATTTGAAAATATTTTTTATTAATTCCAATAGATGTCAACCTTATTATTTTTTTTAAAAAATATGATTAGAAACATGATGATGCCAAATGGCATGACTGGGACTGAAAGGGTTAAACACCCATGCAAAATATCCTACATTTTAAATCAATAATTGTACTTAATAGCCTCTTTCTGACATGTGGCTCTCTTATATGCAGTAGATGAAGAATAACTTTAATAGACAGATTGAGTTGAATAAAACTTTAATTAAAAATCTTCTTAAAACATATTGGAGACAAACAGTAGAAAAAACAAAACAGTCTTACTTAATTTGAAGAAATAAAACTATGATAGAACGTTTAAGATTGAGCAAGTTTAGTTTAAATAAATAATAATAAAGTTCATTGTGAACTTCAAATACCGGTCACCGCGGTCGGAAGATCAAAAAGAGAGACTGAGAGTTCTGGAGTTGAAACTCCCACACGACACGAAGTCAAAACAACGTGGTCACGTGACCCGGCATCTGCGGAGCTGTTGTTAACTCCGAGACTGCCCGTGACGTCACGGCTTAAACGCCGATCCTAATATTGGACGTCACATACCGTCACCAGCGGCACAAATTGCGTGATAACCTAACAATTGGCCCGCCTCACACAATTTTGCCAAATCTCAAAAATTTAATTTTTCAAATCCAAAAATTTAAGTTAAATTTCTCACTCAATCTAAAAATACAAAAATTTATAGAAAAATTCAAATATCATTAAATCCTAATTTTTCATTACTTTTGAAAAATTTAGCAAAAATATAAGCACAATAACAATTTCAAGTATGAAAAACTTGATTTTCATTTAAACATCTAAAAAGTTCTCAAAACAAACTTGACTTAACTAGTCAGTCCAAAATTCATGAGAAAATGCCCTTGACAAATTTCTTCAATTTTTCTTTGCTTTGAGGTTTTGTAAAAAGATCGGCTGGATTATTCTTTGTATTAACATACCTAAGATCAAACAATTCTTCCAAAACCAAATTTCTTAAAAAATGATATCTTACATGAATATGTTTCGTTCTGTGATTTTCGATCGATGATTTCGAAAAATTAATTGCAGATTCATTATCACAGAAAAGAGTAGGTATGAATTCGTTACAAATAATTTTGTTATCTAAACACTCATTTAAAATACGAATAATCCAGACGAGCTCTTTACTGGCTTCAGTAAGTGCCATGAACTCCGATTCCATCGTTGATAGGGCAACACTCTTCTGTTTACTAGTCTGCCACAGGATTGGAGCACGATCGACGAATAAGATGTAGCCTCCCAGAGATATCCTATCATCTCTGTTGGCGGCGAAGTCCGCGTCGGCATAGCACTGGATGTTGAGATTCTGCACTCCTGATAGGTCGAGCATCAGATCTTGGCTCTGTTGTACGTAGCCAAGAAGCTTGATCAAAGCGTTCCAATGAGGTATTCCAGGATTGCTTTGGAACTGCGACAGGATGTTGACTGCGTGGGTTATGTCCGGACGCGTTCGGCTGGCAATGAACGCTAAGCATCCCAGGACATTCCGGTATGGCAAGTTGGCCATCTCCTTCTGCTCGTCGTCATTCTGAGGACACTGAGACTTCGAAAGAACTGTCCCTTGGGCTATTGGCAGAGAACAAATTGGCAAATTATATTCTTTATAAATATTGCACACTTTCTGTATGTACGATCTTTGATGCATAAATAAAGATTGGTTAGCTTCTTCGAATTCAACTCCTAACAATTTCTTTGTTCTTCCCAAAACTTTCACATCAAATTTACTTTCTAATTTTAAAATTGCAATTTTTATATCTTCTTGTGTTCTTCCAAACAAGACTATATCGTCGACATACAAAAGTAATAGTAATTTGTCCTCAAAAATGTAGACACAGTTCGCCCAATCTAACTTCTTAAAATTGAATGCTTCCAAGGTTTTATGGATCTCGCCAAACCACTCACGTCCACTCTGGTGAAGTCCGTACAAGGCTTTGTTTAGACGGCAAACGTGATTTGGTTTTTCTTTGTCTCCAAATCCTTGAGGCTGTCGCATAAAGATGGTTTCTGATATCGGGGCATATAGGTAGGCGCACTTCACATCTAGTTGACAATGACTCCAACCATAGAAAGACACTAAAATTGAAAAGAATAGTCTTATGACTGCAAAATTTACCACGGGGCTGAAGACTTCATCGTAGTGTATTCCCTTGAGCTGATCGAAACCTTTCGCTACGAGTCGGGCTTTGAAACGCACTACTTGATTATTTTCATTACATTTAGTAGTAAATACCCAACGATTGCCTAAAATTTTATCGTGATCAGGCTTCTCTACAAGGTCAAATACATCTCGATCTTTCATAATTTTGATCTCTTCTTCCATTGCTTCTTGCCATTCATTCGATTGTGGCGTCTTCAAAGCGGATTCATATCCCTGTGGTATCTTTACGTCTTCTAGTCAGATATTGTCGATATTCAGTCCTTCTGAATCGATGCTTACAACGCCAGAAGATGTATCCTTTCCGCTAAAATTGAAGATTTCAGGGTGATACTTTATATTATTTTCCTGGCAGTACCTTTCAACTTCGTTGTGCGATCTTAATCTTGCCTTTTCATCTTCTTTAACTTTATAGTAAATGTCTACCCTCGATTTGTCCCTTCTCATGACAGGCTCTCTCATCCACGTGACATCTTTTAATTTCGTGGTTTCAGGAGTATTAGAAGTAGTTGGTAGAGTTGCTTCAGCCTTTACGTCTTCTATTTTCACAACCTCGATTTCTTCCTCTTCACTTTCTGTATCTTCCTCAGAATAATACGGATTCATAAAAGTGACTGGTTTCTGAGATGATTCGATTCGGCTTTTCTCTTCAAAAGTTACATTGATTGTTTCGATGATTTTTCTTTCTTCAGGAATCCAGATTCGGTATCCCCTGGTTTTCATGGCATATCCTACCATGGTTCCACGCTTGGCTCTCATATTCAGCTTTTTCCTTAGCTGCTTCGGGATTCCGACGTATACAGGTGTTCCGAAGACCTTGAGATGTCTGACAGAGGGTTTTCTTCCTCCAAACAGCTCGAAAGGCGTCTTCACTTGGTTCCCGTGACAAAGTCGATTCCACGAATAGGCGAAATAGAGAAGTGCTTCAGACCAGAACTTGTCTTCGATACCACTGTCCCTCAGGTTGGTTCTGACAGCATCAACAGCAGTATAGTTGAATCTTTCTGCAACTCCATTCTGTTCAGGACTGTAGGTGTTGGTGCGTTCTGCTCGGATCCCTTGATCTTCGAAAAGGATGTTAAATTCGGCATTGCAGAACTCGAGTCCGTTGTCAGTTCTGACGTTTAAGATCTTTTGTCCAGTAAATCTTTCAGCCCGCTTCTGGAATCTAATGAAACAGTTCAAAACTTCAGTTTTGTCGCGAAGAGGATAGACGGTGACTTTTCTAGAGAAATCGTCGATGATAGACAGAAAATAGCGATGACCTTCAACTGACTGTGTTTGAAGAGGTCCACACAAATCCATGTGCAAAAGTTCCAAAGGCTTCTGCGATCTTATCTTTCCAATTGGTTTGAAAGATTTTCTTCTTGTCTTCCCTAATTTACAAGACTTGCAATTTATGAAGCTGTCTTTAAATTCGGGCATTCCCACGACGCTCTCCTTTGACTTCAGGATATACTTTGTGTTTATATGGCTGAATTTCTTATGCCAATCAATTAGATTTTCTTTCGTTGTTGCTGCTGCTGCTGGCTTTAAGTTTTCTGATCTTTGTGATGTGGCAAATCCTTCCAATTTATCGGGATACGTGGGGTAACAGAAATAAAGGCCATTTTTCTTATTGGCGGTGAAAACTGGTTTTCCTCCTTTACCGGAGATTTTCATTCTTCCTTTTTCACCGACGAAACGTCCACCTGCCTTGTCTATCAACGGGCCCGCCATCAAATTACGCCTTAGCTTTGATGAAAACATCACATTTTTCAGATTAACTACTTCATCTTTGAATTGCAGCTTAATCTTTCCAACACCCTCGATAAGACACGACACGCCTTCCACTGCCACAAACATATTTGCGTTGCTTACTGGATGCAGTTCTGAAAATAACTCTTTATTTCCACAAAAATGTGCACTGGCAGCTGTATCCACTATCCACGCCTTTGAGTCGACGTTCTCATTAAAATTTGCTTCAACAACGAAACTTTGCTCTTTATTAAAATTCTTCTGAAACTTCGTGCGGCATTCCGCGGCTTTATGACCAATCTTTCCACACTTAAAACACGTGATTTTTGAATTTTTATTCTTCTTGTTAAACTTATTTGGCTTACGTGCAGCGGGGTTAAAAACTTCTTTTGTACTCTGCAATGCAACTAGTTGCTGATCCCCATGAGCTTGCTTTAATCTAGACTCTTCAGCTAATAGTTCATCCAGTACTTTATCAAACACAAAATCGGCGTCTTTCCACCGATATATAGTCTGGACTATACTATTGTACTCAGCAGGAAGATATCGTATAAGTTGAAAACTTTTCAACCACTCATCAAGTTTCAGGTTCACGTCAGCTAGTTGGATGATAGTGTTCCGTAATCTAGCGGCATACAACCCAATCGGTTCACCGTCATTGATTCTACAACTGAAGAATTCGTCAGTCAGACCCATGGCTCTCGCTCGGGATTCTGGACGGAAGTGTTTTTCTAAAGTGTCCCAGGCTTTCTTAGGATCTTCATCACTACCCGTTATCAAAATCCGATATTCACGTTCTATATTCAAATATATAATAGTATAGGCGCGGTCTGATCTCAGTTGAAAGTCTTTAGCTTCTTTAGCGTCAGCGGCGGGTTTGGGTTCTTGACCGGAAACAATGCGATAGGCATTTTTCTCCATGAGTAAAACTTTAATATCTTCCACCCAAGTACCATAGTTATTACGATTTAATTTCTCAATTATATTATTGCCCGTATTTTCAGCCATTTCTAAGTTTAAATAAACAAACGAAAAATTCTTTAAAGGATTTTAAAATTCTTAAATTTTTCAAATATTCTCGCTCAAAACGCTTTTAAAAAGCTTCTTTATGACTATTTATTCATTCATAAACACTCTCTTCTATTATAACTCAATTTCAAAATAACATTCTTCAAAACGTTTTCAAAATACCAAGTTTCCAAAAATAAACTTAACTTCAAATTTCTATTTAATCTTCACACTGTTTACATTTCAAAAACTCTGCTTATATTCTACTCAATTCGGGTTATTCTTCTAAGGGCAACTGGGCCCATAACCCATTAATAGCCTCTTTCTGACATGTGGCTCTCTTATATGCAGTAGATGAAGAATAACTTTAATAGACAGATTGAGTTGAATAAAACTTTAATTAAAAATCTTCTTAAAACATATTGGAGACAAACAGTAGAAAAAACAAAACAGTCTTACTTAATTTGAAGAAATAAAACTATGATAGAACGTTTAAGATTGAGCAAGTTTAGTTTAAATAAATAATAATAAAGTTCATTGTGAACTTCAAATACCGGTCACCGCGGTCGGAAGATCAAAAAGAGAGACTGAGAGTTCTGGAGTTGAAACTCCCACACGACACGAAGTCAAAACAACGTGGTCACGTGACCCGGCATCTGCGGAGCTGTTGTTAACTCCGAGACTGCCCGTGACGTCACGGCTTAAACGCCGATCCTAATATTGGACGTCACATACCGTCACCAGCGGCACAAATTGCGTGATAACCTAACAGTACTAAAAGTAAAGTGTATAAGAAACCAGTATGAAACGATTACTTTGAGCAAAACCCAAAATGTACTTTTTTCCACTGCTCCATACAAGTAAAACGAATTTATTTGTATGTGATTATAAAAACATTATGAAACATGTGGTGCATTGAACTTTTTTTTAAAATAGTGGAAATGATTGTTCAACTTCTGCATAATGTTCTTTCCATATACACATGATTCAGCTCTTTTAAAAAAAGTTTCTTAACATACTTGTTGCAGAATTAAATAACAGAGTTTAACAATTTTAAAATGAAATGAACATGAATTGATTTCCTTATAATTATAGCGTTGGTCATGTAGAGTGGTCAACAGTGGTTGTTAAAAGTCAATGATAGTTAGCATGCAGGAGAGTGGACCTGATGTTACTACAAATATATATAAAAAAAAAATGTGGTCTAACCCTCAAACTGAACAAGGAGTAATTCTGTAGTTTGTAACAAACAAGATTTTGCTACATTCCTACTTATTAATTGAAAATATATAGTTTTATTCTTTTTACAATATTTTTCATAAAAATACAAAGTCTTGGAAATCATTAACTTAAATAACTACACAGTATCAATTTCATTGAAACAAAAACGTTTAATAGACACTAAATTGCCTTTAAAAACTAAAAAAAAGTATTTACCCTCCATTTTGTCTTGGCAAAGTTCTTCTTCAACTGTTCACTCACACTCGCTTGAATATTCTTATCACTTGCAGTGTTTCCGCTGATCCTATAAAACATTTTCCATTAGAATATCAAAATATATTTAAGGTTGAAGAAGAGCTGTTTCCATAATATAAGTATATTTACCATGGATGTGCCAATGCTTGTTTACAAGTATATCGTTTGTCCATGTCTACACATATTAGATGTTTGATGAAATCTTTTGCTAGAAATTAAAATTAAATAATTATAAACAGCATTCACTAGCAAAATGAACTTCATAATAAATATTTTTAAGCTTTTTTTTTATTTTCAAAACAATTAATAATAAATTCAGAGTACATACATTTACTTGTTTTTTTTTCTATTCAAAATATTTTTATCTAATCCTCATTTTTAATAAGTAGTGTAAAAAGTAGTATAGTATAAGTAGAGAAAACATCGAGTCAAAAATATGATATAGTGTAAAGAAGAAAACTTGATACCACAGATATTTTGTTACAATAATCAATGACTATTTAGTAGAAGAATGTCTAAACCTTTTCTGTATCTTAGTAGAAAAAGGCCCCCTATTTTAAAATTTCTTCCAAGATACATATTTATTCAAAGATTATTTTTCATACGATTTAGGAAACCTTTTAAAAATATACAAATAAATTTAATAGTTCAAATTTGAAACCAACCTGAGTCAGATATTTCATCCCAATAAGGAGAATCAAATTCGAAATCTCCTTTCAATATTTGTGCAAATAAGTTGGCATCGTTTTCATCGTAAAATGGAGGGTAACCACAGAGTCTAAAATATACATATGTTAGTGAAACACCCTGTTAAAAATGAATTGTGATATGCAAAAGGCCAAAATTATTTTTTTAACTGCAACATTGACAAATGTTGAGAACTGTTAAGCATGATTTAGTTATTTTTATGTTAAAATATTGCTTGGAAGAAGTTATGAGGGGTATTTACTGTCATATGCCAAAAGGTTTATTTTAAGAAATGATTCACCAAACAAACAGGCTATTATAAGAAAAGAGATTTAAATGTCGCCTTTAATAATGCTATCATAAAAAAAATCTTGTAAAATACAAAACCTGAACAAACTAACACTTTAACAAAAATAAAGATGAGTAAAAAACAGACACACAGAGAAAAAATAACATTTGTTCAACAAAATGCATTTTCTTCTGTTAATAAATGTATGAGGAAAAGAAAAAAGTTTATAGTAGTTAACACATATTGAACTTACAGAATATATGCAATGACCCCAATCGACCATACATCCACAGCCTTTCCATATGGTTTTTGTGCAAGCACTTCTGGAGCTGAAATATTTTAAAGATACTTTTTGTTATGCTATGTGCTTCATACAACACATAATATAGAGGGTTAATGTTTGGGTAAGGCAAAATCATGGTTCCAAAAGAGCAACACAAGGGCTATTTAGCATCGTAATTTAGAACCACAGACAAGTGATGAGCCAACACCCAATGCATATTTTTAAGGGCAATACTACATGCAGCTTTAGGATTTTTGGAATGTATTTCATGTACACTTCTTCTACATGGGGTATCGTTTGACAGACTTTTAGGCTACACAGACCATTTATAAGTCGGCAGTTATTTTGGCAATGCTCAGTCTCAAACCTTGGACCTTTCACAATTTACGCAAGTTTCTTACCGACTGGGTTCCATAGCTCTGCATATTACAGAGAAGCCTTACAAGATTCCAAACAAATAAGTCCAAATAAATTTAACCTGATGAATTTTTTATTGAAATAAAATGAAATTCTGCGACACGAAACAAAATTTAAGTTAACTATACCTGTTAAGTACTTTTAAAATTTGAATGATTATGTTTGCTAAAATATTTTTTTCAACAGAGCTGCTTTATTGGTGGCTAAGCCTTTGCAGACTTTGCTTATTTCCCAGCACTGAGAGCCTTTTTTTGTGGCACTATCTAGGTGACTTTTGCTACCAATTTTGATGCTCAGATTACAATGGATCTGAGCTCTCCATGGGTGAAAGTAAGGTGAAGTTCTAAATACTGAAAACTTCACTAAGAAGATGGGGGGGGCGAGAAAAAAAATAAACAAAATGTGTAAAGTACCGTCCGAATTTCGTACCACGAACGAATTTCGCTATTTTGGGCAGATTTTCCCAAACAAGCCAATCTCCATCGATTTCTTACTCCCGGTTCTTTAAATTATAAAACTTCTCCATCAGTAAAAATTCCATATTACAAGAACTATTTCATTCTAAACTAATTACAATTTCAAAATAAGCGTATTTACCGTCTTATTTCATTTAAGTTCGGAACCAATATCATTATCAATACATCGTTCCTTGTATAAATTCAAAAATATGATGTATCATTCGTGAACATTTTATAAACAGAAGAAAAACAACTCCGGATTACGAACATGGCGAAAATCAGCCACCGCTTATTCTAACAACGTTCCTCATGTATCACAAACAAACTAACTTGATACCATAAACAAGGGTGAAAGTGGCCAAAATCAAAAAAGAGGAAATCACGCGAGTAACAATATAGGGTTTCTGCCAAAACGGACAGTCCCTAATTCATAACTTTCCGTGTCTAAGTTAACAGTTTTTCATGACTATATAAATAGCATCTCAAATAAAAAAATAAATAATTCAAATTGAAACAACTCGAAAGTTGACAACACAAACATAGTAAACAATTTATAGTGTTTGTGTAGACAATTTTCATGTTTAATGGGCAAGTGCACAAATTTATTTTAGAAATAAATTATTGCACCATAAAATGATTTCAAAATGTAATTAGATTAATAAAGTGAAAAAAATCTTTTTTCTTTAATGTGAACTTATTGGAGAAGTAATGCTTTATATGTATTAATTTTTTCTTTGATTAATTATTTCAGGAATTTCTTTGTTCTCTTATAAGTGTGTTGTATAGTGCAATTGCATTCCTCCTTCTAATAAGGGTTGCGCTTGCATTAAAAAAACACTTTATAAATCACCAGTTAAATCAAAATTACAGAAAAGTCTACTGGCAAAACTATTGGCATAATTTTATTTTTTTAATAATAGTTTAAATTTAGGATACATCTCTTACTCTCTACCACCGGAATTTTCATCGAATTTAAAATCAATGACTTTTTTCTAATATTAATAATTGCGGCGATCTGAAAATCTCGCAAACTTTGCCTATCAGAACATCTAAAAACTCCGGCCATCTGAAAATTGAAAAAAAAAAAAATCCGAAAGTAGCAAAACTCCAGCGATCCGAAAGTAGCGGAAATCCGGCGATCCGAAATTCACGAAACTCCGGATTTTCCAAAAGACACTAAGCTTTGGCGTTCCGAAAATCGAGAAAGTCGCGGAATTCCAGTGATCCGAAATTTACGAAATTCCGGGGATCCGAAAAACAATAAACTAAGGCGATCCGAAATTTACGAAACTCCGGCGATCCGAAATCAATAAACTTCGCCGTTCCGTATGTCGCGGAGCTCCGGCGATCCGAAAGACACAAACTCCGGCGTTCTGAAAGTCGCGGAACTCTAGCGATCCGTAAGTCGCCGAAGTCCAGCGTTCCGAAAGTCCGACGATCCGAAACTCACGAAACTCCAGTGATCCGAAACTCAAGAAACTCCAGTAATCCGAAACTCACGAAACTCCAATGATCCGAAATTCACGAAACTCCGGCGTTCTGAAAGACACTAAACTCCGGCGTTCTGAAAGTCGCGGAACTCTAGCGTTCCGAAAGTCCGGCGGTCCGGAAGACACGTAACACGAAAGTCGCGGAACTCTAGCGATCCGTAAGTCGCGGAAGTCCAGCGTTCTGAAAGTCCGACGATCCGAAACTCCAGTGATCCTAAAGACAAGAAACCTTAGCGATCCGAAAGTCGCGGAACACGAGCGATCCGTAAGTCGTGGAACTCTAGCGTTCCAAAGGTCGCTAAAGTCCGGCGGATCCGGAAGACACGAAACTCCAGCTTTGCAAAAGACATGAAACTCCGGCGATCCGAAAGACAAGAAACTCCGGCGATCCGAAAGTCATGAAACTCCAGTGATCCGAAATTCCCGAAACTCCAGCGATCCGAAAAAGTCGCAAAGGTCCGGCGATCCGAAAGATGCGAATAAATATATATCGAATTTTATTACTTTCGGACGTTTCTTTGCTGAAATACATGACTTTTGGTCGTTTTTTTTGCTCAAATTCAATACTTATGACAAAATTAACCCAATTTCCAAACTCTTGACTTTTCATATGCGCGGAAACCCTGTTAATACGATTTTTTTTTTTTTTGAAAACTTAGAAAATCTAAAAGTTTTTCGTAATTTTTTGAAAATCTTGATTCAGCGGATTTTTCTGAAAAATTCGGAAAAAGCAATTTTTTTGGAAAAATCGGAAAAAAAGAGGAATTCCGCCGTTCGGCGGAAGTCTGGCACCCCTGCATAAAGCGAGTTAAAAATTCTAACAATGGACAAAACAAAACTGAATCATTTTCCGCGCCGCCCGAAGAAAAACAACAGTAACATCCCGCAGAAACGAAAAGTGACGTCATGATCCGTTGTGTGACGTCACCGCTCCGATCACAGAAATAAATATTTTGTATTAAAAAATAGCCAACAAGTTTTTGATTGTGGAAAGTGCATATTTGATACAGGTGCAGAGCTTTTCAGAAAAATATTTCCGTCATGTTTCCGTATTTAAAAATAAAAAAAATACGGAAATCCGTATAAATACGGAGTACTTTCACCCATGGAGCTCTCTGTGGATGTTAAAATATGCAGAGATTTAATTTTGCAGGGAAAACCCAAGGCAAATCCAGAAAATATGACAACTAAACCAGGGCTTGAACCCGATAACTTGGAATTACGAGGAGGACACATAATACCTCTCAGCCATTGAGCCACCTATTTGTTAAAATATTCAAATCGTTAAAATAAAAAATAAATGTTTAAGGGAAGTTTTTTTACATGTTAGTTGGAGACAGTTTACATACCCACATATCCTGGTGTCCCACAAGCAGTCGCCATTATCCCTGAATCTTCCATTTTGGAGAGCCCGAAATCACTAATCATGATCTTGGAGTCTTCATCTGGACTATAGTACAATAGGTTTTCAGGCTGAACAGAAAATACGATAAGATATAATGATTATTATTTCGATCATTAGATTGAATGTTTTTAACTATTGTAATAATTTAAGATTTATGAGGTATTTTTTACATTCATCATTGATTGAGGACATCATTGAGCAAAGAGTTGCATATGTATATAGTTTGAATAGGTAAGCTAATTAAAAATTTCTAATTTCAATGATGAGAGGAAATTTTAAAATAACTCCCCATTTTGTGATTTTTAATAACTAAACTTTTTTTACACAAAACTTCGTTATTAGTGACAGGCGATTAGCTCACAACTGTTACTTGTACACAGCAGAAAAAGTTTCAGTGTCAAACAACTAATTTATGGATTTTTTCAAAAGTGCACTTGGATATTTCGAACTAACTTATTTGTACTTAACACAATTTAGAGTCAAATTAACCCCTCTTCAATAACAAACAACATAAGTACATTTTTTTATTACCTTACATATTTTATGCTTACTTTTAAATCTCTGTGGACCACACCTTGACAGTGCATATAATCTACAGCTTCTAGAATTTGACGAATTAGATGGCTAGCATCTTTCTCAGTATAACTTCCTTTTTCAACAATTCTGTCAAATAGTTCCCCTCCTGTCACACTAAAATGCAAAAATAACAATAGAAATATAATCACCAAATTGTGAATAAATAACTAATAATTTCTGGCCCAAGAGTAATTCTAGTTTGGGTGAAAGACATCTAAAGTGTATTTTGTGCACAATGTGGAAGTTCACAGATGCATTTTAGAAGAAAAAGTTTATCCAAAATCATAAATATAAATACAACCAACATTTATTTACAAAATTACAAAAGTAAACAAACATGTAAAATAAGGATGCAATCACAAACAAGTTTCCCAGGCTCCATGCCACTTCTCATCATGTGTGCCTAAGTTGAAGAACTTTGAATTTGTGTATATAATGAGATTCCTGTGTATATATTTTAATGGTAGATTAGTGAATTTAAAAATGCATAAAACTACTAAAAACTCCCAAGAAAAAAGCACAGGGTCATGGAACCACATGGACATGTGCTATGTCATAAGTTGTTCATCATTTTTTACAGGCTTTTGAGACTGCTGAGAGTGACACTGTAATTAGGTAAATATTGAGCAGAATGAAGAAATATTTTGAATTTAGGAAAGTATCTTTATCAGCATTTTTATATGATTTTACAAAAAATCTAAGCTTTCTGATTGGAGTTTACTTTAAAAGATAGCAACAAAACTCGAGAAGATAAACTAGACTTGGTACTACATAGGGTTACCAGGTCAAAAAAGTAAAAAACAGGACGCTTATTTTTAAAAAGCAGGAAACGTTTAAAATTGAGACAAAGCCTTGTTATTAGCACTTAAACAATATATTACTTAAACATTTTTTTTATTATTAGCATATTTCTCTACAAAACCAAAGCAGCTAACTAAATGCCTTGTAATTTAGGGCAATGCATAAAACATGTTTTGGAGTAAACTAAAAAAGAGTAAGCATTACACTTTGAAATGTATCGAAATTTCTTTAAATATCTTCAAATTAATTACATTTTAAAAAATATGGACATTTGGTGATTTTTAAAAAATAAATACGGACGGCAGGACAGAACCTCTAAATACGGACGTGTCCTGCTAAATACGGACGTCTGGTAACCCTAGTACTACAGTTACATTTTGGGCTTTAAAAAGACACAAGAATTTGTGATTTTTCTACAATCATGAGCATTGGGACAATGCTATTGGGCACAATCAAACCTTCACAGTCTTTGTAAAAGCAAGAATACATAATGTAGTGCAATGAAAAGAACTACCAGTTTAAAAATAACCTGAAATAAGTAACTTGAAGAAAATAGATTTATGAGCAGTACAAACTTACAGTTCCATAACAAGGTAAACTTTATTTTTATCTTCAAATGTTTCAACTAGTTGCACAATGTTTGGATGCTTTAATCTATGAAAAATGAAAACAGAAATTAACACCAAAAAAACTTACAATATCACATACTTGTTCAATTTTTTTATAGAATATATACAGAAACATTTGTGTAATATTTAGCAGTGAAACTGTACGACCTTAAATAGGCATCATATATCAAAATTATTTTAATGCAAAAGGTACTTATATTTTCATTTTATATAGGCAGCAGATGAATAGCTTAATTTTTAGGCATTAAAACTAAACTTAATTCAAGGAAAATATTTTTCTATGTTTTCTTTGCAATCCAGATTTGCTGACAGCGATTGGATACATTAACAGAATATATATTTTTACATTGGATTATTATGATTAAACACTTCAATCGACAATTTAACTTTTGCCGAAATTGTTGATACAAACATAATGGGAAAGTTCCTTGCAGTTAATTTTCATTTAATTACACTTTATAATATATACAATATTATAAAATAACATTCATTACACTATGTATTATCAAGTAAGCCAGCAATTCCAAAAACCTTAAAAAGTCTGGTTGGACTATTGTTTAGAAAAAAATCAAACTCAACACTTATGTCACCACACTAAAACACCATCAACAACACACTAACTTTTTTGAACATGTAGACACACTTAACAACAATATACAATGTTTAAAATTTCAAAATTTTCCTAAACAAGTCGCTAAATACATCTTTAATAGAAAGCAATAGGGAACCGCTTGTATATGACTGAGTTTTTTTTTTAATATTTACACTAATTAAAGTATATAGTTTATAAAAAAATTGTAGAGATAGAATGTCTGTTTTCTAAATATTTGAATTTCATTATTTTTAGAAGAGTTTTTTTTTCTGTTTTCCTGCTTTTTTTTTATGCTGCATGATGTGCTTTCAAGAAAGGCACCTCAATGTAATATGATACAAAATTGGGCAATAACTAATAATATATAGTTAAATGTACGTTAAATTATTTTAATATGTTGAATAAAAAAAGGACATAGAAACAATTGAATTGAGGAACACTTAAAGATGGGGCGGGGCTCCTTGATGAACTTGGTCAGCAATAAAAATGTTTAATTAATATATAAAATTTTTAAAGTAATAACCAATCATTACCCTATTTTTATAAGAAAAACTAATTTTAAAAAAAAAAATCGTCTTCTTGTACTTCATCAAATATTTTACTTTTTAAAAAGTTACTGGCAGCCAATACAAATATTATACAAATTTAACCTTATTAAATAACAGTGAAAGAATAGATAAACAATGTGATAAAAAACTGCAACAAAAAATCAGAAATAAAAAAAGTTATTATTACTTACTCTTTATTAAAACCAAGTCTGAAATAAAATAAAACATACTTTCAACAAAAATAAACGTAACACAAACATAAAACAAAACAAATTACTTCAAAATTATACTAACAAATAATAATTTCAAAACACAGAACGGGGAGAGACGTCTTTTGGAGGTTTTTAAATCAATGATAAACTATTTAAGTTAAAAAAAACTGTTATGATGAAAATACAGTCAAACCTCATTAAAGTGAACTACTGATATAACACAAGTTCTGGCATTCTGTGTACTGAAAGAGATGCTTTTGAATCTTTTGGACAAAAAGAATTATGTTTGAAACTTTAAAGCTAACACATTTTATAGGTCATTTGGAATTCGTTTTGACAAGGTTTGTACCTAAAGCAATTTAAAAAAATTAAATAATTACAAAGACATTTAAAAAAAACTCCTTGTGAAATATCAGGGAATCATATAAGAGTACTAACAAGAAATAACTAGACGTTCCCAAACTCTATTAACTCTTTATGTTTAAGGACAGATTTTTCAGAGCATCCGATGTAATACAAATCTTTAATACAAAACCATGAAAACATCACTAACAATTTTTCTTTTACATCATGTAAACAAGTAAATTTCTACAACAACAACAAAAATAATGATTTTGGAAAGGTAAAATTTTAGTTTATATTTATAGCTCTGTACTCCAGAGATACACATAGATTCAAGCCATGGCACACAATTTATGTTGGCTTAAGTTATTTGACAGTGCTTCCAAAACTTTTCCCAATACATGTATCATAACTTAATTCATAACGGCTATGGATACACATGCCAGAAATGAGTGTACCGGGATTTTGGGAACCTCTGTTTTACTCATAAAAAGTAGTAAAATACCTCCTGAGCACTTTAATTTCATTTTCTAAAGAGTCTTCTTTTCCTTTAAGAGCTTTCTTATCTATACATTTTATGGCATACATTTTTGAGCTTTCATCTTTGCTTTCGGCAAGCACAACTTGGGAAAAAGCACCACTGCGAACAAAAAAATTAGTTCAATACATGTAAATTTTACCAAGAAAAGTTATAATTTTAATTTAAATGACAATAGCAAAAAAAAATTGCATTTTACAATGTACAATATATATCCATTCAGAAAAACTTGAACTACATGCATAACAAATTTTTAAAACTATAAAAAGAAAGAAGTCCTGACTGAATTGTGTATCAACACACCACACAGCCAAAACTATTAGAGGTACAGATTCAAAAATGTTAGGAGCTTATTTCTTTTGTATAAAAGGCATCAGTTAAGAAGGGATTTTTTGAAATTCAAACCCAACAGGTGTAAAAGGGCAAAACATAAGTAGATTTCTGCATTGGAATAGCATTGTGCATTGTTGTAATCTTAGGACTCATATACAGCAATTTTTAATTTGAAAGAAATTTCAATGCCCAGTGAAAATTGAGTACAATCGAACCACGCTATAATGAACCTGGGATATACTTGACCCTCGCTTAAAGTGAACTTTTTTTAGTGGTCACTTCTGAACTTCTATTTAACTAATGCTATTTGATATCGTGAACTGCTTAGAAAATAAGAGTTTGTTTATAGTGAACCTAAATTTCCTGTCATTAATATTTGTTTTCTTCAGATATCCATATTTTAAGTTTTATAAAAGGCAAGTGGAAGTAAGATGACAATGTTGTAAACAGTGGTCAAGTTTCAACCCGTCCCTTCAATCTTGTTGCACTGAAACTGAACCTGTTTCGTAGTAAATAAGCAACGTACCTCTTCTTTCCAGGAACCAAAATTTCTTTTCAACCTATTAATCCAACCCCCCACCTTGCATGCATTTCCTGTTTCTTAATTCCTAGAGGGCCGATTTAAGTAAAACAATCATATTGTAACCTACCCTACCTTACCATTCCGGAATTTAATTGAAGCCACTCATCTACGAGTCCCAAACTGTACTATTCCTTTCAAAAACCCTGTGAAAACTGGACATCAAGGGAATGTCTAATTGTCCATTATTTAACATGTACTTTCTCTATCACTTTTCTAATTTCCTTATGAAAATTTCCGACACATTTTGAATCAACGAACTTTGAAAAAAAAATTGACTGATGTAAGAGAAAACATTTCACTTTCGCAGATGACCAGTCAATCAAAGATATATTAAAGATTTGCCTTTATCCAAGTAGAGAGTTTCTAACAGATGGAAAAATCTGCTTTTGACTATTATTCATTTTGGATAAATAATTTCGAAAATCAATTAATTTTAAATAATTTTTCAACTATTGTTAAATTGATTCAAGCTATGCAGAACCATTATCATTTTTTTAAAGCCTCATTCACATAAAATTTTATTCCAGTAAAATTGGCTATAGTGAACCATGGGTAATGGTGAACCAAGTGTTGGTTTCGTAGAGGGTTCTCTACAGTGGGGTTCAAATATATAAGTATGAAAAAGCATGCGAGTATAATGTTTAAGATTGCAATTTGAACATTATCATTTGTTTTTTTAATTACTCAAAATATTTATATTAAATTTTTACAACTAGGTTAAAATTTACTCTACTTGATTTTAATAATATTTCTGAATTCAGTTTATGTCCACATTAAAAAATGCTGACGCCAGCAAGGGGGGGGGGGGGGGGATTTATAATATCCTGATCGAGTGCTGATCAGCCATAGGAGATGGATTAATTGGAACAAAGTAATTATAATTAAGAATTCGAGTACACCGATAATTTTCCTACTTAACACAATATAAATGTACATTACATGAACTAGATTTACAGTAGAACTCTTTAAGTCACTTAAATTAACTATAATTACATTTTTCATATCTTATCAGATAAACTCAATGACCACATAGAAAGATTCTAATTTTAGCATTTATTACTTAAAAAATATTTACATCAACCATTCTTTACAGTCATGCAAAGTATTTACAAATTTATTTTTTACAAAATATTCTTTTGAGTGTGGCGTAACAAATAAGTACTTTACTTTTTCTACTGAGTTCCAGACTAATGCTTATCTAAGTTAATTTCTCACTTTCAAGAAATAAATAGAACAAACCTATGAAATTTTGAATATTTATATTTCAGGACTCAGAAAATATTATATAACTAGGTACCCCAAAAAATGTAAGAACCATATTAATTTCAAAATAAAAAATGAATTAAACTGATCTACATACTATTTTGAGTAAATTGCTAATTTGATATATAACCATATAAGAATACGCAAACACCATCTTAAAATAAATGAAAGCCGGAATAATTTATGTTTATTACATCATATTGGGAAAAATCAACTGAATAACAAAAAAGCAACAGTCATACATCTCAAAAGGAATAATGTTTACATCCGTCAAGAAGGTATTGGGCATTGGAGTACTTAATTAATAATTTTAGGATAAAATCTGCATAAAGGTCCATAAATACTTAATAGTTAAAATTTAAATACATTTATTTTTGTAGCTACGTTAGAATATCTAACAAAATCCTGAACATTCACAGATTCTACTCCAGAAAATGATTCTATGTTACTTGAGCTTTTGGTAATCATAATATTCAATTATACTAAAAAAGAATAAATATATAGAAACTATTACACAGTTTGCACTTACTATAACCAAATTTCTAAAAATAAATAAATCCATACTATTTCGCACCGGTTCTACTATTTTTCTGCAATAAACAATCAGGGTAATAACTTTGTTTATCTTTTGATCTCTGCACCATTTGCAAGGAATCTAGCCCTAGCAACTTATTTATGTACAAAAATCAAACGAGACAACTTTAATAGGTATAATTTAACAATAGAAATTTGCATTTACTTACGTTCCAAGTAAATCCTTAAATTCATATTTATCTTCGACACTAGCAGTTTCTTTTTTCCGCTGTGCATCCTTCTTTCCAAATAAAGGCATGGTGATTTAATGAAGTTCAAAACCTACACTATGATCGGAAAAGTTTATGCTAATTTCCAATGATGTTTTGGAATCAAACACAAACACTCTCATCTAGTTTTCGGTGACACAAACATAGTTAACGCTGAAACTGAAAGCTGTACAATCTGATCCCGAAAGAGAACATGGATATTCCTGACGTCACGAATTTTTTGTGGTTCTTCGGCTCTCCCGATTTGCAATACACTTCAACTTCTATTGCTAAAAATAGTTTTGGTTTCTTGAGTCGCACATCGGGTATTTGATGAGGAACTTTCACTTTTATAGAAGAAATCAACAGCTTTATTCCATTCGTGTACAGAAAAAGTAAATAAATAAATAAAGAAAGGTATTATTGCCTATTGAAACTCGTTGTCTTGTGCTTTATAAAAATGAATAGCATGTAGCATGTATTGATCTTTTGTAGAACTAACCTAACTAAGTGGTATAATTATACATATTTATATATATGCTTTTCTAGGCGCGTTCACATGTGCTGTGAAATAGCCGGCCGTTTAGCTGCAATGCATGTGCAGAGGAGGCGTGAAATCGTTACTATCTACGAAGCGGGCACGTTTTGGCACCAGCAATTTTCCCTAGAGAGGGATTTTTTTCCTAATCACCAGCGAATCGCCGGCGTTTGCTCTGCATGAGAAACGGGCCCTCTATTTCCGAGTCATTTACCACTTTGTCATGGATTCAAAATATTGTTTTTAATTAGATAAGTTTAGTTAAGTTGGATTTATCGTCACACTAAAGCTACACGAGGGCTAATGGCGATGGACGTCTTATTTTCGAACCACAGTCAAGTGACGAGCTGACACCTACACTTAAACCAAACCAAGACTGAATGATTGTGAATAAAAAGGATAAAATGAAATACTGGAGAGAAAATAGTTTCTGTTTGATGTTTATCAATTTTTTGAAGTCTTGAAAAAATTTCAAAAGCAACTACTGAGCTGTCCTTGAAATAAGCCATCTGGTCGGCTTAGGAAATTGAATTTCGAATAAATTTATTACAACTATTTTTAAAAAAAAAAAAAAAAGAACTTTCGAAGCTTCAGTAACCAAAATAAAATTTGAAAAAAAGTTTAAGTGGTAATACCCCAAACAATTTTTAATTGTTTATAATATGTTCTTTAAAAAGTCTACCCATGTTTTAATGAAAATATGTGCAAATTTTACGATCATAATGAGAATAGGTTTTTTTTTTATCATCACAATCTAGCCTGCCTCATTTAAAAGGCATTTAATTAGTATAATTTACATGCAGAAATTGACGTTTAAATATGGAGATCACTCACTCACGATGTCCGTCTACGCTTTCACAAATTTTAACATCATAAAAGGATGTTTTAAGTAAGTAATAAGTTTGGGTGGAACTATTTAAAGTAAAAAAAAAATTGTGTCCTAAACTGGAGGCATTTAGATGTAGATTAACATGCAATCAAAAAACCTCAAAAAAAAAATACTTTTGAAATGATCAAAAAGTAACAATTTAAAAAAAAACCGAATGAAAAGTCACGTGACAACAGAGCTCCTTTCAAAGCATACACGGAGGAAAAAGCAGGGATGAAAGCTGGATAAAAGCTGTCATCTAAAACAAGCCAATTATCTTTGTTTCACTAAATAATCTTCCTCAGTATGATATAAAAATTAAGAAGGGAAAATAGAAGAAAATAAACAATGGTTCAAAAAGTACATAGTGTAGCGTCAACGTATTGGTCCTTGGCCCTCTACCGGCCAACTTGGAAGCAGTCCCGCAGCACGGAATAAGAAGAGTAGAAGAGAATTTTTTTAGACACTGAACGGGAAAGACGTAAATTTAGGTGTGGTCCTAAATGGACGAGAAGTCATCGAAAATGAACGAACTCCGATTATTTTACTAACATTTCTAAAGTGTTTTTAATAAATAAATAAAGTGTTAATTAAACGAATTTCGAATCTTCTAAATAAAACTATCTACGCTACGACAATGGATTATTTATTTGTGTTCGAGTGTTCCTGGAGTATAGAGGATCTTGTATGTCGTTACAAGACCTTATAAATGGTGGCAGCTTTGGGATTTTCGACGACAACATCATCTCGTCACTTCTTGGGGTGAGTGCCTTTTGCAAATTTTGTCTTTTGCCGGTGTCGAGAAAAAATAGTTGCATAAACTAAGTGTCAATACAAAACTGTTTATTAAATTAGTTTGGTTTTTCAAAAATAAAAACCCTTTAACTCGTAAAAAAACTTAATAAGGTGTAGTTAATTCCTTGGAAATTGAGTTTTGAGTTGTTTTTGAAATAATAAACAGAAAGTTTTGTATTAATTACTCTAAAATAACTATTTTATAATTGCGTGAAAAAAATCGGACTTTTACATTATCATTTCAATATCAGACGCGTGCGTAAAGTTATACTTTTTAGAAACAGTGATACAAAATTACTTTTTATAATTGCGTGAAAAAAAGCCGACTTTTACATTATAATTTCAGTATCAGACGCGTGCACAAAGCTAGACTTTTTGAAACAGTGAAAAAAAGTACTTTTTTTCACCCAAAAGCAGTGAAAAAAAGACTTTGTCGCACTCTTTTTATAAGATGCCAACATTTCAAGTAAAATTTCGATTTGATAATACTCATAAAATCCAAAGATTTATCGATCTGCTGTATTTAAAAATATTATGCGCGTGAATTATTTTTGAATCAATGAATTTTTTTCTCGCGATGGGAATATTTCTTAAGTCACGCCCTTCGAACTGCGAGTTCATTGGTTGCTTTCTTTGACAAAATGTTGAAACACGCTTATTGGTTTTTTATAGCGTCACGCGCTCCGAACTGCGAGATCATTGGTTGTTTTCCTTGACACCTCTTAGTCTATTTTAGTCTAATTAGCACGTGAATTATTTTTGAACCAATGAGATTTGATTTTTTTCACGCAATTATAAAAAATAGTGTATGAAACACGTGCGAAAAGTAAACTTTTTAAAACACGTGTCTTTATTTCACTCGCTCGTACCTCGCTCGTGAAATAAAATCCACTTGTTTTAAAAAGCATTACTTTTCGCACTAGTTGCATAAATATCTATTTTTTCACCCAAAAGCAGTGCAACAAAGTACTTTGTGTCACGCTTTTCATTAGATGCCAACATATCACGTAAAATTTCGATTTGATAATACTCATAACATCCAAAGATTTATCGATCTGCTTTATTTAAAAATATTATGAGCGTGAATTATTTTTGAATCAATGAAATTTTTTTCTCGCGATGGGAATATTTCTTTAGTCACGCCCTTCGAACTGCGAGTTCATTGGCTGCTTTCTTTGACAAAATGTTGAAACACGCTTATTGGTTTTTATAGCATCACGCGCTCCGAACTGCGACTTCATTGGTTGTTTTCCTTGACATCTCTCCTGGAAGCTCCGAACTCATTTTAGTCTAATTAGCACGTGAATTATTTTTGAACCAA
Source organism: Hylyphantes graminicola (assembly GCA_023701765.1). NCBI lineage: Eukaryota > Metazoa > Arthropoda > Arachnida > Araneae > Linyphiidae > Hylyphantes > Hylyphantes graminicola. The sequence continues at coordinate 38,339,279 of CM043119.1, read as the reverse complement.
TGAGATTTGATTTTTTTCACGCAATTATAAAAAATAGTGTATGAAACACGTGCGAAAAGTAAACTTTTTAAAACACGTGTCTTTATTTCACTCGCTCGTACCTCGCTCGTGAAATAAAATCCACTAGTTTTAAAAAGCATTACTTTTCACACTTGTTGCATAAATAACTATTTATGTATGATATCAATGTTCGTAACGTGCTTTAAAAGCTATAAAATTCTATTGAGAGCGCCATTATTGGTAACAAGTAATTCCTGGATACAATTGTGAAGCTAAAATACTTACGTTATTTGCTTGAAAAATATTTATAACTTAGTTAAATATTAAGCATTAAGTAGCTTATTGTTGGAATTTAGTGTTATTTTGAGCGTAATAGATATTTGTTGCGGAGTAGTATATATTTTGATATCAAGAGTGAATAAATATTTAAGAATTTAGTGTATTCAAACGTCTTTGAATGGTAGCACTGCTAAAATTCTTGGAAAAAATATTTTTACATATATTTGAATGGTATAAGATAATTATACAGTTAAAAAAAATCTTGTGTCTATCAAGTTTCTTGTTAACGAATAAAAAATATATAGGAATTTTAGTGTATTCATGTATAAATATATGAATGACAGCACTGGTTAAATTCCTTGATGATATATTTGAGAATTATTCGTAAAGAATTATTATTGTTTGAACCCAATTATAGGTTTAAAAAAATTCTTTTGTCAACCGAGTTTTCGTTTTGAGAAAATGTGTTCGTGGACAAACATGGCGGATGGTTTGACGTCCTGTTGACTGAGAAAGAATATCGATTGCTTTTTTATTTAGTTATTAACAGGTGGATTTTGAGATTGTTTTCTGTAGTCGAAATAAAATACTGGATATATTTTTGATGCTTTTTAAGTAAAAAGAAAAAATACATCTGTTGAATAAGAAGTTTATTTACCATATTCTGTTTCTTTTATTTTTTATTGGAAAATAATTTCGTGGTCACATTTTATTTCTTTTTTAATGCTTATTTTGAGGATATTTGTTATAAGTGATTTTGATATTTCCTTGCATTAAAAATATATAGGTGAAAGTATTTTCTTAGAAAAAATTTATTGCAATTTATTTCTTTTTGCCTTAATTTTTGTGTTTATGCATTGAGACATTTCTTTTCGAATGTATTTCTTGCGTTCTTAACGTTAATACGTTAACATAATACGTTCTTATTGCTTGTAGAAAATGAAATTAAACCTTGCTATTTATCTTTAAAAAAAAAAAGATATTGTATAATTTATAAAGGTTTATGGTTATGAAAATAACACTTTTAGTTGTGAAATTAAGATATGTAAAAAAAAGTTTATTGTATATGAAGTCTATTACGAGTGTGGATTCGTCTCAGACATTTAAAGAAACTTTTTAATATCTTGTCGGTAAAAGTAGTTAGATTTTTTTTTTTATAAAAATGGCTATTTGGGGAAAGTGTCGAAAAGGGGACTTATTAAACCTCGCTACGGAAATGAACATTGACATAGATGCGAATTCGACAGTTTTAACTTTGAAAGAAGCCATTAAAGCTAGTACACATTACGAACAAGAATTCGTAGAATCATTTCTTCAAACTGCTGTTGAAGAAAGGAAGCAACTAGAAGAGCATCGTTTGTTTCTAGAAAAGCAAGAGTCAGAAAATAAGTTTCTTCTCGAAAAATTAAGATTGGAGAAAAATGGAACAAGTGTGGCTCCAAGACATAGAGAAGACATACACCATTTGATGACAAAATATGACTCCAAATCTGATATCAGTTTATACTTAGTCCTTTTCGAAAGAACAGCCAAGAGGATCGGACTTCCAGAAGAGCAATGGGTGTCTCACCTAACGGGACTCTTGCCAATTGAAATGGCGCAGCTCATCGCTCGGGAATCGGAAGAAACATACGAAGATTACGAGGCTATTAAGAAGGTACTTCTGAACCGATACAAACTCAGCCCAGAAAAGTTCCGTCAACTTTTTTATAATCACCATAAAGGACCAGAGGGTACTTGGAAAGACTTTTTGTTTGAGCTGAAAAACTATTTCTACGAATGGATAGGAGGGTTGGAAGTGAGGAACTTTGAAGATTTGTGTAATTTGATTTTATCTGAACAAGTAAAAAGGAAAACCAGTTTAGAAATTAAAAATCATTTTATTGATGAGTGGACCCAGATGAAAAATCCAGAGAGGGTCGCAGAAAAACTGGATGAGTATGAAAACGTTAGGATGATCATGAAAAAGACATTTCCAACCAAAGAAAAAACGTTCAAACCATGGAGAGGAAAAAATCAATCTGAATCAAAGGCCCCTCTAAACGAAAAACGGGTTGAGAAGAATGAAAATGAAAGAAGTAAAACTAATGAAGGCTTCGAAAAACGCAGAAAACCAAGATGTTTTCGCTGTAATTCTACTGAACATCTAAGACCTGACTGTCCCTTGATGAAGAAGACTGGTGGAACTTCAGACATCAATCGTCTTATAAAGAAAGGAGATGAAGACGTTATGTCCCCCTATACTTTTATGGCTGAAGTAAATGGTTTCACTATGCCTATTTTGCGAGATACTGGAACCAGCATCGACGTTGTGTGCCGCAACAGAATCACTCCTAAAATGTTAACTGGAGAGAACATTTGGGTACAACAACCGTTGGACGAATTCCCAGTATGCTTGCCGTTGGCAGAAGTGGAGTTGAAAGGAAAATTCGGACATGTAATCACAAAGGCAGCTGTCGTGCCATGTCAACTAGACAAAGGAAGATACTTGCTGGGTAATCAAACAGCAGCCTTATTAGATACAATGAAAAATGAAGATGTTCCTCACCAGATCAATGCTATAGAAACAAGAGCTCGAAGACGCAAAGCAGAACAAGAGCAAGCTGTCGAAGACCTAGTTGAAGAAGTTGTGGAGGAAGAGGAAAATGAGAATGATGAAATAACAATTGAAGAAGATGATCTGTTTTCATTCCCACCTAAAGAAGATAACTATGAGGGCTTGGCGTTGTTGAAAGTGGATTCTAAAACTTTCTCAGATCAACAAAAAGAATGCCCCGAGCTAAAATCACTTTTGGAAAAAGTGCAAGAAAACCCAAGTGAATCTGCTGGTGGATTAGAAAAACTAGAAAATGGAATACTCGTGAAGAGAAAGATGGACAAGACAGGAGTGGAGAGACTGTTACTGGTTGTGCCTAAAAAGTATCGAAATGACTTGAAAGCCTTTTGTCATGAGGGAACATCGGGACATTTGGGAGTGACAAAGACGAAAGACATCTTTTCCAGACACTTCTTTTGGCCCCAGTGTTATAAAGAAATCGAAGACTACGTTCGAAGCTGCGACAGATGTCAACGCGTTGGAAAACCTCTGGACAAAAAGAAGGCTCCTATGAAGATAGTTCCGGTGATTCAAGAAGTCTTTTCCAAGATAAATGTCGATGCTTGTGGACCTTTGCCAGTCACTCCAAGTGGAAAAAGATACCTGTTGACTGCGATGTGCCTATCATCTAAATATCCAGATGCCGTCCCAGTAGAAGATATAACATCTGTGACTGTTGTTGATGCTTTAATGCAAATCTTTAGTAGGATGGGATTTCCGAAGGTTTTGCAGTTAGATCAAGGAAGTTCTTTTACCAGCGCACTCAGTACTACTTTTCTTGAGAAGTTCGGGATAAAGGTAGTTCACAGCTCTGTCTATCATCCACAAAGTAATCCAATCGAAAGATTTCATCGGACAGTTAAAAGAGTCCTAAAGGTGTTGTGCTTGGAGTCTGGGAGTGATTGGGAGCAAGCTATATATCCAGCTCTGTTTGCCCTAAGAACTGTTACCCATGAAAGCACTGGATTTACTCCTGCTGAACTGGTGCATGGCAAGAATCTTCGAACACCTCTTACTCTGTTGTATGAAAAATGGTTGGACGTGGAAGAAACAGAAGGTGAGCCCGTAACTGAATACGTCTTCTCCTTGATTAACCGAATGAAGCGCTGTCAAGAACTAGCAATCTCAAAGATGGAAGAATGTCAGCAAAAGAATAAAACTTGGTACGACAAGAGAGCAGTAAAAAGAGAATTTCGAATAGGAGACCTAGTGCTGATTTTTGCTACATTTAAGAGCAACAAGTTAAGCCCACATTGGACAGGTCCTGGAACAATCCTAAGAAAACTCTCTGAAACCAATTACGTTGTGCAGTTGCCTGGTGAGAAAGCAACTTCAAAGGTGTACCATGTGAATATGCTGAAGCCATACTATAAACGACCAGAAGAAGTGAATTATTTGATAAGTGATCTTGATGGAGAAAATGACGAGGAACAAATGGAAATACCTTGTGTGGACTCTAACCCGAATATATTGGACCTTGAAGAGATGTTTCAAGATTACGGCGAAAGTTCAAATATGAATGAGGACCAAATCGCTCAAATGAAGAACCTAGTTTGGAAATATATGAAGTGTTTTTCAAACATCCCAGGAAAAACTGAACTCGTCATGCACGACATTGAACTTAGCGAAGAAAAGTCCATTCTTTCGAAGCCTTATCGAACATCACCAAGACAAAATGCAATTCTGAAAACCGAAATACAGAAGATGCTGGATTTGAAAATCATAGAAATTGGTTTTTCAGATTGTACTTCGCCAATGATTCTGGTAGAAGCTCCTGGTAAGGATCCGAGACCTTGCATTGATTATAGAAACTTGAACAAGATCACTAAAACAAAGTTCTTTCCCCTTCCAAATATAGAAGAAAGAATTGAAATCGTGTCTTCTGCTCAGTACATAACAGTTCTGGATTTGTCTAAAGGCTATTGGCAAATTCCCCTTGCTGAGCGAGCCCAAAGACTGGCAGCATTTGTGACTAACTTTGGCACTTATAAACCCTTAAGGATGCCATTTGGTCTAAAGAATGCTCCTTATGAATTTAGCAAGATGGTATATCAACTTCTAGAGGGATGTGAAGAGTACGCAGTTCCGTATCTCGATGACATAGCGATTTTTTCGAACAGTTTCGCTGAACATTTAAAACAAGTCGATATAGTTCTGAAAAGAATAGAAAAGGCTGGACTAACCATCAAGCCGTCAAAGTGTAAATTTGCCCAAGCGCGAGTGCAGTATCTTGGACATGTGGTTGGACAAGGTCTTAGGAAGCCAGCTGAACTAAAAATTGAGGCGATCAAGAACTTTAGCCCACCTAAAAGTAAAACTGAAGTTCGTGCCTTTCTAGGGTTAGCCGGTTACTACAGCCGATACATTCCAATGTTTTCATCGATTGCTGCCCCTTTAACTGATTCTTTAAAAGGGAAAGCTAGAAAAGGTTCCATTACATGGACTAAAGAATGTGAGGAAGCATTTGACAAGCTAAAGAACTGTCTTTGCAGCTATCCTGTGCTGTACTCACCAGACTATCAAAAGCCGTTCATAGTTGAAACTGATGCGTCAGATCGAGGAATGGGGGTAGTTTTGTCCCAGTTGGCAGACAATGAAACTGAAGAACATCCTATTATATACCTAAGCAAGAAGTTTACCAGTGTTGAAAAACGATATAGTGTTAGTGAGAAAGAGTGTGCCGCCATCATCTTTGCAGTTTCGAAACTTAAGTGTTATCTCGATGGAAATTTCTTTCAAATTGTGACTGATCATAATCCTTTGGTGTGGCTGAATTCTCATGCCAGTTCTAACGCACGTTTGATGCGATGGTCACTAATATTACAACCTTTTAATTTTAAAGTTATTCATCGAAAAGGAAAGCTGCATCAAAATGCAGATGGTTTGAGTCGGATTCACACTCACTAAAAAAAAAAGTGTGTGTATGTGCCCAATTTATTTCTTTCTTTTCATACTTGCATTTATTTCTTTTCATATATTTATTTAAACATTTGGTTTCTCTCGACACTGGGAATTGATAATTTTTGCTTGGCACTTGCCTAGGTTCCTGGAACAGTTGTATAACTCTTGTATGAACACTAATCATAAACTTTCTCATTCTTCGAAAGTTTCCCCAGGGGAGGAGGAGCCTGTAGCGTCAACGTATTGGTCCTTGGCCCTCTACCGGCCAACTTGGAAGCAGTCCCGCAGCACGGAATAAGAAGAGTAGAAGAGAATTTTTTTAGACACTGAACGGGAAAGACGTAAATTTAGGTGTGGTCCTAAATGGACGAGAAGTCATCGAAAATGAACGAACTCCGATTATTTTACTAACATTTCTAAAGTGTTTTTAATAAATAAATAAAGTGTTAATTAAACGAATTTCGAATCTTCTAAATAAAACTATCTACGCTACGACAATGGATTATTTATTTGTGTTCGAGTGTTCCTGGAGTATAGAGGATCTTGTATGTCGTTACAATAGTTATGCTTTAATGTGAGCCGATAAGTAGTAATAAATGCTTTAAAAACCAAATTAGTGGCTAAGCATAAGTTTTGTGTGAGTGGTCTAAGAGACATATTATGTTACAATATACTTGTTTAACTACAAATAATATGCTGCTAAAAAAATTAAAATTTGAATTAATAAAAAGCCTTTGCTTAGTTTTTTTAAAACTTTTTTTGAGAGTTACCTTCTTTAAAAAAATTTTCGTTTAATTTTTTTTATAATTTTAGTTAAAAAATACTTTTTTATTAGCTAAATTCCTTTCAATATTTTTTTATTAGCTAAATTCCTTTCACTATATTTTTATTGTCCTTGACTTTAGTTAGGAATCATATTTTGAAATCTATGACGTTATTATAAGTTTATTGCCTACTAAATTTCTCGCCCACGCTATTGTGCATCAAAAAATTATTTCGCAGATGGAGAATAAGCAATCTTCTATGTTATATTACGTTTACTAATCGTTAAATTTGTGTTGTTTAAATAGCGGCCTCGATGGCGTAAAGGTCAATTTGGATCATAAATGTAATTAATAATACCTATGCGAGAACTTTCTAAGTGCTGGAATTCATAATATGTTTACTTACTTAAACTCTGTCCAGTGAATGATTAATATTTGATTTCCATTACTAATTTATTGAATTCATTGAACTTATATGTTGAAATGTTCAATGAATAAAATCAATACATGGCCTTGATGGGTCAATCAATATCAACTTATATGTTCAATGAATAAAATCAATATATTTCCTTGATTGGTCAATCAATATCACGTACCAACGAATCATTTATCCGAGCACCTATCAGGGGAAGAAGGACGGAATTACGCCTCTTGAAACAAGCCCTTATTTTCTGATACTCAGTAATCCATATCTCTAAAATGAATTTGTTTACTTTAAAAGAATGAATGAATCAAACAGACAAGAGAACAAATAAACTACAATACTTTATAATTAATAAGTTTAGGAGAAAAGGCGCCGATTTGGATTTTCTTTTCACTACAAAATGTAGTACAACGTGTACTAATTAGCTTCTAATAATAATTGTTCCAATGTACTCTAGCCGATACTGGGAGAAATCAGTGATTGTCAAATAAGTTATAGATACATGAAATTTTTGTCTAATTCATAAAAAACATATACAATTTAGATAAACTTGTAAAACTGCCCTTTTTAAACTGTATACTCTTGTGAAATGTAATTTTTAAAGCTAAAAATGGTAAATGCACTTCAAAATTGGCTAGTTATTATGAAATGTTATGAAAAATGAAATGTTTCTTACATAAAAATTTTCTGCAAGTTGCTTGAAAAGAAACAACTATTAAAAATCATACATATTCTTAATTACATACTCACCTTTTTTAAATCTTGATTAACTATTTTTAAAGCAAGAATTATATTTTTACTTTAAAATTGAAAAAAAAATCAATGAAGAAATATAGATTAAAAGAGAAAAATAAAGTATGAATAAAAATGATAATTATGAAAACTATTCTAAAGCACTTATTCTTTGATTCATAAATTGTTCATGATGCACGGTAAAAACCATGTAATGATGAAGGAATCATCAATGAAGAAATATAGACTATAATGGAAAAATCAAGTATTAATAAGAATCATAATTATGAAAGCCATTCTAAAGCACTAAAGTTTACTCTTACACTTCGATTCATAAATTGTTCACGGTAAAAACTAGTACATAGACTTTTGAATCATGGTGCAGTTAATCCATGACAACTGTTAAGACTATTGTTTGCATTTTATTGCAGACTTTTTATGATGGTGTGATCATAACTTTATTCGTTTCCTATTGAGTTTATGCTAAAAATAGGTCCTTCAACCTTCAGACGGATTTTTACTTAACTAAAGTAACATATTTATAGGGACGAAAAAACTCCCCGTTGTTTTATCGTTTTAAGAAGAAACAGATTGTTCTTAACATCTCAATTAATTTATTGTCCAAAATGTCTTAAGAGCTTTTCGTAATGTAATATGAGGTATTGAAATCACTGATTAGCAATACTCAACATATCTCTTTTAAAAGTCTAAGCTTTTATTTAACTTCAATATTTTAACCGTATTGTCACTTTCAGAATTGAAGAGCTTAGTGGGAGAACGTGCTAAGTGACAAAAAGTTTGAAAACGAGAAAATGAGCTTTTTTTTTTTTTTTTTTTTCACTTAGATCCGTTAAAACGGTATTTGCAAACGGCGAAAAAAATGCTTTTTACTTAAAGTTTGTGATAATTTGAGAATTTTGTAAGGGAGAATTTTTTTTCTTGAAAGGTTGGAATAACATGTTAATTGACGCAAAAATCAAATTTTTTTCAAAAATGTCACTTAGCACGTTTTTCCACTATGCTCTTCAATTAAAAACAATGAATGGGAGAAAAAATAAGCGTAAATATTATGAGATTTTAAAAAAGATAGTTATATTTGAAAATAATTAAATTAGCGAAGTTATTAATGAAATGGTTTAAAGGTTATAAAAGTATCCAATTATATTTGTCTTCTAAACTCTATATGTTATAATGAGAATTTTTTTTTAATCTGATTAATATTTTATTAAACCTATTCCAATCTAAATTTATTTGTCTCTCCCCCCCCCCCCCCATTTTTCAGAAAAATAAAATGAATAAAATCTGTAAAGATATTTTCTATGAAATTTAAAATATAAAAGTGGAACATTTCTTGATCTGCATGTCAAAAATTAAATTAGAAATTAAGCTGGAATCCTAGTATAGATCTCTCCCCAGAAGCGATCGTACCCGACGGTTTGAAAATTTATTCTACAAACTCAAATCTACAAGTAAAACCGACATTAAGTTTGCAGTATACAAATGTTCTACGAGAAAATGGGTAAATAGTTCTCATTTTCGAGTGCAAGAATCGAATAAAAAAATGTGTTTCACATTCAATAAACAATTTTATTTGTTATTTCAGGACATAAATTTATTATTATAATTTAGTTTAGCTTCAGTTAGAGTGTAACATTAATTATTTTTTCCTTCGATTTTGACGTAACAGGGCGCACGAATATCAGGGTCAAAGGAGCAACCAATGAGAGCAGGCGAAATTTCGGTGCCAGCAGCGTTGTTTACGCAGTTTCCTCCGCTTAGTACATTTCTCTGCTGCAAACTTAAGGTCGGTTTTTGTATAGTTTTCTATGTCTCCATAGACTATAAATATTGACTGCACCAAAACCATTCCTGAGACAAGAAACCTTACCCAAAGAATACTAAATTACAATCCTTTCCTCGGTATGGCTGCACTGACTTATGCCCCATTATTGTCAAAAAAGCGGGAATTTGGAATTGAATAGAAAGCGAGAAAATCATTCAATTACATTAGAATAATTTATTTTCTTCATTCATACAGAAATTACTTTTCATATTAATTTTTAGTTGTTGGACTAGATTAGGAATGATTAATGACGATGAGATAAATGCAAGTTTTTCATATCCATAAATCACACGTAATCTAAATTTTTCTGCATACAAGTCCAAGTATAATAGAGTTAGCAAACGAATTTTATAAAACAAATCTCTAACTGGTGTTAAATGTTAGCATGTTCGTTACGCTGATTTCGACTTCCTGGAATGACAAATGAGTTGCATTTATAGCATTTTCAGTAGCATTCGCGATAATTAAAGTTGATTAAAAATTTGAATAAGATAATTGGTTAATATGGAAATTCGGTTATGCGGGTTTAATATTATGCCTTTCTGTAGTGGGTTTTTTTTTAGTCTGTTGTTAATACAATATAAAATTAAGTTAGGAGAAGAAGTTAGGAACATGAACAATAATAGGCAACTATAATTTAAGAAGATTAAAAATTAGTAGTTTGTATGGTGGACTTCCATTTGCAGTGGCATCCAAGTACTTCTTCCAGCTAATAAGAACTAGTATAAGTTAAAATTGGAGGAAAAATTTAGAACAAACCGTCCTTTAAAAAAACCAAATGAATAAGTCAAATTAAATTGCTCTTATATAAGAATTCATGTCAGTGCACTGTAAAAATTTAGTGTAACATTATGGTTACTCCATAAAACTGGTAGCAGTCGATATAGTGTATGGCTACTTCCAGCTTCTTTTAGTACTGTTACACTAAATTTTTTCTGTGAATACACAAGAAGATATATTAAGTTGGTTACAAAGTTGTTATTGAGTATTTGCAAAACACGCCAGTAAACAGCTTTTCCAATTTATTCTTTTCTCAAAGAAGAAAAATACGTGTTACTATTTCCAAAAGCTGATGGCAGAGTTAATACCACTAGTTTTATGAAGTTAGTTGCGTTGTTACAAAATTTTAGAAGGAGAAAATTTACTACTTCAACCGAATTTCGATTTTAACGATTTATTTACGATTCTTTGCGAAATTTAAGGGGAATTTCTTGATGGCGATCCCAAACTCTTTCAAACCTACATAAATCTCTACACTAAAACCTCGAAGTAATTCACACTATTGCGAACAGACATCGATAAAAAAAAACTGAGACATTCTGCCCTTAAAAAGGTCGGAGAGACAAACCCAGACAGTCCGTGAATAAATTGAATTAGGTCGGAAAGGGAAAGTATTGAGTAATGTGGGCCAGCCCATTTCCACATAATGCGACACCTATACGAACCGGTAATTATATAGCTTCACCACTAGAAGCCATTTACCTTATATAGCTTCACAAAGTCCTTAAATCAATTTACTATTAAACGTGTTGAGCAGTTTATTGTGATGTTGGAATGGAATGTATGGATTTATTGGAATTGTGAAATGAGAAAAAGGATCAATTCCTCTGAAATATTTCCTTAACTCTTCTTTCAGTAAAATGTTGTAAGAAGGAAGTTTAGTGGAAAATGCTCCATGAGCTTGACCCCTTTTTACATTACAGATGTCAGATCGTCACTTGACTATGGTTCTAAATTATGACGCCCGTCGCCAGTAGTCCTCATTGTATAGCTATAGCACGACGAAAATTCTATTTAACCATAAACCTTTTACATAAAGCGATTAATTAATTTATTTATTTATCTATTATCCTAATACATTTTTATTTTACACCAAAAGATGGAATGATTTATTTTACACAGCCACCATATTGGGCAGTATGACTTTATTATCTGTAATAGAAACTTCATTAAAAAAACTTTCTTTTGGACAGTTTCCAGTATTATACGGGGACCTAAGAGTTTTGCCGATTACATTCTCACCGTGGTGAAGGTATTTGAATTTCAAATGTTTAATCGAAAATGTATACAGTTAAATTAATACGTTTTTGTAATTGAAGAATAATTTATAGCAAAACTATGTGTCTATAGTGCCTTTCTAAAATTATTACACCGAAGAACATCATTATTCCTGTAAATTTGAATAAAGAATTCGTTTTATACAATTACCAAACCTTACATTGAGGTAACCCCTTTAAATATACCCACATAGAAGGAATTTCTAAAAAAAACACTTTCACTCTCGCAAATCGCAAAGGAACTTCACTGCAAATAAAACTCGTTCCAGTGTTAATATCAAGTATTATTTGGGGCGTTAAGAAGGCTTTTCCGATACCATTCTCGCAGTGGAGTAGGAATTCGGCCTTTTCCAAAGGTTAAGGGAACGGCATCTTTGGCACGATTCCAGTGGAGCCGGCATCCACGCGTGTCATTTGCAAACATGGACGAAGAAAAGCATGGGGTGATTTCGGATATTTGGCGATTGTTTTAAAGAATAATTGTTATTTCTGACTGTTTTATAGTTTATTTTCTAACGGTTTGTAGTTTGGTGGATTTGGGGCTTGAAAAGCATGGTATGATATCGGATATTTGGCGATTGTTTTGAAGAATAATTGTTGTTTTGGACTGTTTTATATCTTTGTGTTCTAACGGGTTGTAGTTTGGTGGATTTGGGGCTTTTTGCTTGATCAACAAATTCTCCTCAAATGATCGAAATTTTCTCGAAAAAAAGCTTGGGGTGATAAATAGGATATTTGGGGATTGTTTTTGAGAATAATTGTTGGTTGGGACTGTTTTTTCTTCTTTTTTCTGAACGGGATGTAATTTGGTGGATTTTGGCCTTTTTTTTTCGATTCGGCAAATGATCAAAATTTTCTCGAAGGAAAGCAAATGGATGATATTGGTAATTTGGGGATTGTTTTCAAGAATGATTTTTGTTTAGGAGTGGTAAATATCTTTCTAATGGTTTGTAATTTGGAGGATTAATCATTTTTGTTGGAATCAGCAAATTCATTACAAATGGTAGATATTTTTTCTTGTGCCATTTAGTTAGGTCTCGCTACAAATTCTGGGGCTGAGATAATAATGTGTGAAACTCTGTGAATGTTGAAGAATGTCGAATTTGAACAACGCAGGAAGAGATATCAGTGCTCCCATTCTATTCATCCAAACGCTTCTGCTACAATGCATCATTTTTTTTTAAACATTCTTTCAAATGAAAACACAAGAATGATTAAATTTGAGAGCAATATACTCGAAGCTATTATAAATCTATGACATTCTCAAAAATAAGAAAACTATTATCAAAATTAAAATAACCATTTTATCAGTGCAATGAAAAATAAATTTTTCCCAAACAAAATTAAGCTAAAAAGCATTAAAATAAAAGTTTGATTAAAGTCTCATCCAAAGTAAACAAGTTAACAGATTTATCGTTTCTCTTAGTTTGAATATTATTTTTTAAAAAAATTATCTCCAAATTTTTAATCACAATTAACATTTTTGTTCTTGTCCGAATGATGACGAAAACAGGTGGAAAATGACAGAGTTTGCTTATTCTTCACCATCTTTCAATGAAAGCTGGATTTAGGGACGGAATTCTCAATATTTCGCACTGATGCCTTCTCCTCAGTGTTCATTATTTACTCACCTTGTGTTGGCAAAGGTTACCTTTGGTGATTATTGAAAGAAATTTCTAGAGTAGGATAACGTATCTTAGCAGTGTTATGAAATTGGGGTTATCGGAGTTGTAGCCGGCCCGTCGGCGCAGTGGTTAGTGTACTAGCCTTTGGAGCTGCTGGGCTCTGGTTCGAATCCCGGTAAAAGGCATGGATGTTTGTGCTTGTCAAGATAAATGTTGTTATTTGTCTATGTGTTTGCGTCGTCCTTCTTTGCGTGTCTCTTGTGACTGTCTCTTTTGGCGAGTTGGGTAATGGGCTATAAAATCTACACTCTCTCTTCTAGAGGGCGCAATCACTCTCATTTGTCATTTCGGAGTTGAAAATGAATTTTGAAATTGATCGTCATTAATAATTTATGAAACTAATTGAAAAATATTATCGAGAGCAATTTTTTATTTGATGAGATTGTTTGTTGAATATTTTATTTTAAAAAAAGGATTTTTTGCAGAGGATTTCAAATGTACAACAATATCTTAACCCCAATGGCTAGTTTTCGCATTGCCACGCCACAGGTTCGGGGATCAAATCCCGGATGGGGAGAGGCTGACTTATCCTTTTTTCTCTTAGTGGGTTGATAAAATGTGGACCAAGTAGTCTTCTGAACTAAACACTGTGGGCCCCGCGTTAAGTTGACCGCCTAACCAGGGCATATGCCAAGCACCCCAGAGACCTTGCGCTCAAGCAAACTGGATTGGGCAGGGCAGGCCTTGACCATGGGCTGTTGAGCCGAGGAGTTTAGTTTTTTTAATATTAAATTAAAACAAACTCCGCACTTAATAAATAAAAACGTTGAAGTTTACAAATATGATTGAATCTCTTAAATGCGTATTAGTAAGGGGCCCGGATGGCCGAGTGGTAAGCATCGCAGGCCAGCAGTCTGCGTGCTGTAACGGGCGCGGGTTCGATTCCCGCCTTCGCCCTGGGTGTATTTCCTCTCTTTGTGACAGTAAAAAATCTTTCTGTGTCTGTCTTACTTGACGAAGACTTATAAGCGGCTCACTGAGCAAGCACACAAGTCGGAATATATATGTAAAATACCCTACCCATACCCTGCGTATTAGTAAGGCCACGTCATTCTTAAGGAGTTTTTTTTAATTATTAATCACTTAATCAATAATCGAATTTAAATAAATTCACATGAAATCCAGAAAATTTTATCAATTTTATCTTTATAAAAAAGGAAATTGTCCTACAAGAAAAACATTTCATTTATTTATTATTCAATCAAAAATTCTCCTGAAAACTTTATTCAAATAGCTGCTTTAGAGTTCTTCAAATTATTGACCCAAGATCCGGGCTTGGAGGGCTAGACGAAGACCTGGATATAATCTATTTTAAAAATTTACATTTTTCGGAATTTGTTGTTGTTGAGGAGTGTTATTCAAAATTCGTTGTTCAACGCTGGGTTAAGTGCGGTTAACCGAGATTTTTCTGGATTTAAAATTTATTTGACGTTTGTAACTGATTGATTGAAAGATAAGATATTATTTTGATTACAGTTTAAACTAATGTTAGCAATACCATAAAACAGATTAAACGAGCAATCAAGCACTTTCATAATTTTAAAGATTTTAAACAGTTATATTTTACTAGCTAAATAATTTTTAGAAAAAAAATTGAAAATTGTGTAATTCTAAATAAATAAATACAACTTGATTTTTTTTTATAATTTTAGTAAATATGTAACATAAGTGAAAAAAAATATATAAATATAATATTATAAACAATATTTTTTTGACAACTTAAAGCGAGTACTGCGAGTTAATTAAAAAAAAATATTTATTAACTATGACCCAAATACATGTACGTTAGTTACTCCCGCAACGATACATCCTTCTGTGCAAAATAAACCCTTTTCTTCTAAGGAAGCTTCAACGACATGTTAGGTTGGACGACTGGATAATCTAATATAGTAGTAAAAATGCCGTGTTGGGTACACACACATGAGTCGCTGAATTAGAGGGAGAAAAGTTGCTATTTTTGGTAATCTCCGGCGTATGCGTGTAAGCACACAAAAAGATTAAAAGTTGATTTTTTTAAAAGTCGCTTTTGTTACAGATGTATGCAGTTGATAAATAAAGTGCTTTATTCAAAGATATTTATTACGACTGGTATTTTAATTAATAGGGCAATTCCATACGCGACGGAATGACATTTTGAGTTGTAGAAATGCAGTAAAACAATTACCACGAAGCTATTTGTAAAGAAAAATTGGTTTTCCAGCTTATATATTACTGTTAATGATTAAAAGATAATAAAAAATAAACTGTTAGTAATTAAAAGATAATAATAAACGTATTTTATCATTTCATTTTTGACTAACTTCTTTTTGTGTGCCGGAATGACATTTTTGCAACCAAGACTGTATCCTGGTTTTTAAAAATGGAAACTTCTGTGAATTATACATATGTATACACCTATACATTGAATTGAACTCAATATAAAAATACATTTTCATTGAGTTTTTAAACGAATGCGTATCTTAAACATGATATATAAGCTATGTAAAATTATAATTTAGTTAGAGCAACCTACCTGTAGCATGGTTTAAGTTATTAACTGTCATTTGACGTGATGGAATGACCGTGACTAAAAGTTTCATAAATTCTATATTAAATTAAAAGTGTGTAAAGTAATAAATTTAATATTTTTTATTATCTAGAATAATCATAAGATATTAAATATTACATTATAAACATTTATTCACATATGTGAAAGGTTTTTTTAAATATATATCGGAGCTCGATTCCCAACTCGTTGAAATGCTGGATGAATTGGCAGAGCCGACCAATCTGTTTTGTTCATTAGCCATCGATCTTCCTTTTTGGGAAATGTGAATCTATATCCTTTATTTTCATGCTTTCTTAAACCATAATTTGAACCTTGGAATATATTTTAAAACTTAATTTGTAAAAATTACCGAAAATTGCATTTTTTTATTTTGTTGAAACTGACATTTTTATGGAACTGCCCAATACTAAAACGCAAAAGTACGAGCATATTTCAGATCTTGAATGGCAACAGAAATGCAGAATGAAAAAAAAATCTTCTCCTTGCCTCGATTGGTGAATCAATGCTACACGCAGCCGAGCGAACCGTGTTACGAACCGAGCACCGATCGAAGGAATTGTAGGAATGAAAACTGGAAGCATTTAGTCACCTGAAACAGCCAATTGTTTTGAATTGTGTAAAATTGTTTCTATTCCTGAAACCGCCAATTAGTTTCGCCAAACCCACGTGACTTGGGTCATGTGGAAAACCCCTTTTCCGTTTTGTCAACGGACAGTCTAATCTTATACATGTAGTCTTGGGAAATCTCCGGAAACGCAGCGGGGATGTATGTCCCAGATTAGCATCACTCCCTATATAAAGGGAATCTCGTATTTATTCTTGTCACGTCTGACCCGTGTACATCGGTCGAACCGTCTTTAGGGATTTTCTTCTTAATCCAGAGATTGGCCATTTTGGGACTTTCTTGCTAATATATGTCATCATATAGACTTGTTTTTTTTTTCATCTTAGTATGGTGCTTAAAACAAGAATTCTTGGAAGGACGACTTGGTTGGTTGGTTTGACATATATTTTCAGGCTTGTGTGCTTGGTCGCAAGGACCCGCTTATAAGCCATCGTCAAGTAGGACAACACAAGACACACATAAACACATATGACAGATGTTGCCATCTGTCGCCACCTCCACAATTTAGACATGTCCTTGAAGGGGAGGGAAATTTTCTCCAGGAACCTGTACCCATGGTGAACTGCGCAATGACCGACCACAGGACTTTCGGACCCAACAGATTTTACGAGCACGTACTCCGCATATACTCGGTAGGTCTTATGGCGACCGGGTCTCGAACTCTCAACCTTCCTATCTCGAGTTCCGAGATCCTTGACCACTAGGCTCCCTACAGCCCCGAGGACGACTTTTAATGAGTTGTAATGTGTTATGTAATCGATTCCGGCTGCCTATTTCTAACCTCCTTTAGGAGTTGTAGCACAGCCAATTAAGCTTCGTAGTTTAGAGCCCTGGTCAAGTGACGAAGTCGACACCTGTGAGGGCACCCAACGGAACTTAGTAAATGGAGCAACATCGTACGCTAACGCCGTCGGGACTTACGACTCCACAGATTTAATGAGCACGAATATTGCAGTGTACTCGGACACCCCGGTGAATTTTAGAGTATTTTTTCCACCACCACGAATACGTCTATGGCTAGGACAAGGACAGAACCAAGAACCTTCTCGGTAAAAGGCTCCTTGCATACACCTCTCGGTCGATGAGTTGCTTATACCAAATGGAATGGACTTGTTATAGATAATGAATGAGGTTGTTCATTAAAGAGTTATATGATATTTTAAAACATGTTTTTTACGTAATTGCTTATTTAATACCTAGCCGTAAATAATTTCATTGTATTTTTGTAATCGATTGTTTGAAATCTGAAAAACATTTTTAAGAGAAAACAATTATCTTGAAAATTTTTAAAAGAATTAATTGTTTATAAGCTAAAAAACCCAGGATATTTCACTTACATTTAGAACAGATATTAAATTTTGCTCTTGTTTTTACTGTTATACAATTTAAAATATTTATTGTAAGTATTTTAAAAATTGCAATTAACAGTAAACATTTCAAGGAACATTTAGTATAATAGTTATGCTTAAGCTACATTATTAAGCTTAAGATAAGAATATTAATGCCTAAGCTCCATTTGCATTTAAATAATAAACAACGAATTAAATTTTTAAAATTTCCAAAATAAAAAATACATACATAAGTAGACAATATATGCATACATAAGTATAGTATGTGTACATACATAAGTAGAAAATTGCCGAAAATATTATTAGATATTTTCTCAATTTCTCTTTAATTCAATCTCCGTTTAATGACATAAAAAAATTAATATTGCTATTTTAGTTTTTAAGGTGTATGTTGTCATTTTGAATACAAAATAATATCTAATAAGTATTTTGAACACAGGGACTTTTTGTTGTACAATTTTATTTGATACGTACTTGCAACACGGGAAAGTTTTTGACATTTTGAATCGATGTCAAAACAGCAGCTGATGAAAGAGCAAATACAAAATACAAATGACACAGATACTAAACTCCCACTTAAGTGTCGTATGTACTATTTACCAGCTTCAGAATCTATTCCTGCACAGTGCACATATAGATGCTGTTTGCCGAGGCAAGGGTACTTGGAAAGCCCTTCATTGTTGGGAAATTCATTAAGGGCAAACGTCCGTGAGTTAGCTGAGGTGGAAAATAAATATGTAACTTCACGATTGTTCGCCTCAACGTGACTCGTGGTTGTTAAATGTATTAGCCTTAGCAAAAACAACTTAGATTTGTTTGCCTGGCCTATTTGATGTAAGGGCAAGTCACATAATTTTCCGTAATATTTTACTAGTAATGTGAATACGGATACATAAAAATTGAGTAAAATGCAGAACTGCTTGTGTATTAGATGTGCAATGAAATTTAGATAGTTATTTGTTAAATAACTTATTTTACCCTGTGAGGGATACATATGTATTAACCCGTCACCAGAGTGTTAGGTTTTCCAGAAACAAGCATACTTTTTTACTCAGTTATGAGTTTCTTAATTTTACTGAATTATAAAATTTGAAGTTTGGAAAAGTCATTATAATTATCAGTCATTATAATTAGCATCAATTATAATTATCAGTTACAGAAGTCTTTAAACTTTTTAAAGAAAATCAATTTTTAGTTAAAAGTCGCACTTTTTTTCTCATGCAGTGAAAACAATTAACACTTCATAAATTTTTCATATCCTTTTACAGTGTTAAATTATCAAAAATAATACCTTTACCAGGCAATTAAATAGTTAAATGTGCTATTATAGACAAAATGGTTACAATTCAAATATTTTTTTTTATTTAATACGGCTTTTAAATGTAACGGATTGTTAAGATCAATGACAAAAAATTCTTTAAAAGCTATTTAAAATAGAAATTTATACAATTTAATTATATTAATAATAAAAATATTTTATTATTTCGATTACGAAATACCCGTTGTATATAAAAATTAAAATGAAATCACAGAAATGAATTCTTGATATTCATGCTAATAATAAGCACAAGAACGGATATATGAGCATTGGGTTTACTGAAAAAAATAGCCAGTATAAAAATAGCTCATACGAGGTAAATATTTCTGGATAATGTGAGTTCTAAGTGAGCGTAAAAGAAATATACGATGCCTTACATTTACATTGTGGGTATCAAACGACGACATATTTTTTAATGATATCGGCTCGTGTTCCATTTTGTCTGAATTTAATGGTACTTAAAATAAAATTTATGACGTCAATAAATGTGAAATATATTTTTATTTTTGGGCTTTTAAAAGTTTGCAAGTTGTAAACATAAAAATAAAAGTTGTTTATATTTAGCAATAAGTTTTATAGTTAAATGCGTTCAATAGTATTTTTTGGTAAGGGAAGAAATATTTTTAGGAAAAGAGGAATCAAAAGAAGTTCTTTTTTACTCATATATCTAATTAAGAAATTTTTTAAAGAATTCGTGATCATATTAACAAATAAACATAATTTATCGAAACAAAATTTTGGTGATTAAACTTGACCTTTTAAAACTGTCGATATTATTGTAAATATGCTATAAAATATAAATCGTTTTAATGCTTATTCCTATGGATTGACGTTATTGTCGTCACAACAGTCCTTTTATATTTAAATCTTATCGATACAGATAGGATTTGTGTCAGTAATAAAATTACGTCATTATCTGAAACCCATAAAATCAAATAACATGCATTACAAATGTACTCTAAAAACAATTAACTCACTAAGCCCTTTGTATTTAATTTTAAAATGCACATAATAACTATAGATTTTGGAATACCGTGAATTTTTTCGTCTCCCCCTTAAGGTTTTTTTATTTGAAAATGCAAAATTATAACTAAAAAGGTTCCATTTTTAAAGTATTAACTACAGAAAAACCACTAAGCAAATATTCTGTGCATCAGGAATTCTCTTATATTTACATACAGTGCCGGTGAGTTCTATATATTTCTCCAATAAGAAAAATGAAGCAGTAAAAAACAAAAGAATGAGATAAATTAAAGTTGTATGTTCCTCATAAAATATTCATTTAAATTATAATCTAAAATTTAAATACAAAAATATACCAATTATTTACATCAAAATCATCACCTAAAAATAATAATTTGAAAATGAATTCCGCTTAACTTTGTTCCGTATGTGTATGCAATAAGTTGCTCGAAACGTAACAGACCATAATACCAAACATATATTTA
Source organism: Hylyphantes graminicola (assembly GCA_023701765.1). Lineage (NCBI taxonomy): Eukaryota > Metazoa > Arthropoda > Arachnida > Araneae > Linyphiidae > Hylyphantes > Hylyphantes graminicola. Next base: position 38,318,710 of record CM043119.1, on the reverse strand, counting down.
GGCTGATCATATTTTATTAATGCGTAACTTTTCGACTAGGAAATCATCATTAATTTTTTTATAAATAACATTTTATTTGTGTTGTTTTGTTTGAAAGCACTATGACAAAATTAACGCAGACTATTTGCAAAATTTTTATACCAGATAGATGAAAAACAAGAAAAACTGTACTGCAAAATGCAGTTCGTCCAGTCATCCTATAAATTTTAACTACAACGACATTGCTCCTCATCGAAATTCTTGCATTACGAATGGTTAGCCGGGTTATAGTTCTGCAAAAAGTTATTCTACAATTAATTTGCAAAATAAATTACCACCCATTACTACTTATCTATAGTAGTAGACACAGAGGTAATGGTAGATACTTTTGTTTCGTAATTTTTAATGGGCAGTTTTCAAGTCTTTGGTTACAAACAAAGAAAACTAAAGCATTTTTAAACATTTAAAACCACTTGATGACTTGCACTATTCAACTAAACTTCATTCAAATGTATAATTAAAAACTCTTTCAAAACTCCCTATCTAAAACCGAATAAACAGAGAAAAAATAAAAGAAATATTTCGTTAATTTATATTTCTTGAAAGTTTAATTTTTATGTTATATATTTTTACTTGAGTTCCGGCAGCTGGCTGACCACTTGTTCACAATGTTTTATTCAGAACTAAAATACGAGAGACTTCAATTTTTATTGCTTGAAAATTATTAATTAAAGTTATTGGACAAATGTCAAAAACCTTTAAAGCATCTCATATTTGTCATTTTACTGCTAAAACTTTTATCTCATAAAAAATAATCCAAAAAATTATTTTTAAGGATTTACGTTTTTTGTAATCTTACTATTAAGCTATTTATTAGTTAATAAAATATTTGTTTAACGAACACTTTGATATTCAGTATTTTTTGTATTTTTATAGTCGAAACCCCATTCATAGACTATTCTAGTGCGAAAAAAAAATTCAGGCCAATGCACACATACTTTACTTTATTCCAAATACGGTTACTAAAAAATACCAACAAAAAATCTCATACAGCCTCTTTGCTTTTCTTAGACCCCTATCATTATTGACGATTGGCCTGCCACCCTTTAATTGAGAAAAATCGCAAAAAGAACACGAAAGAGTAAATGCAACATACCATTCTTAACACTTAGGTATAATAACAGCAATGGAACAGGGCGGAACACTAAAGTTTGCCCCTATTCTTCCAGTATCATTGTCTCATTAAGTAAAACTCGTGGGTTTTTTTTCAAGTTGCTTTTTGTTATAGAATTGTTCTATATGCATATTGCTTCACCGGTTATTCTTAGCAATTTGCTTTTAAAAAAACGGTGTTTACCTACATCACTTAATAATATGATATTCAAGAGTAGTATTTTTATTGGTATAAACATATTTAATATTTTCAAGCATATTAAGTAACTAACTACGGTACGGTATGGTATGGTATGGTACATATGTATCACAGCTTGTGTGCTTGTTCAGAGAACCGCTTATAAGCTGCACCTGGGGCAGATACAGAAAGAATATTAACAGTCACAAGGAAAGGACTAACACATACACAAATAACAAAATTTATTGACGTTACAAACATCCATGCCTGACCGGGATTCGAACCTGACTCCAGCAGCTCCAAAGGCTAGCATATCTAAATAATTTCAGAGTATTTGAATTAAACTCCACACAAATGCAGTTCTGTTTCTTGAATAAATTGTTCAGAAGATGATTAATCTCGAAAGATGTATAACTATGTTGTTTTTGTTATAGAACTATGCTATATGCATATTGCTGTACCGGTTATTCGTAGCAATTTGCTTTTTAAAAAGTGGTGTTTACCTACATCATTTAATAATATGATACTCATTAGTAGTATTTTTATTGGTATATAAACATATTTAATATTTTAAAGCATATTATAAAGTAACTAATAACAGATTACTTGAATGGTGTCCATACCAATGCAGTTTTGTTTCTTGTATAAATTGTTCAGAAGATAATTAATCTGGAAAAATGTATTCCTACGTATGTTGTTTTTGTTATCGAAATATGCTATATGCTTATTGCTTCACCGGTTATTCTTAGCAATTTGCTTTTTAAAAAATGGTGTTTACCTACATCATTAAATGGTATGATATTCAATAATAGTATTATTAATATTATTTGTATAAACATGAAATTTAATATTTTAAAGCATATTATAAAGTATTAATATCAGACTATTTGAATTAAACTCCATACCAATGCAGTTTTGTTTCTTGTATAAATTGTTCAGAAGAAGATTAATCTGGAAAAATGTATAACTATCATCAGGGCCTGCTCCTCCATAAGGCCCGTTAGGTCCGGGCCTAGGGCCCCCCAAAATTTAGGGGCCCCTAAATTTCAGGTTCTATTATGCTAAATGAGGTAAATCCTAAAAATATAGGAGTAAACTAAAAAAAGTTCTGATACTCCACTTTGTTTTTCGTTCAATTTTGGCTAAGAAATTGTACTAACGCGATTGTTTTGATCGATGTTTACAAGGAAACCTATAAAATTGTAGCAAAAATTTTATACATTGGTCTATAGCATCATCATTACTGGAAATCGTACTCAAAATTTTTCGTAAAGGGGCCCCCAAAATAGATTGTGCCTATAGTCTGAGATTTCCTAGAGCAGGCCCTGACTATCATATTGTGTTTAAATGAAAAGCCCTAATCGACAATGCCGATCAAATTTTAACGTACCACTTTGCAGAAAAACAAGTAAATCATCATTGAGTAAGGAAATGAAACTAATATATTGCTTTTTGTAAAAGATAAGCATTCTCTAGCCCTTTAAGTGCATTGTTACGCAATGCTGAATAGTTGTAACTTGTTGACTTCATTGAAACTGTTAACCGCAACAACTACATCCAACATAACCTTTCTTAATGAAAGTGACAGATATTTAAAATCTACAAACTTTTTTTTAATTCATAGTAGATTTAAAAGTCTTGGCACTTATAAAGAATATTAACGAAAACGAAATGGTTTCGAAATGTCGATGAAACATGATAGGTTGTTTAAGAATTAATTGGTGGTAGTTTAAAATTGTCTCATAATATTTGAATAATGAAAAACCTATAATGAATGTGGAAAACTTTACCACAGCAAGTCACATAACAATAAATTTTGCACTCGCATTGCTTAATTATGAAGTTAAAGAAGTTACCGAAGATCAAATATCCTCCCCATTAACTAACTATTAAACTAGTAAAGAGTGACTTCAAAATCCCCCTTAAAAACTAATTTCTAGTCATTACAATAAAATTCTTGCGGCATAAAGTTATAGGTCTTATAAATAATTTATTCACTGTAACAAAAATATGCTGCAACAATTTTACTGTGATAAAACTTCTCCCCGGTATTAACCGTTTTACTCCAAATGATTTAATTTGGAGTCATCATATTTTCGAATTTTTTTCTCATTAAGTCAAACACTTATATCAAATAAATTTTAATAAACTCTTTATACATTTTTCTTTAATATTATACTATCTTTTTGTACCGTTAGATAGACGAATCATGGCTTTTGAAGAAATAAATAACGTTTATTGTAGTTAAATGAAAATATGAAAAGCATGGCGAAAATAAAATTCACTCTGACACAATTTTATTAAATAAATTGGCCCTAAATTCTTCATGCTTGTATTTTTAAATATTTGAAATTTTAATCTTAACTTTTTTTAATAAATAAAGTTTTGAAAAATTATTGTTATAATTTATTTAAAAATTTAATAATATAATAATTATAATAATATAATAATTATACTAATATAATAATATATTATTATAATAATTATACTAATATAATAATATATTATTAATATTATTAATTATAATTTTATGTATAATTATCTATTATTCCAAAGTTTTTTCCTTATATTTTTTGTTAAAAAATTAAGATTTCCCCTGCTTTTCACCATTTCCCTCTCGGTGCATAATAAGTCCATTTCCCAAATTTTAGATTATTAGAATATAAAATAAAAAGTTAGGATTGAAAAGTTTAATTTTAAGATCAGAGAGTATAGTTCTTGACACCTGTGGTAACCTGTTCAGGACAACCTGTAGAAAAAAAAAACGAGTTTACAGGAACGTATACTTTTCTTTTACAAACCCATGTGGCAGGTGTGAAAAAGGAACCAGGGAATCGATGGTTCCCATGGTAACAGGACCCCGACTTTTAAGGTCAAGTCATGGAAATCGGCCTCATCCCGCCCCCTAATGCTACAATTGCGGCCCACTAACTGCTTAAGACCATCGCGGCAATTTGCGAGAAGTGAAATTGAATTAAATATTTGGCCTCGAGTGAGTGGATAATGTTCGGATACATGAAACGGTCGGATTACTTTGGTAAATTGGAAGAGAGATGTTTTTGGGATGTTAATTCTGTGTTTGGGTAGAAAGTGGACCGATGTTTTCATAATGTACTGACAGATATTGGTGGTATTTGTATTTTGGCCCTGGAGTTACTGTCCTAGTGATGCCTCGTTTATAGCTTAGGGTCAATCGTCAGAAGGATTATAAATTGATTTGTTTAATCTTTTTTTTTTTTGAATATCTAAAAGCGATACAAAAAAAATTTATACTGGAAGTCTTAGGAAAATTGACGACTTGATTTTCTATTTATTCCATAAACCTGTAATTTACTTTAAGGATAAAAAAAATTACACCTAAAATAATTTTATTTGAAAATTTTATTTTTTATCTTGCTGAAAATTGAAGCTCAGTAGCTGAAACTATAAATCATCAGATTTGAATTTTAATTACAATAACACAATCAGTGAAAATACAATATCAGTTTACGCGTAAAGATTTCGGCCATCTATATTGTTATATTATTGTTTTCTTTTATTTAAAGTTATTTTTAATTACATGTAAATGTAATAACTTTTGATATTGTAATTTTTAAATCAGAATTCGCTCCCGCTTTCTTAATACATTTGTAATGAACCATCCAAAAAACTATATCGTGATATTTACCTTATTCCAAATTAATTATTATCAAACAAATAAATATTCTTCCAAGTTTTTTTTTCGTTTAAAAAAAAAATTATCGTGCGTTTGCAGAAGTGGAAAAACAGTGGTATTATTCAATGAAATTTGAATTTGATTGTGTTAGGTAACTTGTTATTTTCTGCTGTCATTCCTTCCCTCTTCTTTCGACTTATACTCCGATTAGTAATCGGTTCCTATGCGCCATTTATTCACCAATCGAGACATGAGATATAATTTATTTTCATTCAGCATACCAGTTGTCACTCAAGACCTAAAGCGTGGCCCTTTTCTTGTTATTTAAAATTATACAAAAATTTAATAAATTCAGTGTTCAATTTTTTAATTATAAAACTCAATATTTATTATTAAGCAACAGTACTTCTAATACACCATAAACTTAATTAAACCCTTGTATACCAATATTTCAGGAAATAAAAATATTCTCGCCTGTGAAGAATTAATTATGGATAAAGTAAATTTCCCTAACTAAGAGCGGAATAAATCACAAAAGTTCGTTCTTTCAGCGCGAGTTTTTCAACTAAGCTCACGGACGTCCCTAAAAGCAGCTGTTATTATTATTTTTAGAAATTAATAAACGAGTAACCTGCTGTTAAAGACCATGTAAACGTATAATTAGCATTCGCCCAGCGTTCATCAATTTCAATCACGGAAAAGCAGTTCAGTTAATGTAATGCCCAAATTCTTTGAAAGCGTTTGTGTTTTCACAATGGAGTTTCCGTAAAGGGAACTGATTTTCTTTCGCCAAAAGCAATTACGAAGTGTCTTTTGTCATGTAAGTTTGCGTATTCTGGTGGCGTGAAAGCGTAGGAACTTTAATAGAATGTTATTGTATTGAAAAATATTCAAGATAAATATTAAAAGTTCGCTCTACATTTTAAAATTCTATTGTTAAAACTTATTTCACTGAATAAACTATCCAGTTATAATTCAATGTTTGTAGAAAAAGAGAAAAAAATGCGAATCTCCTATTTCAATTTTTACCATGTATAATATTCTTTTTGAATATTTTACAGGCATAATTTCAGAGATGGAAGTTCTTCGATTATCTTAGTATTGTGGAGGATAATCTTGAAATCTCTTTCATAACAGTTTTATTATGAAATCGTTCAGAAAAAAAACAAGTACAAGTTTTGAGTGTAGGAATCATCTTGGTTTTTTAAAATTGTAAGTTCTTTGGATTTGAACTGAAATAAAAAAAAATGGCGTGAAAACGTAGAAACTTTAATACATTGAAAAATATTCAAGATAATATTAAAAGTTCGCTATACATTTTAAAATTCTATTGTTAAAACTTATTTCACTGAATAAACTATCCAGTTTTAAATTTTTACTATGTATAATATTCTTTTTGAATATTTTACATAGATAATTTCAGATATAGAAGTTTTTCGATTATCTAAGTATTATTCGCAGTGCTTGGCGAACTTATTATAGGAGACAATTTTGAAATCCCTTTCAGAATAGTTTCATTGTGAAATCGGTTAGGAAAAAGCAAATAAAGACAAGTTTTAAGTGAAGGAATCGTCTTGATTTTTTTTAAAATTGTAATATCTTTGGATTTGAACTGAAATAAAAAGTTCTTAGTGGAAGTGATTTTTTTTAATATGCAATTTCATCTACAATCAATTTTGTAAGTATAAGATTTATCTTATATTTTATATCGGATGTCTTCCTTTTTTAATATAAATTTTAATAGCACCAAAATATAGTTTGTCAGTTTCAGAATCATTAAGTGAAATCTAGAAAAAATTACTCAATAAGTACGCAAATGTTGATGCTTTTACTTAACACTTTACCTACGGGCGTCGACTGACCCATAGACTAAGAACACTGTAAGTTTCAAACTCTCATTGGAGAATTTCTACATTGAAATTGACATAGAAACTAGCGCGCCCCCTTTGTGTCTAAGGGAACTAATGTAATGGTTTCTGGCAGCCTATTTGCAGTCACCTTTAGGAGATTTAACAGAGCCAATGACATCTCGTAATTTGGAACCCTTATCAAGTGACGATAGGGAACTATTTTTTACTTCAACTTATTTTCGACTTTATTTTTGAATATATACAGCTAATCATTGACTTTTATATCCCTCGTAGGCCCATCCTCAAGATATTTGACCTTGTGCTTCTTTTTCTCCATTAATAAACCTACAGACTGACTACGCTTGTCATTTTAGACATGGTCCCCCAAAGATCCACAAGTGATTCGATTGAATAACTCGTCAAATATTCATCCAAATGTAACAAAAACTTAGATTTAGGGGTTTTCGAGGGTTTTTCACATTTCTAAGTAATTAAAATTGGGTGTTGCTATTGAAAATTTTAAAGTTCGTAACATTTTTAATATTAAGACGGACCCTTATGCAAATTTTGTGTCATGCAATTAACTCAAAATGTTATTTGTTCACATAGTCAAAAAGGTCCGATGTAAAAGGATGACTAACGGTTGAAATAATCACTAGTGGGTAACTTTTTTTTAACAGAGAAAATTCCGAAGAAACAGTAGCCCTACAATTGAAAGTACAATTATGCCAATCAACAAATCAACCTTTAATAGTGTTTTAGTTGCTTTCGACACGTTAGAAGAGCTAGGCATTAGATTAAGTTGCTGGTCTAGAAGATTTTTAGTCTACAGGTCAGTCGACGCCCGTAGGTAAAGTGTTAAATGCCATTACTGCAATGCAGTTTAAAGGAACAAGATATGACTTAATTTAAATTTATTTATTAAATTGGGAAGTAAATTATTTTCTCTATCGATCAAAAAACAATTTTGCATTTTCAATATTAAATTAAGACTGAAAAGTTTCCAAAGGAAACTTAATCTTAGAATATTAAGCTATTTATTAAATTTTTAGATATGACTTATGACTTATTTGGTGGGGGCAAGTTCGTCGAACACAGCGACCTTAGGTCTATTGCATTTGTGGCGGTGTGCCCTGTGCTGAACTAGATCTGCAACTTTTACTAGAGCAGCTAACCAAACTTCAACTAAGTGTGTCAGGTGGCGCTGCACTTCCGGCCACATGCAATATAAGCTGCGTCGCCGACCAAAACATTCTCTTCTCTTCTTTGCCTCATCTTAATTTCCACATGGCACCTGTCACGACCTTTCCCTTGGTCGACATGCCACGTATTTTGACTTTAGTTTTTTCGTATTGTTAAGTTTGTACAATGGTTAGGAATTTTTATTTATATTAAATTTATTGATGGTTGTTTTATTAAAGGCTGATTTTAAATGAAGCTTGGAACTTTCTTCAACGCCTACTTCTAACACACCACAAACTGGTGACTCCGTCCAACGCCCACAAACTGGTGACCATCGGACTTCGTAACTTGCAACCTGTCTAACTTGTGCAACATACAAACCTGCCACCTGTGCAGCTGCGAAAATGCCTTGGTTTCTAGTTCCGATGTAGCTCAATCTACGTGTGACCTCATCAACACGTGCACTGGCTCCTCACCGTCCTGCCGTGGTACCGCATCGGCCTTCCGTGGTTCCTCACCGACCTGCCGTGGTACCGAACCGACCTGCCGTGGTATCGCACCGACCTGACGTGGTATTGCATCGACCTGCCGTGGTACCGCACTGACCGGCACTGGCTCCTCAGTGACCGGCCCTGGCTCTTCACGCAACCGCAAATCAAAGCCCTGAGATTCACATCAGGCAGCAAAGCCCTGAGATTCACTTCAGGCAGCAAAGCCCTGCGACTCAAAGCAGGCAGCAAAGCCCTGCGACTCAAAGTAGGCAGCAAAGCCCTGCGACTCAAAGCAGGCAGCAAAGCCCTGCGACTCAAAGTAGGCAGCAAAGCCCTGCGACTCAAAGCAGGCAGCAAAGCCCTGCGACTCAAAGCAGGCAGCAAAGCCCTGCGACTCAAAGCAGGCAGCAAAGCCCTGCGACTCAAAGCAGGCAGCAAAGCCATGCGACTCAAAGCAGGCAGCAAAGCCCTGCGACTCGCTTCAGGCAGCAAAAGTACTGAGACTCAAATCAGGCATCATCACCACTCGCAGGCTAACGGCAAGGCCACATGCTAATCTCCTCCGTTGTCAAAGATGCAGCACTGAATTCCTTCAGCTACTGCGACAGCACATGGAGACTCTCCGGCCAACGTCGGCTTCCCACCATACCGCTAGAAAAGTGTTCGTTCATCCTGCTCTTTCAGACTGTACCCACGTTTTTGTGAACTTTTCAGTGAACAGTGGTCAAGATGTTTCGGTTCCGAATTCAGACAATGACTCTTTTCAGAACTATAAGCTGCTATACAACCCGGTCTGACCGAAAAGTCAATTTCGCTTTCATTATTACTGTTCTCAATTGTAAAATTGCTACTAATCAATTTTTTAATCTTTTTTTTTCTATAAACTTTGTATTTTTTTCGTCTTTTAGACTGGAGGGGGAGTGATGTGGCGGTGTGCCCTGTGCTGAACTAGATCTGCAACTTTTACTAGAGCAGCTAACCAAACTTCAACTAAGTGTGTCAGGTGGCGCTGCACTTCCGGCCACATGCAATATAAGCTGCGTCGCCCAAGCGTCGCCGACCAAAACATTCTCTTCTCTTCTTTGCCTCATCTTAATTTCCACATGGCACCTGTCACGACCTTTCCCTTGGTCGACATGCCACGTATTTTGACTTTAGTTTTTTCGTATTGTTAAGTTTGTACAATGGTTAGGAATTTTTATTTATATTAAATTTATTGATGGTTGTTTTATTAAAGGCTGATTTTAAATGAAGCTTGGAACTTTCTTCAACGACTACTTCTAACACCCACACATTCAACCTCAGAAATGATACAGTCACAAGAGACACACAAAGAAAGAGACGACACAAAAACTTAGTTTTTATTGACGGACACAAACATCCATGCCATTACCGGGACTCGAACCCGAGCCCACCAGCTCCAAGGGCCAACACGTTAACCATTGTGCCAGTGGGCCGGCAATTTTTAGATATATAGCAGTTTTAATAAAATACTTTTTTTCACATACTCTACAAAATTGAGGGATGGAGTTGCAAAACTCACTCATTCTTTTATAACTGAGATATTGGGTCCGGTTCATTCCATTGGCAGTTTTTAATAATTTAAAATCAATTGGAGAAAATCGAAAATGAACGAGGCGGTCTCTATATATGAGTTATGCTTTGAAGAATTCTTGTTTTGCCACTGCATTCTTCAATTTAGAAGTATTGCTTGAAAGAATGGTAGAATTTCCATATATTTTCGAGCTCAGATACCAGATAAATATTCATTCGATTGAGAAATATTTTTATAAAGATAAAAACCTTTAACCATTGAACATTTTAAGTATTATATTACGGTACCATAATGATTGATTAGCTTTATTTTATTCAATCGATTCATTTAAATTATTTAAACGAATCATTATTCATGAACAGCTTTCAGCAACAATCGTCACAATCAATGGTTGGATGATTGATTGTGATAGAGAAATATAAAGCATATATTTTTTTAAATTCAAAGTGCTGTTTTTCTGCTTAAAAAAACTATTGTTGAGTCAAATATTGTTCGTCAATTAGATGGAACTAGTTGTAAGTACTATAAACTTTTACTATTTCGAGGGGAGTAAGAAAATAAAAAAAATTCATGGAGAATCAATAACCCCTTGGCATACCAAACTACATCATGTCCTATAATACAGGAGTAAAATATTTTGAGAAAAAAATGAACCAATGAGCTGCTGAACTCAGAACTCATAAGTGTATGACAAAATGTGTCTTCAGAAACTTTAGTACAGATATAGTGCATATAGTTCAGGTTTTCCTAAAGTTTTTGAACTTGATATTTCTGATGTACTTTTTATATAATTAAAATTAAAGCTAAACTTCTTTCGTATGCTTCAACCAATTTTATTAAACTATATTTGTAACACTAAAATAAAATATCAAGCATAATTTATAATGCATAAAGTAATCGAAAGCGTATGGGAAGGAGGTAATGAATTGGGAACAAGCATTTTTTAGAAACATTATGCAGCATCGATACAACAAAAGAGATTCGCCAAAGTAATAAGAAAATGAAATACTATATAAATAAAAATGATAACTAGATTTTCCAGTTTTTTTTTCGAGAATGAGAGTAAATTTACAATGCAAAATCGAATTTAGATTTTTGAAAGTACCATAAATCACAATTCAAGTTGAAATATTTCGAAGCCAGCTTGAATATTTTCTAACCACGAGTACAAATATTCTGCATGTTTTTTCCAATGCGAATTCGTTTAGAGAGAACAAAATCGATAAGAGTTTATCCTTAAAAAATATAAAAAGTGAAAATCTATATTTTTAAAAAATTATTTTTCTAAATTCTTGATGAATGATTCTACAAAAGTATTTTTTTCTTTACTTTTGTAAAACTTTTTACAAATAAACAATTCAACACACACAATTTTTTTAAGCGTCAGACAAAACATCTTTGTATCAAAAGTATGAGTTTACAAAACAGTAATGTAATGAGCCTCTTCCTAATATTTTTGTGTCTGCAAACAAACATGATTATGTGCGCGAATTCAAAAGCCTTGTTTTATGTAAAAACACAAAAATTCAACAACTTTTTAAGTTGAATGTTAAAAGAAATTTTTAGTCTCGTGAGTCCATTACATTTTATTAAATATTCAACATGCAAAGGAAAAACCCTTATACATTTCAGCTAAACTTTATTTTTTGCTTATATATGGAGAAACTAAGAATTAAAAAAATACATAAACCTTTTTATTACTATCGTATGGGCTCCAAATTGAAAGTACCATTTAAATATTGTAAAATCTTATCAACTACTTTTTTCCCCACAAATTAAAATTGATTACTTGATAGAAAATTACTAAATAGAATGTAATTTCGTATTGCATTAATTTTTTCCAATGAAGTTAAACAAGTAAAATTAAAATAATCAGAATAACTATTATAATTACATAGAATTATATAAATGTTTTTCATTATTTTTTATCACTTAATTTACTTTTAGCAATTTTTTTAGTTTCATTATTTTTTAACAACAATAGATTGTTGTTATTTACACAAAAGCAAGGCGTGGTTACTATTTTATAGTGTATGGTAACTTAATATATTAATGATAAACTTAAGACACGCTTATGTAATCTTAAAATGAGTTTCATAAATACCAATGTTATTTCAAGCATTTACAGTGTTATGTTATTATTACTTTAACATTTCATTTTTGCTGACACTTTACTGCTTAAACGATTTGTGCACGCTTTTATGGTTAAACGTAATTATGTTCCAAGTACATGTATGTAATTTACATAGTTAAAAATTGTCTTTTTTTAATACTGAATCTTGGAAAGATGGTTTTTCAAATGAGCATTAGAAATTTTTGCGACGAAATATGAAGTCGTTTTTTGTGGATTTTAAAAATTTATTCATTTTAGCTATTTATTTATTTATTGTAAATATTTTATTTTAGTTTAACAATAAGGTCGCTAACCAGGTAAATTTAGAGTAAGTCTTTAATAAATATTTTCATAACGTGATTAAAAAATTTACTAAATGAAAATGTTTGAAATGTTACAATTACATATTCTAATGTAAATTAAAATTATTTAGTCTATAAACTACAATTTCTTACATTTTGTAAGTGAAAATTAGATATATATTATTCGCATCTAATAAATATATGCCAAGTACACTGTAAAAAATGACATCACATTACGGTTACATGCTACATCACGGTACTTTGACGTTAGTATTACGTCACATTGATGTTTTAGTAATAAAGAGTAAAGAGTCACTTGAACGTCTTACTTCAATAGTGATTAAACACAAAAGATAGGTGCATGCAAGAAGCAAACATTTTCGCCCGTAGAGCACAATGAATTTTAAATCAAATGTAAATTGTCAGCATAGAATGATTACGTTCCTTTTACCATAACCTTGTTTTGGTTAGACTAGTTTGAATTACTGTCGCACTAGAGCTACACGAAGGCTATTACCGACTTCCGTTGTAATTTAGAACTAGAGTCAAGGGACGAGCTAACACCTGAGTAGGCACCCAACGCAAACGTTAAGAGAGACATCGTACGCAGCGTTGGTACTTGGAATCGTATTTAACATGAATCTACACGAGGCCTACCTCGACTGAGCATTATTTTCTGCACAGACCATTTATAGGCTCACAAAATATAAATTAAACATTAAATTAATCGTATTCTGAAACAGGATATTTATATCTAAAAATAAATATTTTATTACACAGTGTTTTAAATGTCTTGTCTTAAGATAAAGTTTCTCACACAAAATAAATAATTATTAAGGAAAAGTTATTAAATTACACATTTCGTTTCTTGTAACAAACTGGAATTTTACAAAACGCGTTTAAAAATAATGTGTAAAAAACATTCACAATCAACTATCAACAAATTTTAGCCGAAAATACAATTTTGCTTCGGTTGAAATTACATTTTCCTTACTCAAAGTGATTATATCTTTAAACAAATTTGACATAGAGTAGTTGATTATTTATTTAATATATTAACCCCACAAATGAGTACGTAACTTAAAATTACTATTAAACTTAGCAAAATAACTTTAAATTGCCACTTAAATACCTAAATGACAAATGACAGTGATTGCGCCCTCTAGAAGGGAGAGTGTAGGCTTTTTAGCCCATTACCCAGCTCGCCAGAAGAGACAGTCACAAGAGACACACAAAGAAGGACGACACAAACACATAGACAAATAACAACATTTATTGACAAGCACAAACATCCATGCCTTTTACCGGGATTCGAACCCAAGTCCAGCAGCTCCGAAGGCTAGTACACTAACCATTGCCCCGACGGGCCGGCTAAATACCTAAATACTCTTAGTCTAAACTTTCACAGTTCCAGGAGATAAGTGCTAAAAAACTGTTTGAGTTTCAAGTTTTATTTAGATGAACTAAAAATATTTTTAAAAACTTGTCAAGGCTGTTTTAATGTAACATTGGTTTTCAAATATTTAGTTCTAGGACTAACGATAGATTGCTTCGTCATCTATTGCACGGATGCGTGGCAAGTTGAGATGCATTTAAAGTAGTATTCGACACTAAAATAAGAGTACAATATTTTGTTAAATGTCGTATTAAAAATCTGGTAACAGTGGAAACTATAAAAAGTGGATGTGGTATGCTCAAAAAGTTAGCCGCCCCGGTGGCTCAATCGTTGGCACGCTGATCTTTGGAACTGCTGGGGTCGGGTTCGAATCCCGGTCAGGCATGGATGTTTGTGACCGTCAATAAATATTGTTATTTGTCTATGTGTTTGTGGCGTCCTTCTTTGTGTGTCTCTTGTGACTGTCTCTTCTGGCAAGCTGGGTAATGGGCTATAAAGCCTACACTGTCCCTTCTAGAGGGCGCAATCACTGTCATTTGTCATTTGCTTAAAAAGTTTCTTAAAATAAAACATCAGATATTGTGTTTACAGTTAACACGATAATTTATGTTGTTGTCGTGTGACCAGTGCAATAATAATACAAATAATGTTAAAAAAGACCACTATAAGACAATTTACGTATGCAACAATTATTTTTAAACAGTGTATTTTTTTAATGTAATTTTTTTTTGATAATTAGCGAAATGTAAGTTTTAAGATGTCTAAATGGAACTAAGTGGAAATAAAAATCTTTTTTATAATTGCGTTAAAAAAAATCCGACTTTTACATTATAATTTCAATATCAGACACGTCCAAAAAGTTAGACTTTTTAAAACAGTGAAAAAAGTACTTTTTTTTCACCCAAAAGCAGTGAAAAAATAGATATTTATGCAACAAGTGTGAAAAATAATATTTTTTAAAACGAGTGGATTGACACGTAATGACGATGTAATGACAAACGTAATGACACATGTTTTTAAAGTTTACTTTTCACAGGCGATGTACACTATTTTTTATATTTGTGTAAAAAAATACCATTGGTCCAAAAATATTTCACGCGCATTAATGTCTTTAAATAAAAGCAGATCGATAAATCTCTGGATTTTATGAATATTATGAAATAGAAATTTAACTTGAAAATTTGGCATCTTATGAAAAGGGTGACAAAAAGTACTTTTTTTTCACTACTTTTGCGTAAAAAAAGTACTTTTTTTTTCGCTGCTTTTGGGTGAAAAAAAAGTACTTTTTTCACTGTTTTAAAAAGTCTAACTTTTTGCACGTGTCTGATATTGAAATTATAATGTAAAAGTCGGATTTTTTTAACGCAATTATAAAAAAGATTTTTATTACCACTTAGTCCCATTTAGACGTCTTAAAACTTACATTTCGCTAATTATCAAAAAAAAATTACATTAAAAAATCCACTGTTTAAAAATAATTGAAAATTATTAATTATTATTTAATAATTTAAAAATAAACTTTAAAAACACGTGTCATTACGTTTGTCATTACATCGTCATTACGTGTCAATCCACTCGTTTTAAAAAATATTATTTTTCACACTTGTTGCATAAATATCTATTATTTTTCTTCACAGAAATAGCTATTTCTAAACCTACCAACCATACATTTTGAAGCTGATTACTTCATATGAATTCAACTTCACACAAATGTTAAATTATCATATTTTACTAAAATTAATGAAATAGATAAAATTGACTTTTGTTCTTGAATAAGTCTGCTCCAAATTCTGCTTTACCTACACTAATTTTATTTATTTTTTAATTTCTTAAAATTTTTGTATTTTTGGTTGATTGTTCACTTACTGGTAGACATTTTAATGAATTAATAGACATTATGAAGCCAAAAATTACATAAATCTATGGATGGCTAGGTATTTAACTTTATTCCTTGATCATCTAAAATTCGATGATTATTGGTTAAAAAAATTTGACTTTATGTTGGCTATGTGGACTGTGTAAAGAAAAAGTTTCAACATTTTTTTTTCAAAAATAAAAAGTTGATGGTTTATTAAAGTCCAACTTAGAAGAATGGGGTCTCTGTCGTTATCCTATTGACCAAACTTCCTGTGGTAAAAGTAGTTGTAGCTGGAAACGGAAGAGTTGTGAAGAGATAAGAACATTTATCTTCTTCCAAGAATGAATTTTGTGAAGAATAAGACACTTGCTTAAAGAAAAGCAAGAGTCAAACAATTAAACTACAAAGGTATACCTTCTATTAGTGTAAAATGACTTTCAATAAATGATTTCAAATATTATATTTCGATTATTATTTTGAAATATAGAATTTTTCTAATAAATAATTTTAAATGACTGCTCAAATTTTTTAAATTTAAAACTTAATTTAATTGCAAATTAATCATCTTTATATATGTAATTTGAGCTAAATTAATTTCTGTTTGAAAATTTTCTAACAACGATGCAGCTTACATGTTCGAGGAAATTAAGCAAAAAAGAAATTATTTAAATCGAAATTAATTTTCTAAGTTTAGTAGAGTTGCACAAATAAATGGTTTTAATATTTTCACTAATGACTTGTAGAATGAAATTATATCCCTTATTCCTTTCATTTTCAAAGGTTATTGTTAATAAGATTATATTTTCGGAGAAATGTCGTGAGAAATAACTTTTGTTATTAAACGACAGCCTAAATTGATAAAATTAGTGAAAGTGTCATGAAGAACAACTTAATTATATGTTGGGAAAATGAATAGGTATTTGCATTAGTTGAATATTAAGCATCAAACTCATTTTTATCGAAGAATGAAACGAATAATGAAATGACAAATGAATAACAATGGAGAATAGAATCCATTGTATTTTAAGTATCCGGAAATATGAAGAGTAAATTTGTAGCAGAAGCTGACACTTAGAACTGCTTCCGCACGAAATTATTTTCTTCTCCCAAATAAAACCCTACCAAACACGACAGAGAAAACTTTTTTAACGTAAAAGTTAAACAAACTAAATTTCATCGAAAATACTAATAAATAATTATTACTTATCGTTTGTTGTATTTATTTGCATTTCGAGGACGAAATATATAATATTATGTGTAGTACTTAAAATGAAGTATAACACATTTTATATCAAAATACAAGAATAGGATTTTCCATCGCCTTTAAAACGTAACTAAACAAACGTTACAAATATTTGTTTTCTTCGATAAGAATTTCAGTTAAAATTTCAGTAACAGCCCAAAACAGTTGGTTTGGTACTTGTTTATTTTAAGAAGCAAAAGCAGTTCGCTTAAGTATTTATTAATGAATAATAAAGTCTGAATACGAATTATTCCCTTTGCGAAGGTTTTTTCATTGTCTTTTGTTTTTTTTATATGGTATTTAAAAATTCATTTGTTTAGTTGTGGTTTGAAGGTGAAAAATAGTTTTAATGTTATACATAGACGAGGAGCACAGGGGAAGAACCACTTGATTTTCTAGGAGA
This sequence comes from Hylyphantes graminicola, assembly GCA_023701765.1. Classification (NCBI taxonomy): domain Eukaryota; kingdom Metazoa; phylum Arthropoda; class Arachnida; order Araneae; family Linyphiidae; genus Hylyphantes; species Hylyphantes graminicola. Next base: position 38,301,332 of record CM043119.1, on the reverse strand, counting down.
CTTCCCGTAATTGTGTCTGCTTGGCGTATATTGGCGAAAGGAAACCGGTTTTTCTTTTGGGTCTTCATTCGCGGAGCAAACATGGGACTCGGGTACACTGATCTCTGGCGTGAATCAGTGTTGCTTCTACAAAATCAAAAGTCTTCTACAAAATCAAGTGGCTTTTCGCCTGTACTCTTCAGATGCGAATTTTTTAATTAATCTAAAAAAATAAGTCATCATAAATCTTTATATAACTATTAACAATAACTTTTCATTTTCTATCTTTACCTTATAGAGCCATGTATAAGGCATATCGAAAGAAAATAAACCATACTGAATTACTTTATTTAGCAGCGTTACAAAAATCGTAATATTTTCGGATATTTCAGACATTTTAAATCTGAGAATGAAAACTTACGTGTTTTCCATTTAAGAATAAATAGGAAATACCAAAATATGCAGCAAAAGTACTCCAACATAAAAGGTAGCTCCTAATGTTCAGAATTAGAATAAACGTCGCAACCAGGTAAGATTTACGACGACATTACATTAAAATAAAATTCTTTCGTAGGAGATTTCTTAGCTCTGAAATTCCGGAGCAAACGAAGACAGAAATATAAATGGACAAAGACACTGAATTGTTTCTGAAGTTATTTACTGTGGTTCCAGAGAAAAAAATTAAGCTTCTTACTTTGAATAAAACGTAAAAACCATTTTCAAAATTGGAAATGTTTTGCTGAATGATGGTTATGCCTTGTTGAAACGTTTTTATTTTTTTTTAATAAATTCTTTGTTTTGACAAGATTGCAGGATACTTTACTAATAATTTTTAGCTAAAGGGAGTTTTAAAAGACGAATTACGAAAAGACGAAGAATCTTGCCAAATTTAAAACTTTTACTTTTGCCGTTCAGTTCACCAACTACATATTTGAACTACTTCTGTTCCAGATACTTGGATTGCTACAATCTCGACAATTAAATGAATATTCTTTCTTTCAAATAACGGAAGCTTTTTTATGTACACAACTTTTTTTTATATATAAGTGATTTTATTTTTCTATTTTTAATAAAGTAAGACGTTGTAAAAGAATTTTAAAAAAAACTATTTTAAAAACCAACCTTTTTTGTTATTTCTGTTTAATTACAAAACAGAAAAGTAGGCTAAAAATGGTAACGGACATCAAATATCATTATTACTAATTTAAGGGCTTCTGATGGCCTAAGAATAAAATAAAATCATCAAAATTTATCATTCAATTGGCATAGTGTGGCAATTCAATTGGCATAGGCAACATGTGAATATTATTGTTAAAACCGAAGCACGCAATAAACCTATATCGCGCTGTATATTGAAAAGAAGGGATAATCATAGGCAAATGACTAATTTGGAGAATATTTTAAAGAAGCATTTGTTAGCCGCCCCGGTGTGCGCAATCGTTAGGACGCTAGCTGCAGGGGTCGGGTTCGAATCCTGGCCAGGAATATATGTTTGTGACCATCAACAAATGTTGTTATCTGTCCATGTGTTATTTCTTTCTTTGTGTCTGTTAATATTCTTTCTGTGTCTGTCCCACTTGACGAAAGCTCATAAGCGGTTTTTTGAACAATCACACAAGCTGGAATCTATATATACCATACCAAGTATTAGTTACCTGTGATAAGTGAAAGTCGTAGTGAGGGCTTGTACTAATACTACGGCAAAGGATACATATCAAAATGCATAATAGGGTAGACTGACCAGTGAATGAACAGGCCCCGTGAATGAACAGTTGGTAAATACATTTAAAAAGGAAGGTTAAAAATCATTCCACTGGATGGATTGGCAACACTGACTTCCTTTCATCTAGTAGGAAGCTATCTGACATCTGATTGGTGGTCCTGGTCATTAATTAAAATCCAACATGTTTATTGACTGGACATTTTTGTGTTCATTCACTGGTAAAAGTACTGTTCATTCACTTGGCTTTTGTACCACTTTGTATTTGGACCCCAAAAAGATATAAAACATGCAATTTTAAGTCGCCTCCTTTTTTTTTGTAGAATTTACATATAATGACAGATGTGTTCACATTGTCATAAACAAAAAAGCTATATTTTCTTAAAATGTATGAATTTTCTCAAAACAAATTGTGCTGAAGCGTTCATTCACTGGTTAGTCTACCCTATAGTATTTTTTTCTTCAAAATATTACATTTATCTGCAGTGTCAATTTTTCGCTTGCAATGTTGCCATCTATTTGTCGTGAAAAATTGTAATAAGAAAATAATATTAAAGAAAATTTCTTATAGAATAAGTTATTCATATGTATATGGAAAAATTTCATTATTTCTTGATCATTTTTAGCCCCCCCCCCCCCCCCCCACACACACACTATACATATTTATTTCAAATAATAAGTTTTATAGAATTCACATAGGTATAAAGTTTTGAGGAAAATGATAAGTTATAACTTTGTCGTACCAATTACTAAACGCGTGGTGAAATTTGTAAACTATAGAAGATTGATCGATAATATAATAATTTCAAAGTGGGATTTCTACTGGAAATAAATGACGATTTTGAAATTCGTTAATAAAGTAGTTCATAATGTAATCACTATTTGTTTTTCATGTATCTTTACCAAAATTTAATGCATAAAAGACAAGTAACGAAAAAATATAAAAATGAAGATATTTTCATGAACTAAATATAATATTCTATGAATTATTTATTAACTACCAAGCAGTGAAATCAATCAGTTATTTCTACGCCTGCCTGTAATCTGCTTAAATTTAGCTGAAAATGTGGCGATATAGCTTCATAGTAAATTATTATTGTTACATTAAACAGATCTTTCTTGTAATTATCTTATTTTATTCGTTTGAAATTTTGAAACTTACCTCATGTAAATAAAAAAAAAGTTTAGAATTCCGATCCACAAACAAAAATAACACTTTATAAGAACGTGCAAAAAAGGGGTCTTAAACCGGTGTTAATAAGTTATGTCCGTTAATAGCTTCGTTTATGGCTTCTTAAGATAGTAAAGAATTTCGAATTTCCCTTTTCCGTCATCCAAATGGGAAAACCGATTTCGAATTATACATATTTTTTAACATTTAAAAAGGTTCTTTTTCCAATCCTAAACACTCTAAAGAAACAAATTTAAAGGGCAGACGAGAAGTTTTATTTCTTTAAGTCCCTAAGTGGAAAAATGATTAAAAAAGTATTACATCAGAAAAAAAATAGTATTTTGATTCAAATTTAGTAATCTTTAACGCTATTTTCTTATTGTATTACGAAAGATATCAATTTATTTTTTTCTTTATTTTTTTTAAAGGGATAACTATTTCCAATAAAAAAAAATAAAAGTAATGTATCAAAAAGGATTTTGACTCATAAAAGTCGTAATATATATTCTTAAATTAAATTTTAATTTTTTTTATTGCTTTTATCTCAGGAATTATCTAGCTAGCATTTCAAGTTAAAATACTTATTAAAATTTGGATAACTAAGATTAAAATCTGAAAATCTTTATACGACGTTTATGAGTAAATTATTAAGTGGTAGGTATAAATCAGAATGAAAATGTAAGTGGTTGGAGGACTCTCAAAGCATTTTAATCTTGTCTAGTAAAGACTGTTGAAAATGGGAAGATGGATCTATGAAATAATGCAACTAACAATATGTGAAACAGTCTGGTCTGGAGATAATCAGGTAGTGTTTTGGACAGATTCCATTGCTGTAATTCCTTAGTAATTCATTATTCAACATTCTGGGGCCCGGATGGCTGAGTGGTTTGGACCATTATGCCAGCAGTCTGCGCGCTGTAATGGGTGCGGGTTCGATTCCGCAGTCGCCCTGGGTTGATTTTTCTTTCTCTGTGACAGTAAAAAATTCTTTCTGTGTCGTTCTTACTTGACAAAGGCTTATAAAGCGGGTCTCTGATTAAGTACACAAGGTGGAACACATTTATATATATTTTATTATTTATATATATGTAAAGAAGGAAAAGCGAAAAAAAAACCTCTTCAAAAAGTGCATATTCCAACTATTTTTTACCGTAATATGTTATCATTAATTGTGCAGATATCTTAAAAAATAGAAACTATAAATAACTAAAATTAAGTCTTACTTCAGTGCATAAAAGGTTAAAGTAACTTTTGAATGAGTTATGAATGCCGTTGAATAAGTTATGAATGCTTTTTTACTACAAACGTAGAAAACATAATTATTATAATTTTAGTAGCCAAATTTGGTGGTTACCCAAGGTAAAAAAACAAAAACAAGGCCACCATAAATTGGTTTTAAAATGCTTCAAACTACTACTGTATTTCTGCAAATAGCAGCTTAACTTTCTGCAGTAGATTTGAAAAAGATTAGTTGAAGTAAAATGAACTGCTTTCCATGCATAATAATTTAAGTTTATTCATAGCTTTTGGAATTACGCCCTAAACAATCTAATTAGCCGTAGTCACGTTCGTTAGTTTCCTAACTGTCGCCAATTCTAGTAGTTGGCCAATACCGGATTTAGGGATTTAAAACTAGTCTCATTTCAAGGATTATATTTTAAGGATTGGAGAGTGTCCTGGAAACGCTGTGATGGAACCTAATTTTCTCTAAATCTTACATTTCGTGGAAAACAGTGCAAATGAATGCAGTACACTCTCTCTAATCTAGATCGCATTCAAATGACTAAGTGATTTATACTACAGTATTATCATAAAGTTATTCATATGATGTATTTTTTGTCCACTTTCTTTTTTTGCTTAATCAAAAGAAGTTTAAAAAAAAAAAAATGGTACGTAGGAATTGTCGTCGTGGAGGTTTCTGTCCGTCTGTCAATATTCCCTTCATAATTTATTTCCACCGTACTATATTTAAAAAAAAAATGTTTAAAAGGTATAACATTGGAGACCTGTTTTTTATACTTTTTGTACGCCTATCTGTTTATCTTGACATTGAGCATATCTGTTAACATGAAATTAACAGTAAAGTAGGCTAATGTATTTTTTCATAACTAGTAACCATTTAGTGGGTTTGGGTTAAGAAAGCCTTTTGAAACTGTTACAATTTTAAACTTCTATTAGAAAAAAAATAAGTACGATTAAACTGGAATTAGTTATATAGGTTAAATATAAAGATAATACAAAAACACAATATTGTATTTCGACACAAAATTTAGACAAATCTCTCTTATTACGCCATACTCATTTAATCTATCTCGTTTACCTCTTTTCTATCTCAAGCAGTCAAGCCTTGACCGCTCAATCTGACGCCTTGCTCGTCTGCCTACACCTGTGCCTGCCCATCAGAAAAGATAGTGTCGTTAGTTTGACAGACGTACTTCTTGTTAGCATAAAATATAAGTTGAGAGATAATGTTTATATAAACTAATTAATCTGGGGATTATCTTACAATGGAACTTTTCGTTTCAATTTTGGTCTGAAAACTAAAGTGCCCACGAGGGATTGTTTGTAATAATTTAAGTGTGTGAGGCATTTTTATGTTATATCTCTCTATATTTAAAAAAAAATCCCTGCCAGCGATGCTGTTTCTTATGCGATCTTCTCATTATCGCCTTATAGAGAAATGTTTGTAGGACACGTTGACACAAAATAATTAGTTATTTAAGTTGTAGTTCATTAGCGGGCAGGTGGCGAAGACAGCTGGTACTTTAAATAAACTGAACGTACATCTACCCTCGAAAATCAGTGACGCCGAAGATTTTCAGTTGAAATATCTATAACCTTCAAGACGGAGGGGCCTTTAATGATATTTTATTGAATTTAAACGTTTTTTAATCGTTTTTCTTCAAGCAAACAGTTCAGAATGCTAATTACTATTGTTAATTCTGTTATGTGTTAGTGTTTAACCCTCTAATGCATGAAATTTCATTTTGATTCCCAAAAATATCTATGTATCTGTAATACTCATACATTATGGGAAAAATACGGGAAAAATTTAACTGCATTAGAATTAAAATAATTTCAAGTTTTAAATTTTTTTTCCATGTGACAAAAAACCAACTAAAAAATTTCAATTTTGATAATAATGACCAGAAAACTACTTAATATATTTGAAATTAACCCTTTTTAACCAATATTTTTATTCTTTAAATACTGCCAAAAACGTAATTTCACAAAGGTTAATAATCTCACTCATTAATTTTGAATACACTTTTAGTACTGTCATCTATGAGGATTATTAGTAACTAAAACTTCAAACTGGAATTTAAAAGATAAAAAAACACAAGTTTGTCCAGAGGGAGCTCTAATCTAATAGAATAGAGTGGATTATGTTACTTGTTGCCAAACAGTAACAGTATGCATTAGAGGGTTAAACATGGAAATCTATAAGAGATGGGTGACATTACCCATTATTTTACCTTTGTTGGGCTTTTTTTTTGTCGGAAATGCCTTTGTTGGAAGTCTCATTGTCAAACTAATTTTACCCCAAAGCCCTCGACCGTCAGTTACGATTTTTCTACGCCAACGCATCGAAACAGCGGTAATAATCACACCACCTGAAACAACATCTCCGGATCCTGTGACGAAGGAAGTGCCAAAAAAGAATTAATTTTCGGGCGAAAAGATACCTTTCAATGATTACTCTCCTCTCGAGAGTAAATGGAACGCGGAGTTCTCGAAAGCTTTTTCTGAGAGGGAAAAAAAGAAATTATAAACTGGAGAAAACTCCCCTCTTTTGAAGAAACTTCTTTTTTCTTCTAAGAACATACGTGTTTCTCTTGAAATTTATCTTTTGAATTGGCTTCTGTTTGTTAAAAAAGAACTAGACGCCAAAACACACGTTTCTCAAAAACGCCTTTTGAACTTGTCTTTATGATTGCTAATGCCTTGTCTATTTTCATCTATAAGCAATTTGGAGGTCTGGGCTATTCCGAATTTTTACTGCACAGTGCACGCGCCCATATGCTCCTTGAGTGGTTATTTATTTTTGTTCTGTTGAAATTTTCATGATTTTTTATACTCTTGGTATGATTTATTTCTACAGGGGAGACATGAGATAATTTTCCCATTTTTTTTAGTTTTTACTTGTACTATTTATAATAATAAAAGATAGTTATGGTATGGCATGGTACATATATATTCAAGCTTGTTCAGTGAGAAAAAAATTCTGTAAACATACAGAAATTTTTTTAGTAATGTTACAGAAATAACCTATTTTACAAAAAAAGTTTTTTTAATATTCTGAACAGAAATCTTCATTTCTGCAGTTAAAATTTTTTTCTAGTATTTGCAATTTGTTTCAGCCAATCATTTTCTTCTACATGAAATGTCGCGCGCATCGCCACTAAAGTTTGGTTAGGTTAGGTTTGAATTATCGTCGCACTAGAGCTACACGAACTAAAGTCTGACTTCGATCGTGATTCAAGACCAATCGCTATTTTAAATTTATAACTTAGTTGATTATTTCAAATGAATTTCACTTCTCATTTCCTGGCCATCTGTGTGCCGACATGGTACAGTTGGGAGAGCGTTCGATCGGACATCTAAAGGTTCCTGGTTCGATCCCGGGTTTCGGCAGTCTGCTATTCCTCGGTAGTGTAGTGGTCAGTAATCCCGTCTGTCACGCGGTAGACATTGGTTCGATACCACACCGGGAAAGCAGACATTTTATTTTTTCTTTACAATTGCACGGAAAATGCAGTATCCATAAAATTTTCTTGTATAGTTACGGAAACATCACTTGTGTGGGATACATAAAAGAGTCCTGTAAATCTACATGATATAAACATGTAATGTTAACAAAAATATATTATGTGTTTTTACAGCACTATTTTTAGTAATTATTTACTAGAAATTTTCTAGGAAAAGTTTTTTACAAAAATTTTTTTTGTAAGGGTTACAGATTTTTTTTCACAGTGTGTGCTTGTTCAGAGAACCGCTTATAAGCTTTCGTCAAGTGGGACAGACTCAGAAAGAATTTTTGCAGTCACAAAGAAATGAATAACACATAGACAAATAACAACATTTATTGATGGTCACAAACATCCATGGCTGACCGGGATTCGAACCCGACCCCAGCAGCTCCAAAGGCTAGAGTCCTAACGATTGTGCCACTGGGTCGGCTAAAAGAGAGTTATAATTGCTTTGTTTACACTTTTATATACAAGCAAGCATTACTACTTTTCCCAACAGTAAATATACTTTTTGGAAGTTAGTGGTTTAATGCAGACATTTTAAATTAGAGAACTTCATTTTTTCAGCATAGGGACATTTTCCCAATTTTATGTTACATTTATGAAAATTTTATTGTAAGCTAAATGAGCCGCGGAAAGTACTCCCAGAATTTAAAAAATTTCAAAAAAGTAAGTTGTGCAACGTGATTTTTTAACGGTGTTATGATTTAGAACCTATCAGAAAATTTTAAGTTCTTTTTTAGTTCGAAAATTTTGATTTTTTTTGGTTTGGGGAGGAGTTTAGTTTGAATTATGGTCCCACTAGAGCTACACGAGTTCTAGGGTGGGGGGAGTGTTAATTATAGATGTTTACAATATATATTCTGAAAATAGGTGAAAAAACTATTTTTTAATAAAAAATAGTTTACAAATTAAATGTAAAGTTACAGGTAATGAGAACTCTACTGTATCTATATTTATATCTTGAAACTTATATTTATAGATGGAGCAATTAAATGTTTACTTCGAGTGCTTCTTCCTATAGTTTATAGTTTTCTTTACTTTACAACAATCGAGTTCCAATTTATGAAAAAAAATTAAAAAATAACTGAAATAATTAACAAAATACATTCCAGTATACGCAATACATTGCATTTTCCATACATTCCAGTACACAATACATTGCATTTTCCATACATTCCAGTATACAATACATCCAGTTACAAAATATAATTCAGATAGGAATAAACACTCATAAAAACACTTAATTGGAGAGCTTGGTGGCGGAAAGTATTGAGGGGACATTATTGAAGAAATTGAGATTTATTTTCGTTTAACATATTATTCCATCTTTTATATATAAGGATAAAAAAAACCCTTTTCTATAAATTTAAAGTTAAGTTAATTTTTTGCCATTTTCAGGCGTTTTTAACGGATTTTAGTGGAAACTACAAATTTAAAGTTCATTTTCTCGTTTTCATAATTTTGTCACTTAGCACGTTCTTCCACTAAGCTCTTCAATATTTACTTCCATAAAAGTACCCCCTATGTAAGTTTATATTGTCTTTACGCATGATTTACAAACCTTCTGTTCGTAGAATTACCCTTCCGAAGTGAGAAAATAATGCATGGTTGTTTTCCAAGCATAAATTAAATTCAATTCAAATAACAAAACTTTTTTTAAAACTCAGAACTGTGTTTATTTTTGAAGAGATGATTTAAGAAAAATTTCTAAATGAAAAATCATATTATGAATAAAAATATATTAATTTTAAAAAATAAAATTTAAGTTTATATTTTAAGAAAGTCTAATGAACAAAATACGGAAATTGACGGAACTAACGATATAAGTGTTTTAAAAACATATATTCAGTTGAATTCTTAGGTTTTAGGTTTGGAATTATCGTCTCACTAGAGCTACATGAGGGCTATTGGAGACGGGCGTCGTATTTTAGAACCACAGTCAAGTGATGATTCGACACCTGAATAGGCACCAACACAACCATTAAAAAGGATATTTAACGTGCACTCCCTTACACGGGATATTATTCTCGGACATTTTTGGATGCACGGACCGTTTGTAGACCGGCAGTTTATTTTGACGATGCCCGGACCCGAACCTAGAACCTTTCGCATGCTAGGCAAGTGCCTTACCGACTGGGCCCCCTCAGTTGAGTTCTAATTATCTAGAGAAAGAAGCTTTCATTATTTTTACACTAATGTTCTCAGAACTAGTCGGAATTCGGTTAACTCCTTTCGGAAAAACATGATCCAATCGAGTAGTGCTGTCTCCCTTGACAAGGAAAATAAAGACAAATATTTGTTTGGGTGGAATATGAAAAGAAGCGGGAAAAAAGATTGGCTCGTGCAAGTTTCTATGATTTTTGTTCGATTTTCGAATGAAAAGACAAGGAAGAGTCTTATTCACATTTTTCTGCATAAGAAATATATAGCAGGTAATTTGTGAAATGGAGATGACGGATAGCTTAAATTTTGCTTTATATCTTTGATGTGATTTGTTTTGAATTTACTAATAAATTTACCTTGTGTATCATTCGAAAAGATTTTTTTATGTGAGTGTATTGCATATATAAGTTTCTTTTTAAAGAAGCTTTTGATCGTAATTTTTTCAAAAAGGTTTCAGTACTTCTACTGTTTCCTTTAATTCCTAAACAGGATTATCTTAAAATACCTTTTTATTAAACATATGCCTAAAGAACGTTTTTAATTATTTATTATTAGTTTTTATTTATAATAACACAGAGAAAAACTATAAGATCTTGTCTTTTCGAAGTAATTCCCCATCGAATGACAAAATGATAAAAAAAACTTTAATAAAAAAGTTAATGTTTTCTGGGCCAAAATAATGGCTGTTATTCTATGAGGAAATAATTAAAAATTCATTCTTATTAATCTACAAATGTTTTAATAAGTGAATTAAGAATATCATCATCTCGGTCATTAATAACAAACACATCCTAATGAAAAAAAAACTGAATGATGTTTGAAAAACTAATTAAGAAAATATCCAGGGAAATAACATAACGTGTCGAACCTAATAAACTAATAAAAACTAATTAATGGAACACACAAGTAATGCAATTATCGCAACAGAACGGAAAACTTTATTTAAAAATAACTTTATTAAAAAAAATTGCTTTATCCTCATTAAAAACTTACTTATCATAAACTTTATTAAAATTACATAATAAACATTTATAAATTAAATATATTTTTACTGCTTTATGCTCCATAAAATAGCCAAAATTAATTTTGGACTAAATAAAGAATACAAGAGCCCATCGGCACTTAGGGATACAGGAAAAGATCCAATTAGTTGAAGCAGCTTTTAAAGTAGAAATAGTGTGAGTTGAAAATGGGAACAATGGTCTTTCAAATCCCAACACGCTCTCCTCAATCCTTTGTGAATCAAAGTGTAGTGCAAACTTAAGCTGAGTTTTTCTCTACTAATTGAAAAAAAATTATTGTGTAAACGTAAAACTTTTTTAATATTTTATTTTGAAGTTTAACTAAACGTCCAAAGATAAATTTTAAAAATGGTTTTAATATTTATAATTTAACTTTAATATACGTTTTAAAAAATACTTGTTTTGAGATAAATGTATTACATCAAATACTAAAGTGTTCGTTAAGTTAAAATTGCTCAAAGTTGAATCGTGATAAAAGTGTCTCATTCGTTTTATTAACCAGCTATAAAATTTTAAAGGAGTTCATATATGGGCAGTTATGCCATAATTTTTAAATTTCAGTTACAAACTTGTAAAATTCATTTGTTCAAAGTCACTTTATATGTATATAAAATTGCTTATAATGACACTAGAATTAAGTATAAAAGTTTAGCAATGTTCATTTGTAAAAAACAAAAAATAATAATAAGGGATAGCTGTTTTTTTCTTTGAAAAAAAGACTGATGTTAAAGAAAGTAGTCTAAACTGGCCTTACGAAACTAACCATTTTTCAATGAAACCAAAGTTACAAAATACCTGTACGTCTTAAAATTGGTTTCGGTTTTCCATCCGTAGATCATTACGACGGTAAGGAACGGAAGGTAAGGAAATTTACGATGTTTTCCGGTCTTTTTTGTGTTGAAACTAACTCCAGTTTAATAAAACTGGATTTTTTTACTTCTTATACTAAACTTAAACATATTTATAGAAAAAAAATTTCAATTATCAAGCAAAAATTAACCTTAACACTGGGTGACTGTAAGAAAAGCAATAAAGCCACTTAGCTCATTTTACTAAGATTTTTTTTAACGTTTGGGCTTATTGATAAAGTATAGCAACAAATGAGGCTACTAACTGATATGTGAGTTTTCTGCAGTACAGTTTTCATGATTGATGAATCACTGCAGCTCCCATTAAGTGACTCTCATCACCACTTTAGCAATGAGGTCAGTGAGTGTACCAAAACCCAGAGACAAAGTTAGGAGAAGAGAAATGCACATTGTAAATATTAAAAGCCAAACCTTTATAGAAGGAATTTGTTAAGATATAGTATTAGTTCAATTTGAAATCCAAATAAATGCAATTTTTTGTTCAAAATGTGTAAGTTTGAGCACTAAACAAAAAATTTGACTTTCGGGATATAGGACGGTAAGGAATTTTCTGTATTGTTTTGCATCTTAACTTTTTTAGTTTCGCTTTACACACAATTCCGTTTTGCAATTGTATAATTACCAGAATATTAGAATAATAAGTAAAAATTGAAAAGAAATATTATTTTTTCAAAAGTTATACACATGGGACATAAAATTAAAAATTATGGTAGAATTGCCATATTTGTGTATTTTGAATTACCAGGCTAATACTACGGATACTAATTAAAAACAAAGCGTAGTTCTTATGTTTTCGATTGGTTTAGAATCAATGTAAGTGTTTTTGTGGCTTAGTACATATTTCCTGGCTTTGAATAGTTTTATGTACTATTTTCGTAGCTCTGTAAGTGTTTACAGGAAGATTAAATAATTTTATACCTGCTCATTTTAGTGATTTTCTGCTAAATTTAATAGCAATATAAAAAATCTAAACACTACTAAAATATAAACCACTCAATAAAATGCACATTTAAATTAGACATTTTCTAAAAAATAATAGGTAGACTCTGGTATTTATGGGAGATTGATTGTTAGGTATTAAACCATATAGAATAAGCTTTAAAATTTCTGAATCGCAAAACTGTAAATTACCTTTATTTGCATGGTTAACAAAGAAGAGATTTACCACATGGCTCCACTAAGTTAATATACTTCTATGTTTTCCAGAAAATATTGTTGGTTTTAGCAGTGTAGGGAATGAAGAAAAAGTAAACAAAAATTACCAAAAGCAACTATGTTTAGTAAACTATTCAAAAGTACCATCTAACATTTATTCTTGAAAATTTTAAGGTTTGAAAAACTTATTTTATAAATAATTTCATAATTAAAAACCATTTTATTCATGTGTTTTCTCCCTTTTTTTTAGTTTTTATAAGTAAGGCACCAATTTTAGTTTCATTAAAAAGGCCATACTGTTTAATTTCTTGTAGTATTTTTTTAGTTTTGAAAAATTACTTTAAGAACTGAAATATACGTTTTTTTTAAACTTGAAAAATTCTACAAGAAACAAAAATTGTGGCTTTAATAATGAATAAAACTTATTTCTTTCAAAAAGTTTTTTTTCTAGAAAATAATTATTCAACAATCGGCTATATAAACTGAACTACACTTAAACATCATATTTCTTAAATCAAATGTTAAATCACTTCATAACTGTTCAACGTTTTGCTGATTACGATAAGTGGGTTGACAGTTAAACATTCACGCTACTGGATTTTTATGTTTTCGATTAAAGCCATCCCACTCATTTCAAGCGGTGTTTGTTCTGGAGATAAAACTTTAAGATGCGTCTTTCTAGGTACCGTGACCCTGAATTTTCACGTTGACGGTAATTTCTGCCCTTTTATCTGATACGCAGCTTCCTTATTGTTTGATACTGCGGCTACCCTATTTGAAATTGCGGAACAAAGTTATCACTCACTTAGCTTGACAAAATTGTAGACGAAGTTTTTGTTTAAAATGAGTGTGCGACTTTTTTTTCCCCATTTTACATGTAACAGACCCTATTTGGGCTTTAATGACAAAGGAGTAAAAAAAAGATATTTGATTAATTTTTACAGTTCAATACTCCTTGAGATCACTATTTGTTTGGTAAATTTAAAAGTAATTCACTCTTTATACGACACGTGCTACCTTATGTGAGAATTATGTCAGCAAGCTAAAAAAGTTTATTTTAAAACTAAATAAATCATTACGTGTTGAAGAGCTTTTAATTTATGAAATCAAAATTAAATGCCACATTTTCCTTATAAAATTTGTAATAAACCACTTTTTTTTTAAATTGCGAGCATTTGAATATACTAATTTGAATTAATTCACTCTTTATACGATGTGTGGTACCTTATATGAGAATTATGTTAGCAAGCTAAATTAGGAGTCTATCTTAAAGCTAAATAAATCATCACATGCTAAAGAGCTTTTAATTCATGAAATTACAATTAAATGACACATTTTCCTTATAAGTTTTTTTAATGAACCACCATTTTTTTTAAATTGCGAACATTTGAATATAGTACTAATTTGAATGTACTAAAAAATGTACTTTATTGATTAACAACTAGTAAAAATCAATTCTAATCTTTAAGGAATATCAAATTCTCACAGTATTTCATTTTATTTGAACAAAATTTTACAATTGAAAGAAAAAGGGAAAATGGTAATCTTACGAAATACATTTCTATTGTCTTCTTAACTTAAAATTCCTGTTTAACGGCCCCTTATACTCAAAATTTGTCAATTGTCAATTACAAGTCCATCAAACTAGCACCCTCAAATAACAAGCGGAGTAAATGTTAAATGTGTGCATATACACCCAGTTTTTCCTTTTCTTTTGTCGTCAGTAAACGGTGTTCGTTACAAAACGTAAGCAATCATCGGTTTCGTGTGATTTTCCCGTCTTTATCAGTATTATTGTAAGTGTTTGTGTTTTAAAGATTGTTTTTTTTTTTAACTTCAGAGCCGTCCTTGGCAGGGGATCTATGCCCCGTGTAGTAAAATATTTCTTCAAATATAAAAGACTCAGTTATATGAGTACTCTTAAGAATTTCGTTACGGAATGAAAACGTTTTCTTTAAGTTTTGTTTCTTTATTTTTCGTGTAACTTAAATTTCCCTACTTAAATTGAAGAACATAGTGATAGAACGTGTTAAGCGGGATTTAAAAATATATATAAAAATTTTCATGTCCACTAACATATTACAAACTTCTTTTAACAATAACAAATTTTCTTTTTTCGTTTTTTATTTAAGTACATTTTTTGCGTTTAGCAAGTACCCTTTTCAACAAATTTGAATGCCAAAATAAAAAAAAAAATATTTAGCTCATTTTCTTGTTTTCACCTTTTTGTCATTTAGCACGTTGTTCCACTAAGCTCTTCAGTAGGGTAGATGCTCATAACTTGGCACTCGTGTATCTTGGTTCGCACACAATAAGTTTTAAAATGTTTAGTTCTAAGGACTGTTACTTATGTGTTTATGAAAGAAAGCAAAATTTTACATTCCCTTTCTTTTTTTTTATTTTAAGAAAGAAAATTCAAAATATTTTATAAACGTTTTGAAGAAGGTTTATAAAGCGGGTCTCTGATCAAGCACACAAACTGTAATATATATGTATTGATCTAACCCTATAAACTTTACTGAAAACACATCTTAAAAGTCTTGTAAGCTCATATATCAAGTGTACGAATTCACACTTGTGTTGTGTAACCTTTTTATTGATTTTTAATTAAAAACTTAATTAAAAAAATGATATTTTGAACCATTTTTGCAATTAAATATTACAATTTCATAGCTTTTCTATCTTTACCCTTGTTGTTTAGTGTAATCTTAAGATCGATAAAGAAGTATTAGTGCAGAATTTTGTTATCTTTTATCGTATTGGTACATAGATTTTAGCTGTCTATTACAGACATAACAGGCTTTATTTTGTATCAGGGTGGGTAGGGTAGGACATATATATTACGGCTTGTGTGCTTGATCGGAGGCTCGCTTATAAGCTTTCTTCAAGTAAGACAGATACAGAAAAAAAAATTCTGTCACAGAGAAAGGAAAATACACCCAGAGCAAATACGGAAATCGAACCCGCACCCATTAAAGCGAGCAGACTGCTAGCGTAATGGTCTGCGATCCAAACCTTTCGGCCAACAGGGCCCCATTCTGCTACAGGGTCATATGATCCTATTTTAAGCAAAAAAATCGTTTATTCACATCCTCAAATAGAAACAGATGGATCGGAGACCAGGATCCTAAATCAAAAGCATGCGAATATTCTAATAACCTAGGAGAGAATTTTTTTTAAAAGCAATATTTGGACCCATTAGAAAAGGTGCTGTTTTGACAAGGCAATACAATAATTATTATGAAGTAGTTAGGAGAGAAAGACATTATTAACATCATAAGACACAGATAATTCAATAGTTGGACTATAGAAAGACTAGACAACAGCAGAAACACAAATAACTTTTTCAAGGAACAGTGTCTAGGAGAAAGAAAATAAAAAGAGGAAGACCCAGAAAAAGATGGATGGATGAGATGCAGAAGGATCTAAAGGCCACAAAGATAAAAAAAATTCGTAAGCGAAAAACGGACGACTTTGGAGTTTGGAGGCCATAGTTAAGCTTTTACTGTAGTGCCATTGAATTAGTTGACAAATGAAAGTGAATGCGCCCTCTAGAAGGGGAGTGCAGGCTTTATAGCCCATTACCCAGCTCGCCAGAAGAGACAGTCACAAGAGACACACTAAGAAGTATTGAATTAGTTAGAAAGAGAGTAGTATTTCAAAAATGAAGTTTTGTTAATGCGTATTACTTTTATCCCATAAGGGATTAACAAATAAAGAAAGGTTTAAACTTATTTTCACGAATTTACAAAAAAATATCAATGCATCAATTTTGAAATTATTATGTTTTAATAATATGTTTATCTTGTCTCTTGTAAAAGGTTTCAAAAGACTCGCTAACATTTTAAAATTAATTTTTTTTTACATAAAAACATTTTTAATTTAAAACTACACTTTTTGTTCGCAATCTATTAGCTCCTTGACGGATACCTGCGTTTATATTCATCAGATTGCCTAAAGGTGATTATTTATTTTTAATTCATATACATTTTAAATTCCTCTATTGGCAATCATTTTAAGTTTTATAAAATAAGTTTTGTGGTGCTGCCCTCTACGTATGAAAATACAAAATAAAGTCTTGCCGCTTCAATTAAACAGCAGTAGTCTGACCCTCAGAAGTATTATGATGTTGATACTTAGTATGTATAATTATAAAGTAAATAACATAATTGAGTGATTAATCTTCTTAGAATTCACTCAAGTAAATATAAAAAGATAATATTGATTGTTTATCTATATAATAAAGGAAAATTTTATTGGCATGTTTCAAATTTGTTCAAATTAAATACATATTATCAACGAATACGAGTTCAACTTCAGTCATAAAATGGAAAGAAAATGTAGAATTTATCTGCATATTTTGTTGCTCTGCAATGCAATCGTGGTGGAAGTTAAATAAGAGCTATTCATTTAATCTGACCCCTGCAAATGTAAAACTCAAAAACAATTCAAGGTTTAAATCTTTATTTCATGATTTTTACAGAAACAACGTTTAATTATGTTTAAATATTAAACATACAACTAATACATTGTGTCATAACCGATCACCAAATTCTTCAATTAATCAAAAACAGCAATGGCACATTATCGGTCGAATCGCATACCAAAATAAACATTTCAGGATGATAAATAAGTAAAAAGATACAATATTTACAATAACACTAACTTCATATATATAACACAATACCACTAACTTCTGTATTTACACTTAAACACAAATTAACAAGTCTTAATTTAGTTTAAAGTAATCCATGCGTATGTTTTTCAAATCAGAACCGAAATGTTAAGAAATATTTCGAACTTTACGTTCTTGAAGTTAGTAATTTGTGTAATTATACTTTAAAAACATCAATAAATTATAATTATCCAACTTATTTATTGTATGCTTAGTATTGATTATTTCATTTGTTGCTCGCTCGTTGGCTCAAGCATTGTTTATATTCCCGAGAATGCGACGTTATTTGCTTCACATGGTTTACAGTAGCTGTGTAAAACTTTCACACAAAGACCTTAAAAAAAAGTACGTATAATCCTTCGTATAACCCCCGGAAGAGAAAATAGTTCGATATATTATCAGCCAAAGAGTACTTACTCGCTGACTAGTCCTTAGCATATGCGAGATCCTGTGCGAACTTACAGCTAGTACGTATAAACCTCGACAAGTTATATATTTCTTGCATCCTTGAAGAAATAACTTTTCAGCGAAAAAGTATGATGGCATGTTAGTTGTTTGAGATGAAATAAATTTTATAGAAGAAACCCTTAAAAATTCCGACTCAACTAATATTTCCCGAAAAGCTACATGTGACGTCATACTTTCCGTTCTATTCAAGTTGCCGACTGTTCTGAAAGAAAGAAACTCATTCGGTACTTAAAGTCGAACCTGCATAAATAGGTTTCATACAGTTTTCTGCAGAAAAACCGATAATTCGAACGAATAGCGTGACGTCACGTAGAGCTTATAGAGCTTCTGTGACCTTAAAATTGAGAGGCCTTATGGTCTAAGATTAGTCCGGCTTACTCTTGTGACCTGGTCGTGACAACATCCGTCGTTTTTCATCCCCAAGCCCGCGACTGTTGTAGGATAAAATGCATTGGATACTTGCTTATAAATACGGACAGTTTTCACCTGGTTATCCATATATGGTGACTGAGTAGCATTCTTGCCTATCATCAGTTATCTATAGAGTAACTAGATATCGACTCCACTCACATACACCTAGAAAAAAATTTGCTTTAACTTTCAATATAAAAAAGTGTATTTTCACCAGTCATTACTACTGTATTTTATCGATACAAAAAAGTATGTGTTCACTAGTTATTACTTTTGTATTTTACCGATACAAAAAAGTGCATTTTCAAAAGCTATAAGACAGCTTAAAAATTGCTGCTAAAGTACTTTAACATGTTTGTTATAATTTTGTTACGCATATTTGCTAACAAATAGTTAACAGTCTGTTTCCAATGGCGCATGCATATAATAATCGTTTCGTCTCGCGATCGTATAATGTGTTGGAATATCAAAAATTTCTGTTGGTATGGTCATTGAAGCTTAATACGTACATTCTTGAATTGAAACAATACAACATTATAATTTTGACATTTTACACAATACTTTGCGTTTAACTTAAACTGTTTGAACACAAGTTGTTTCTGAGTGCAGAAACAATCATGGCAACTCTGGTGAAATGACAACTAGAGTTTAGCAAAGTCGTTATTCTAGTGATCACAAGGGTGGATCCGCTGTATTGCACAAATTATCTAAGGAGGTACTAACAATTGTTTCGATGAAAGAACGAAGCTTTTATGAACTCCCTAATAGGTCACCACTCTAACGTACCTATTAGTAGATGTCGATATTGAGTTATTCTATAGACTTGTTTGCATGAGCCATTAAATCCATGGATTGAAGGGCAAACTCAGTAATTTTTCCCTCTTGGGGATTTTCTCCCAGACAGAACCGGAATTGCAGAAATCATTGGGGGGTTTCGAAAACCCTCCAATGAAGGAGGGTTTGATGTTTCATACCATGGATTCTGCCAACAGACTATCATTTGGGTTAGAAATCCTACTTGACCTATTTTTCCCCTAATGGGGATTGTATCATTCCATGGATTCGATGCCTCATGTAAACGCGCCTTATTTAGCTATCTACACTCTTAAAACGAACGAGCGATTTTAACTCAGTCTGATTAATTTTCACTTCTCCAGTCTGGAAAATGCACTTCTCCTTTTGGAGTGATCCTTTGTGTGTTAAACCTCCGACAGGATCACTCCAAACGAGTGATTTTAACTCAGTCTGAGTTAATATTCATTCCTTTCGAGTGTCGAAAAAGCACTTCGCCAGCTGGAGTGGATTTCACTCTTTTGTTTTAAGAGTGTAAGTGTGAATAAACAGACTACACTTCCGTGCAGTCTTTCGACTCCACTCCACACTGCCGCACGCTCACAATCCTCTCGTTCTGTCCCTCTGCTCTAGAATGTACCACGGTTGGTGGTATGGTACCAGTCCGACTCTGATCTTTCTTGGACATCAACAGGACAGTAACTGCTATGATCATGAGCGATCCCACCACACCCACCATCACAATGAGAGCTGGCGAGTCGGCGTGTGTGGTGGTCAATAATGGCGGTCGGTGAGGTTCTGCTTCGGGTTTGGCCCAACGTCTGTTAGGTCTGCCGGAGTAGTCCAGGACCAGCCTGTTCATGTTGGTGCCGCGAGCGTTGAAAGTTGTTGACGAGTCTTCGTTGGTATTTCTGGCAGATATGGCTTGGCTTGAGATGCTGCGTTTGCCTATTCTCCGAGCAGCGTTTTCCTTGGAACGGACTGTGTAGATGCAGTGAACAAACCACTGGCGGCCATAAGAAACCTGAAATAACAAGAGCAAGGAGGTTAATGAGAAGTTGTACATGTGCAAATGGTAGCTGCCACATAAAATTTTAGGTTTTTAAGTTACTGAAGTTACCCCACTTATAATGTATACAGGGTGGTTATAAAATAACGCTCCCTATTCGGAGTGGTCTGTAGCTTTAATGAATAATCCAAATGCAAAAAACTTTGAGACACTTACTAATCAAGAAGGGGGACAAATAATGGAGTCATAAAAAACTAACTCTTCACTTGACCAGGGTTCTAAATTACGAGGCGTAATTGGATGTGTTGGCCGTAATAAGCCATAATTGGCTATGCCTCGTAATTTAGAGCCTTGGTCAGGAGACGAGTTTCTTTTTTATGATTCCATTCTTTTTGAAAAAAAGAAACTCGTATCTTGACCAGGGTTCTAAATTACGAGGCGTAATTAGCTGTGTTGGCCGTAATTGACCATAATTGACGAGGCCTCGGCATTCAAAACCCGGTCAAGAGACGAGTTTGTTTTTATGATTATTCTTTTTTATGATTATTTTTTAGGATTCTATATTTTTTATGATTTCATTCTTTTTTCCCCTTCTTGATTAGTAAGTTTCTCAATTTTTGCTGCATTTGGATTATTCATTCAAGCTACAGACCACTCCGAATAGCGAGCGTTATTTTATAACCACCCTGTATATTATAATTAACTTAAAATGTGATGATTTATTGAAATGAATTGAAAGTTTTTAGTCACATTTAATGATTAGCAGTAGATTTAAAATGAAAAGAAGAGATCACCTCAAATAAGGGCGCAGAATCAAATCGAAAACCATCTGCGTGAGGTTGTCTTCTGAGGGACTGCACTTCCTTGCTTGGATCATCAGCGGCTAGTATTGCATTGAAGGCTACATTTCTAAATTCTGTGGTCACAGATCGAGGAGCACCTTTATCCTAAACACACATCAGGGAATTAAATTACAAAGAGGTTATAATTAAGGTGCGACTCTAAAATGAAAACTATTGGCCAGAATGATAAGGAAAATTTGTGTCAAGAGAACATAAAAAGCAATAATATTTTTTGGCGAATAGCAAATAATGAAAATATGGTGTTATATTTGGAGCAATGAAATAATGTTGGAATGGAGCAATGCAATAGTTTTGGAATGGATCAAATAATTGATACTACAGATAATTATCTATGATTTTGCACCCAACACATTACTAAGACAAGTTCCACTTAGATGCTGTGATGAGCACCATTCAAGTCAAACAGCAATATATCATTGCATTTTTGATCTTATTATCCAGTTCTAATATTCAACTACTCTTTGCGAAATCTAATTACATTGCTTCACTACCAAATTACACACTTAACCCTGCATAATTTTAAATTATTCTTACCAATAGCTTTATTTAATAGTCATTTTTATTCGCATTTTTAATTATAAACCTCCCTGCTTATTAAAATTAAGCGATAAAGTAAAAAAAAATTGAAATGATTTGAAAAACTTACTATTATTTTAAATGTGTGAAGAAGATTTCCGGAGTCAGCAACACAGCCATATTCGTTGTGTTTCGGATCGTATTTCGGAATATATCCGTCCACTCCCGTACATAGGAAACATTTTTCGACATTTACGTAAAATGATTCCCCGAGGTTTTGACTCGGATCCATCATTACTCTACCATAAACAGTATCACCTGAAAAGAAATATGTTACAAAAATTATTATGTTTCGGTGGTTTCGGATGTTTTATGAAAAAATATTTTATATAATTTTTTTTAATCAAGACCCTCATCCAAAGTTTTTTTATTTTAATTTCAAAAGCATATGTTTTGCAACGAAATGTCTTTACTTGTACAATACAAAATTGACACGGTTAGAAGACACAAGAAACCACTTTCGTCGTAGAACATTTTAACCTTATTAAATTTGACTACTTTAATTTAGATGCTCATATTAAACAAAGACTAAATAGACGAATTACGTTAAAGGTGGCCAAAAAAACGTATACCCTAAATTCCTACTACTAATCAAAATTAGTTTTTCTCAGTTAAATTCAATATTTTCCTTCTTTTGCATGGACTTTCCAGAGTCCTTACCTGGCACTATATTCACCCGATATCGGTTCTACCAGAGGCAAATCAGTGTGACAGACCTACCGATACGGCAACCGGCGACGTCACTAGCGTCATTGTTTGTTGTACTCACAGTGGACAACAAGGAAGGACAGACAAGTGAAACTTCGTGCCGAACATCGCCATTCTTTCTCCAAGACGTTACCTAAAGGATTATCACTCGTCAGTGATTAGTTTTGGGAGCCTGTGTGACATGCAAACTCGGATGTCAGAACCCATGTCGCTCAGATGCCAGATGTGCACACAAAACTAATCACTGGCGAGTGGCGAGTGAAAATGCTTTCGATACTGTCTTGGAGGAAGAGTGGGGATTGTTTAGTGAAGGTTTACGTGCCATGTCCCTCGGTGTACGTGCCTAGCATTAGATGACTCCATAGAGTTAAGAAAGAGAATAGAGCGGTCCATGTGTGTGCGCAGCAATGCACAAAAGAAGCTGGCTAGAGCAGTGTATCTTGCGATACCTCGGTGCATGTTTCGGTTACTATGTCATGCGCAGTAGCTCAAAAAATCTCTAAAGCGATGAAACTTGGGATACCTCAGTGGCAGTATGTTTTGCGCAGTAGCTCTAAAAACCTGAAAGCTCTGCTTCAAACCTTTTGAATTGGCAGACCCCTCTACTAATCCTTCCTAACTCTATGGAGGACTCTCAATTTGCACTTACCCACTAAAGCGTTTAGGTGTTGCTACTTTGTTAGGCCCTTATCAGACGATACGGACATCGCTCGTCAAAAAACTTTTGGGACTGCAAACGCGTCATCCAGAGACCGGCTACGACATGCGTGACATCACAGACTTAAAAGCAGTACCATCGCGGTATTGGAGGAGGAGGTACAAGGAGAAGGCTCGATCATGACGTCACGACTGAACTTCGTTTTTGATTAGAGCAGCCGTTCGCTCAGCGCGAAAAAGTGGCTGATTTTTTCACGTCGACTCGAAAAAACTCAGCCAGCAAAAGCTGCTCGAAAAACCTGTTTTTGAAACGGCGTAGGGACGTCGCTGAATGAACGAGCTCTCGTGTGATAAGGCCTTTAGAGTACAAGTCCATACTGTGTAAATATACAATTACCTGGCACAAACGACGCATCGCTGTCCTCTCCGAATCCCATGCTCCCGTCGGACAACCACAGATCCCTCTTCCTCATCAGATGCAAGTGCGTGTTGAGAGTGTATTCGGCCGGCACAGGATCGCTCACTTGCTGGAATCGAACCTGGAGGTCGAAGGAAACGGGCTCTCTCGGATTGCATTTGGGGGCGGTGGAAGAAAACTCCACGTCCTCAGTCACTGTGCATGGAATCAGCTTGACAAGGTACAGGCCAGAGTAATCTCGTACCTATGGGGGAAATATGAAGTTAGAAACTGTGGAAAGTTTCCGTAAAAATACAGCACAGCGTATTATGCTGCTTTTGATTGCAGCTGCACTGTTAAAAATAATAGTTCAAGGTTGAACCAAAATACGGTTCAAATTTTCTGCAACCATGATTTGGTAGAACGTTGAACCATAAAACGGTATTTTTAAATTGCGTTACTATGGTGAGAGGCTGAACCATATGCGGGATTTTCCCAACGAGTAACTATAGTGAAAGGTTGAACCATAAAAAGGTTCTCCCAGTGCATAACAATAGTGAAAGGGGAAAAAAACGGTATTTCGTACACCGTAATCTAACGCCGTCGACACTTTGGATCCCACAGATTTAACGAGCAAGTCTGTCCCAGTGTACTCGGGCACGTCCATGATGAATTGAGGATTTTTCTACCATTTCCAGTGAGAGATGCGATTTATAGGATGACTGTCAGCAGGTGGGATTCGAACCCCCGCCCTCCTGAGATGGCTGAATCTCTAGGCTGATGCCATAACCACTTGGCTACGGACGGGCCAGTTCTCAAGCAGAAGCAGTACAACTCATGGCGCTTGTGTTTGAGTAAACAGTTAAATTGTCGGTTGCATTTCGAAGAATTTGAACCGAACTTTCGAGTTATTGGAGTAAAGTTGAACCAATTTTTCGTGAAAGCAGGTCTATTTCCAAAATGGGATATTTGGTTGAACCATTTTATGGTGTATCTGCCAGAAGTTCTTAATTTTGCACCAATATTTGGTTCAAAGTTGAACTGAAATTTTTAACAGTGTGCTGCGGTAAACACATTTTTGCGGAACTTTGTAATAATGTCTTAGGTTGTTCATGTTCAGGCGTCGTAACCTTGAAATCATTGTTTATACTTTTTACTAAGTGAGAAATTCAACGTGGATCGAGGACGAGTCAGCATTTGCTTGAAAATTACATCCTCGTGTAGGCGTTATGTTTAACAAAGCGGGTGCTGTATTTTGACTTTTGTTTATTTTTACATTTGTTTACAGTGTTGGAAATTTGCCCAGAAGCAGGCAATCGCATAAACTGTTACTTGGAAATATAATCAATGCAATATAGCAAATAGAATAAATTTTGGCACACAGAAAGGGAAAAAATGTTATGTAAATACATCGAAGTCCTTAGACCAGCTTTTAAAAAAAGTTTGTAGAATTTTTTGATGACAGAGTTTATTATTTTTCTGCTGGAAGTAAAAAAAAATTACTGCATAGTCTGAAACAAATTGCCACTCTTGCTCCGGCTGCGCAAATGTTGGTTCAGTTCTTAGAAGTTCCAAAGTAAATGACATGCCAGGATGTTCAGGAGACACCACCATAGAAGTAAATCCAGAATCTAAAAAATGACAGTTATCCATTTAATTTCAGAATGATAATTACCCCAAAAATTAACACAATTTAAAGCTTCTTAGTTTAGTTTATTTAGAAACAAGGATAAGATAAAAAATTACAACTGATACACTCTAAAAAAATGAATGCTCAAAAACGACGAAATTTTCCTTAATTTTGACGATTCCGTTACTGGCAAATGCTCCTAGTTTTCGTTTCCTCAAAGTGAGGAAATTTGAATCGTCATTTTTATAAGGATTTGAATGTCGTCTAATCTAAAGAAATATTTCGTCATTTTTGAGCATGTGAGTACAACAATGAGATTCACTTTCCTCAAAATCAAGATACAGAATCGTCAAATCACGATCGTAAAAGTGAGGATTCGCGTTTACTCAAAAGTCACGTGATAGTTTAACGAAACAATCCTCAAAATTAACGAAATGAGGCTTCAGGATTCATGAATCGTCAAAAATGAAAGTGTTATTTCTAAAAGTGCAATCAGATATTTTTGCAGAGTTAGTTTAAGATCATTTGTTTAGCTTACAATCAAAATATCCACTTATAAATTTATACTTTTTTGCGAAATAGATTTTTTTAAAAATTGTACTTAAATATGCCAGTTCATCGAATGAAATTGTTGACAACTATATTTATTCAAACAATTTTACTTAATACTTTCTAAAATAAATTTTTTCTTATGACGTAAGCACATAAAGAACATCCGTTCCTACCTGGATGGTTGAGCACAAATTGGCCACGAAATCGAGGCTCTGTCCTGAAATTCACCAATAGCTTTCCATCCTGACCAATGGTCATCCTAGTTGGGTACAAATATCCTGAAGAGATAATAAAAATTTACATATACTCAATAATAAACAGGGAAAATTATAAATATGAACGTATTAAATTTTTAAGAAGTTGAAAAATATATTTAAGTACATAAAAAAATAATTTTTTAATGGAAACAAGTCAAATGTTTCTAGTGAGCTATCATATAAGTAAATTAGAACAAGGAGTGCCGGATTTTGGCCTAGGCCTACAAGGCCATCGACAAACACCGAATACCTATCGCCTGATGACGGCCTCCAAAATTGCCAAAATCAAATTCTAAATTTTATACACTCTTAAAACGAACGAGCGATTTTAACTCAGTCTGATTGATTTTCACTCCTCCAGTCTGGAAAATGCACTTCTCCTTTTGGAGTGTATCCTTTGTGTGTTAAACCTCCGACAAACTCCTCCAAATGAGTGATTTTAACTCAGTCTGAGTTAATATTCACTCCTTTCCAGCGTCGAAAATGCACTTCTCCAACTGGAGTATATTTCACTCTTGTTTTAAGAGTATGGAATAACTATAGTAACATACTGTATTATTCTGATGTTAAATAAAGTCGATTAAAAATTATATGTTCTGTGCTAGTGTTTTTAATTTGCTTAATTTCCAAGATAGCTTCGAAATGGTGGGGGGCCCCAAATGTCAAGCGCCTACTCGCCTTGGGTCTCTAACAATTTCAGTCCCAGTGATGCCATTTGGAATCATCACTTTCAATACTTTTTTCCAAATGTTCAGGGCCCGTTATGACATCCAAACACGCATCATTCGATTCTTCACACTTTGTTCCATTAGAAAATATTTTACATTAATCTCAATATAAGTCAGAGCTACTATTTTTTTTTATTTAGAAAATAGCCAACAAGTGTTTCACCTGATTTTTGAAAAGTTCACTTCAGTTCCACATATTTAAAACACGATTTAAACTATTTCGGTTAAAATAATTGCTATTTTTTTTTTTAATTTTATGGTCATATACCTTAAAATATATAACTCCAAGTGTTTTTAGGAAATATATACTTTTTATTTCGTTGTTTTCCACAGTTAAACAATTTTGGCATTATTTCAAAAACCATATAAAAAATTAAAATGATTTTTTTCCTTATGAAACTTTTATTTTTGACCTAAAATAAGGTTATTTTGTGTAATATCAGATGTTTCTGTAGTGTAGTAAATGTTCGGGACTGAAAGGGTTAAATCCAGCACTGAGAACAAGTAGCATGAATAAGTAAGTAGAGCATTGGAATGTGTGAAACCCACCTTGTAAAAGTGATTCCTCTGGTGCCCCAATACCGTTCTGCCATAAGATTGCAGTGTCGTACACAAAAGTGAGTCTCAACTGGGAACTCAAGTCATTATGCTGCCAACCCCCATTCGCCACTGGAGAATGGAATATATACGAGACATAGAGAGGTACTCGGACAGACACGTAGGACTGGACGAGATTCATCACCTACAAGACAAAAAATATATATGTCCTTAATAATATACGGTATCTGAATATATCCGAATAAGTTCAAGGTCGTAATATTTAAAAACTTAAGTTATCCATAATTGATAAAAATTTTCTACACTGTTATAAATAAACTGCACAGAAAAAGTAAAAAAAAAGGCTTTTATTAATTTTTTTAAATATAATTTTGACCCATTATGTTAATAAATTTGTATGAAAAGTGCCATATTTCAAAGCCTCACTTCATTAAAAGTACATGAAATATTTCAATTTTTTATTAACTTGGTTCAGTGCAAACCCTTTTAATCCATATCAACCAAAATCTAGACTCTAGAGGATAGCTGGAAAAGGGAGATAAATATTGATAGTCGGAACACAATCCACAGAATTTTCTTAAAGAACGTCACATTTTCACGGTAGAAAAATATCTATGAATAACAAACTTGTATTCGGAACCCTTAGATCCTTGTTGACAGGATTTCAAACAGTTTTCTAGACATTTTCGAAAAGAGTTTTAAGATATCTATTTAACTTTTGAGAAATCCTGCTTTGAAAAAAGAATTTGGGGAAGTTACGACTTTCAAAAATAATCTTCTAAATACGAAATATTAAAAGGTTTTCCAGAAATTTTCAAATATGCATTAAAAAAGTATAAAACTTCAATTTAGTAATTAACATCTTTTAAAAGTCTTTAATGCTACACATAATTTCTTTCTGTTAGCTTTTTAGGCAAAACGAGAAATTTGACGTACGCGGTTACCTTAAACTTAATAGATATCCAGTGAACACTTGTGTATCTTTGACTTTTAGCCATAAATAACTGCTGAAAAAGTTTATTAGTCACTAAAAAAATCCCCAAATTGAGCAATCGCAAATTACAGCTTAAATGTGTCGGGTTCTTCGATGCTTCCTTTTTCTTAGATTCATAAAGAGTTAATGAAAAACCAAATCTTTTTCTTAAGTTATTCAGACATGATTAGTTAAAGTAGGGTCCATTAAGTAGGGAATAAAATCGACTTTTAAAAGCCATGTTTTTAAGGTATACACAAAGATCCGTAGTGTACATAGCATTCTACTTAAAAACTAATTATTTACACAATTTCATTTATTGTCAAGGTATGCAAATGTTCTCCATTTTAAGCAGAAAAGATTATGCCATCTGATGGATTTACAAGAAGCTTTCCCTACAAACTTTTCGATGTACACTGCTCAGAATAATTAGGGGAGCGTATGGTTTAAACCATTTCACCCCAAATGATTCCATTTGGAATCATCAGCTCGCAATTTTTTTCTGACTAAGTTAAGCTCGCACTTATGAATCGTTAGTTGGAATTTTGAAGAATTAAATAATGCTTGTTTTAATTAAATAAAAATATGAAAACATGGTAAAATAAAGCTCACTCTGAAACAATTTTATTAAATAAATTTAAACTAAATTCTTCAAGCTTGCAATTTTAGATGTTTCAAAATTAATTTTAGCCATTTTTTATAAATTAAGTTTTGAAAAACTATCGTTATAATTTAATCAAAAGATATTATTCCAATATGTTCCCCTTATATTTCAATTTAAAAAAATTAAGATTTCTTCCCCTGTTTTTTACCATTTCACTCTGGATGCAGAAGAATCTATTTAACAAATTTTAGATTTTTTAGAATAAAAAAGTAAAAAGTTGGGACTAAAAAGGTTAACCAAAGTAGGCAAAGTGCTCCTTTTATTGTTTTTAGCAGTGAACAAGCCACATAAGAAGAAGTTAAACACAACAAAGGGACTCCTCACACATTGACCAAGTTTTTTTTATATATGTTAAGATTTAGAAGCTACTCAACTCACTTGTCCATCTGTTGTAATCGTTCCCCCGCATTCATTCACTAACTCAGACATATCATAGTAGGATGTGAATTCCCACATACAAGCTTCCAAGTCAAGATTTCGGTAAAATCTAAAATGGGAAAAGGTACTATCTTTATGAAATTTAGATACTACAAAATCAACAGTCGATTGAGAGCGCAATATTCCCCACCTCATTTGGTATAAATAACTTCTTTTTTTTTTAGGAAAAAAATGCTCAGAATGAAGGTTAATTTTCAAGATCCTTATGTTTAATTCACTAGAAATTATTTTTCTGCCAATTTCCTATGTAAATTTTCCTTTTTATTTAAAAAAATAAATATTGCATGGCTTTTTTGCAGTAAATCTGAAAGAAGTTTCATTCAAAAATAAAATTGTTTGTATAAGTTTTAATTTAAAGCAATATTATCATTAGCTTATACTTCATCAGGTAAAATAGGCTATTCTAAAATATTAAAAATATTTTTAAAAAGCGAATGTTTGACTCAATAAACGATGACTTACACAACTTTTCAAAATTGAACCAATAGAATACACAAATAGTTAATTATGTGTTTCATTTTACAGACTTCCGTTCGATGTTTTAAGACAAGAACCAAATATTGACCACATTCTGTCTACTAACACAACTCCGGTTTCTGCTGACCAAACATGACTCCTTTACCTCAGAGTTGGCTCACTCCTCATCTCCGCACTATGCTGGTAAGGTTCCGCCTCCCCGACCAAGTTGGGATTCTTGGTGGCGTTCGTGATGAATCCGTGTTTCGTCTGCAGCTCATTGTAGTCCAGGAGATTCGAACACCGGTGCCTTCCAACCCGCAAACCGTCGGGGCTCAACGTCAGTTCGAAGTTGGTGAGTTTGCGGGTCGAAATGGCGGGTAGCATGCCATCCCAGTGTGGGATCGAGATGGTTAGTTTGATCAGGTTTGGATATTCAGGATCAGAAGCGCCTGTAAAATGTTTGAATGTTAACAATTTATGCACTAAATTAATATTTAATTTGAATTATTTGCCATTGTCTGTTTTAAAGATATCGTGCAAGTAATAATAATAAAAACAGTTGGAACATAAAATGCACTTTATGATGATTTTATTTTCATATTTCGTCCGTTCTATTTATCATAACTAAACTAACTGACCCACAACGAAATTGTGTTGGATGAGTATGATATACCTTTAGTCTTTAACGTTTTTAAAGTCAATACTGTATTAATGAACTTCTCACTACTATCTATTTTCCCTTAAATACTGTTACAATTAAAATTGATAATTGACACCCACAGGGGTGAATGGTTCTGTCCCGTCAGCGGCACCCCTAAACTATTCACAAGCCCAAGATTCTTCGATCCAAGGCGATTCAAATCCTTGAGGTGCTAAATGCGACCTCCTTTTCACCGAGGGGTGAAAAATGTCCCCCATTTTTCACCTTTCGTTTGAAAAGTAAGGGGACAATAAAAAATAAAACAACACGGAACCATTCTGAATTATTTTAAGTTTAATCTTTATTGGGAAAACTCTGATGTCTAAGTAAAGAAACCTCTTCTCACCCGTGTACTTCATCTTAGCAGTGAAGGGTTCCGCCCCGACCGATCCTTCTAACCTCGGGGCACAGAGCCCGTGTTCTCTGGAGATGGTGACTGGGGGACTGGTCAGTTCCAAGCCCTCGTCCCCGTCCTTGCTTACTGCTCTCGCGGCACACTGTACACGGCTGCCTAAAATATAGAAAAAGCAGCTGGCATAAAGTTCGTAAAAATCAAATGATTTCCTACTGAATTAGATACTCTGGTGTGCTGGCAGATTTTATTGCGCATACTTTATGTTGAAGGCTCACCGAATTCATAAAAATTTTCTTTGTGCTGCATAAGTTTAATGTTAAAGCTTTGTAAAAAAATTCACTTCTTAACATTTTTTTAAATTGCTAATGCTTAGGGGATATTATCTGAACAGGGACTGGAAAGGTATAGTACTAGGCATATAAATTCTACACAGTTAGTGCATGAAATTGCGTTGCTAACAAGAGAATGAGTTGGCAAACCAAAAAAGTCGACTTGGTTCACTTGCATTCTGAACCTTCGATATTATGATTGATTTCTCGAAGGTTATTTGCATTTCAGATGAAAAACAATTAAATATAAAGTGACTCTTTAAAATAGGATAACTAATATATTCATTATATGAAATAAACAAATGTAAAAGAATAAATGCCTAGCAAAATTTTCCAATAACATTTTTTTCCCCTTCCATTTGTTAGGCCACGCGTAAAATGAGGCATGATGCCGTATGGCCAATAACTTGTGGTGCTGCCATCTAGTGACAAGTTTTTAAAATGAAAACTAACCCGAGTTATTACAGAACTTCAGAAGAGTGACAATTGACTGCAATGACATATAATGCCTGTACTTATGCTTCTTAGTAGTATACTCACGATTAATAAAAATTATTTAATATGAATAAACAAATGAATATTATGAAAATATACTTCAATTCAGCAACTAAAACGGATTTCTTCAACCCGCAGGTTACATAAGAAGCTTCTACACTGTTAAAAATTTTGGTTCAAGATTGCATAGGAATTCTAAAACTTTCTAGCTGTCACCAATATTTGGATCTTTAAATTACCACTTTTGCGGTCTATCAACAATACATATTTACAACAAAATTGGTAAATCTATTCCAATAGTGGTTTCAACAGAAAAAAAAAATCCAGGAATCCGGTGCAATCTGCACCACATATTTTAACAGTGTAAATATACCTTGCGTGAAGTATATACTATCCAGTGTCACGTGATGAGTGTCGGAGAAGAACGTGATCGATTCCACGTCCCTGAGTTCGCTGGTCACGCCATCTTGTCCACTGGGCGCTGATACTCGCCACCGGTACCGGGTCAGGGTGTGGTTGATGCCCTCTTTGGTACAGATGGTGCCCGTTTTGGAGAAGTCGGGGAATTTTGGGTCGCACGGCTGGTAAAAGAAAAGTAGGGTATTGTTTTGTAGAATGGGAATTTGTTCGAATAGTAATTAAATTAATTGATGTTTTAAACATGCGTAGAGTTTCAATTGGTTTTTCATCATTCAGGATTGCATTGGCTGATAAATCTTGGTTTGTTTCCTTATATGCATAAACTTTATTTTGTAATTTTATAGATTTTTTTTATCTAAATTACAAAACTGTTTGACTCTTCAATTTTTTTTTTATGTACAGGGACAAAATAATGAGGTGGCTTGAAATTATAATTTGTCTATCACGAGAAAAGTTTTGTTCTCAGGACAATTACTTTACATTACCAACACCGACTGGGAAGCTGAATGGTCAAGAAGATGGCTAGAAGTTCCAGAGTTCAAATATCAACATCTAGGCGTAGATAATTGTGTTGTGTGTAGTGTATGACTGTATTTGTTTCTTGTACACTGCGACAGACGTGTTCGTTTAATCTGCGGAGTCGTAAGTCCCAAATAAGGGCACTATGGTTCCACTGGTATGCTTTGGATGCTTTTTCAAGTGTAGACATCGTCACTTGATAAGTGTATAAAATTACGAAGCGTATTTTGCTGTGTAAAAATTTCATGGGGACTACTAGCAATAGACAATCGGAAAACACATAACCTCGCTATTTCCAACTGAATACTAGCCGATCCGGCGGCGTAGTGGTTAAGGCATTGGCCTCTTGAGCTGTTGGGTCCGGGTTCGAATCCCGTTCTGGCACGGATGTTTGTGTTTGTCGAGTATATGCGGAGTACGTGCTCGTAAAATCTGTTGGGTCCGAAAGTCCAGTGGGCGGTCATTGCGCAGTTTCCCATGGGTACAGGTCCCTGGAGAAAATTTCCCTCCCCCTCAGGGACATGTCTAAATTGCGGAGGTGGCGACAGATGACAACACCTGTCATATGTGTTTGTGTGTGTCTTGTGTTGTCCTACTTGACGATGGTTTATAAGCGGGTCCTTGCGACCAAGCACACAAGCCTGAAAATATATGTCTACCAACCAACCAACCAACCAACCAACTGAATACTACTTCTATTCTTTTCCAAACGTATGTTTTACCTTGCGTTACATATAAATTGAAAAAAAGCAGTAAACTACAGAATATTATTTCTACTTACCGTTATGCAAACTACAGGATATCCGGACACAGGCTCTTCGCTCGCTCTGGATACATCGTCGTAATCCCGCAGTGAAACAACAATAGGTCGGGTGGGGAAAGTCACATCGGCCACAATATCCATTTCTTGGATGTAGATGATAGCTTTTGGTTCCTAAAAAATAGGAAAACAATATCTAAAGTAAATAAAATATGATAAGACTACCTAATATTTGGCATTTTTAATTTGATATACATTTTCTATGTTATAACTCCTTAATGCAGATTTGCTGTACACAAACAAATTTGTATGAATGCAGTTCATACATTAAATACATTAATTTTTTTCGTCAATATCGACATATTTATGATCACTCTTTTTGTAATATTTTAAACTAAAAATAACATGTTTTTGTAGCTAGTAGAATTTTTCATTGAAATATTTCTTTTCCGTGCTTTGAATATTTTGAATTAATGTATTTTAACATGCAAAATTTAATTGAATTGTACTGTAGTTTGTATCTAAAACAAATAAATATATACGTAAATTTAAGCTTAAATATTTCAGTTTTAAACAAAAATTATTACCTTATAATACTACAGGGTGAGGCAAAAAAAAAAAAAACCCGGCCCCGAGGTGGAGATAAGAATACGACAGAAATGTTGCCAAGTCTAAAATCAATACAAAAACAGGTTTGCTTACTGAAGCTATTGATCGCTTCAATATTAAGCCCAAACAAACGCTTGGCGACTTATTTGCCAGCAACTACGCTACGCTTTTAGAAGCTAGTTGAAATGGAATATGACAAGGATAGTAGAGCTGATCAAGATTTAGTGATTATTTGATTGTTTCGGTTGTTATTTATCCTAGAGAATTGGACCTTTTTGTTTTTGGTAATACAAAACATTCTTAATTGATTGCAAGCCACAAAATTTGCAATATGGGACATCTTCATACAATGCGAACTAAGATCTGAACTCGCCACTAGTCTATGAGTAGCTCTAATATGAAGCGAATCCTATCCAACCAATGCAAAAAACAGGTTTCAGGCGGCTTCAAGAGTTGTTTTCGCCAAGCATTTCAACGTATTCCCATCTCTAGATCGGGGCCGGTTTTGTTTGCCTCACCCTGTATATACTGTATTCCAATCAGTATATTTTGATGCATAAAGAATGTTTTATTTACATGAAGCTGAAAATAATTATTTTAAAGTCTTACTTTTACTTCTGCTACCAACTTTCTGTCAGGTCTCAAATGGAGAGTGAAAGCTTCTCTGTGCTCCTTTTCACCATCATACAGAATTTCTATTTCAACCATAAGCTGACTTATATTTGGTTTAAACTCTAATTCTGAAACAAGAAACCTTTTAATATATTTGTAGGTTTTTGAATGAAATATAAAAAAATCGTATTTTTAATAACTTAAAATAACATATATTGGTGTCAAGGGACACGAAAATTGTGCTTACTTTAGTTTGCCTCACAAATTTAAATTTTAACAACTTAAAACAAGAAGTAAAATATTTCAATTTAAAGGGCATTTATTTATTGCTGGAGTTTATTCAAGGAAAATTAGTTACATTGCATAGATAAATGTATTACATCATTACACATAACAAATGCATTTATATCATTGTTATTATATCTTAAGGTAGGCGAGTACAAAAAATTCTTAAATTTTTGCTACTACTTTAATCTTTTCCAAATTTGGCATAGTGATTTCAAATATAATGAACAATGCTTTTTGGGCGATTTTTTTATTTAAATATAATTGATTTATTTTAAACGGTGCTTTTCAACTAAAAAAAGGGGTTTACGCCAACAATTCTAGCATAAAAAGTTTTACATTAATTTACCTGAATTTTTTTACAGATGCTATATCAATATATATCTGTGCCATGAACCTCTAACAACTGGTGCAAATATACAAGATTTTTTTTTAAATGTCCAAGTGTAAGTTAATCGTAAAAAATCTTTTTTGTGTGG
The DNA here is from genome assembly GCA_023701765.1 of Hylyphantes graminicola. Classification (NCBI taxonomy): domain Eukaryota; kingdom Metazoa; phylum Arthropoda; class Arachnida; order Araneae; family Linyphiidae; genus Hylyphantes; species Hylyphantes graminicola. The sequence continues at coordinate 38,266,121 of CM043119.1, read as the reverse complement.
TAAATTTGTAACATTTTTCTTAATAACTTCTTTTCTTGTAATTTGTATGTAACTCTAGAGGGTCATTGCATGTATCCGTTTAAAACGAAGAATTTAACACATCATTAATGTTTATAGGATGAAAATTCAATGTGGTAGACTTGTTAGCGTAAACCTTTTTTTTTAATAGAAAAACACTGTTTAAAATAAATAAATTATATTTAAATAAAAAAAAATGCCTAAATAGTAATATTCATTGTATTTGAAATCACTATGCCAAATTTGGAAAAGATTAAAGCAATAGTAAAAATTTTAGAATTTGGGTGAATTTTGGGTATTCGCCTACCTTAATTATATCATTTTTATAATCTTCACGACACTAATAAATTAGCAACTTTCAAAGAGTTAAAACCTAAACCAGGAACCTGTATAGTTTAGAAAAAGTTTAAATAATTCATAATCAAACAAAAAAAGCTGTACCTTTGGAGTATGGAACATAATCTTCTCCCGATTTTGCTGATCCATCTTTCGTATGAACTCTTATGAGAGACAACTTGGATAAATCACCAGTCCTTATTACAGGTATTTGCAAAATCGAAGTTTCTTTGGGATTTTGAGGTTCTTTGATCGTATACCTGTTCTTCTCTAGGCGAACGACAGACTCTGTGAAAATGAATCAAAATAGCAAATTGTAAGCTAAAAATGTTATTTCCACACAATTTCGGTTCTGATTAACCTTAGTACCAAATTAAACCAATTAAATATTTTTTCAGGTTTTAACAAACGTGTAACTAATATTGTATGGTTGGTTTTGAGCCGGCAACAGACAAAAGAAAGAAAAGGGGAACCAATATAAAACTGGACCTAAACTAAAAATGTCACGAAAGAATATAAATAAAAACATGCAAATTATAAAGTTTTGAATTCATTAAAAAATTGAAAATAAAATTTTAATAAAAATAATGATATCACAGTTAAAGCTTACATTTCTTTTTACAAAAAAAGAAGCTTTTATTAGTATTTGTCTCTACATTAATGTAAAAAAAAAAAAGAATCTACCAATGAGTATTACGATTCTACTTATCTACCCCATTGATTATTACAATTTTATAAAGATCTACCGACGATACCTACAAACGATTGTTTCATTTACAAACTAATTTTTGATTTTTTATGGGTTCGTAAAAATTAGAATCTTTTTTAAATATCATACATCTTTTACTCCTACTCCTCGGAGCAACAGCCCGTTACTGGGCCAAGGCCTTCCAGCTTTCGTGACCTAGGGCTCTGGGGTGCTAGGCATATGTTCCGGTAAGGTGATCAGAAATACGCAGAACCCTCAGTGTTCAGTTCCCAAGCATGCTTGGTACCCATTTTATCGACCCACTCAAGGGACGAAAAGATGGGTCAACCTCGCCCAATCCGGGATTCGATCCACCGACCTGTGGCTTGGCAATGCGAAGCACTACCACTAATCCACTGGGCCTCAACATCTTAATCATACATCTTTACATTATAGAACTAGCTATAAATTTATCATACTCACTATCATTGATGTCTTTAATGGTGACAATGGTGGAATTCCTGTGCCCCAGAACAGCGCCCCCCGCTGTGTCGCTGATGGGTGATCCCAGCACCAAACGGAATTCTTCGTCTCCTTCATAAATGGTGTCGTCCACAATATCCACTGTACACAATTTTTCTGCTTCACCTGAATTTAGAAGGTTGTAAAAGAAATATGCATTTTTAATTAATTATTATATTTTTATGAAACAAACATTGAAGTTATACTAATAAAAGTTAACGTCCAGTAGTGCCCAACTTCCCTAACGTCCTCCCTAGCACCATTTGGTGGAACTAAAATACGACTCCCGTCACCAATAGCTTTCGTGTAGCTCTAGTGCGATGATAATTCAAAAACTAAAACTAACTAGCACCATTTGACACAAAAAACTTCTGCCAACAAATACGTGAATTTGGTAAAAATATCTTAAACGAGAATAAATTAATGCTTTGAAACTTTTTTACATCAATGTTTAGATGTATATTTTGAAACTTTAGAATGACTAGACCAAAATTGGTTTTTCAAATAGAGGGTTTAAATTTTTTCCATGTGACAAAATGCTTAAAGGAAACATTTCCTAGAAAACCATCTTCTCGAAAACAGGATTATTGTTGTACGCTTCAGATGCACAAACTACCTCAAATAACATCCACTAATTTACTACTGCGTTACCAGCAACCATCTACTAGATCATATCGAATATCGTAGTGTATATAAGCCGAACCAACTTGGTCTTCACCTTTGAAAACACTGCTTGTGTAATATCTCCGACAGCATTGCAGATAAACTTTAAATAAATTTGATGATTGATTATTGCATATTGCGTAACATTAAAATTCATAAAACCATAAGAACTGACCAGATTGGAAAACAATGAGACTGTCAACTGTGTTTGGGCGTTCCTTGAAATCTTTCGAAACCTTCGCAGAGTTTTGCCTTGTGTAACATCGCACAGCTGCCGAGTGCTTCAAATCACCTGTTCTCACAACGATAGTGTTCAAGCGACTGTCGTTTTCAAACACAATATATGCTGAATCCTTAAATTGGAACTTAGGCACTAGAAAGAGAAATAATTTTTAGAAATTGGGTCATTATTATTTTTCTATACATAAAAAACTAAAAATCTAGCCTAACCCACAAATGAGCTTATACTACTTTTAAAATACTGAATGTAACTATAACGATATACAGAGAACGTTATTCAATTTTAAATATGTGTGATTATTTTTGTATTCAGGATCTGTTTAGTGTAGCTATAGGTAGCTAGAACCTTATTTGAACTATTTAATTAACATAATTATTTTTTATAATAAAAAACATTAATTATACTACTTCCCACATAAGATGTAAACCAAACCTATTTGGCAAGAAAAAACGGTTTTTATGTCTCGACATTACTTTTTACGAATTTCTTTGGAAATATAAGATTTATGTTGTTTTAACTATAATTTTTTAATAAGCATATTATAGATTAATTGTTATAATTTTACAGATATTATCTAACGCACATGAGAACAATATTAGAGACTTTGCCAACAGTCCCAGGCTAATAAATAAATTTTCAGTTATCTAAGTACCGTAGAACTAAAATTATCAAAACTATGGCTATCCAAATTCTAATAGTCAGTAATTAATTGAAATATCCTATTCTTTCAGAAGAGGGGAAAAAACGAATTTAGATTTTCTCAATGGCAATAGGACCTAAGCGATCCGGGTAAATGAGGTACTGTCGTATTATATTTCCGGTCCTTACGATCAGATTGGGAGTCGTTGATGACCACCAACATCTTGTCCGGGGCACCCAGAGCTGCATTCACGGGCATCCGGAGTAGAAGCTCGAAGTATTCGGCCCCCTCCAGGAGGGGTTGACCCAGATCGTCCAGTATGGTCACACGGAACGTCTGCATTGTTACTCCAGGGGCAAAGTCGAGGTTCCTGCCTATTGCTATGTAATCGAGACCAGCTGCAAAAGAGTGCATAACTATCATTTATATTAAATGAATCACAAACGTAAAAGAGGTTCAAGTCACGGCGGACTTTACTATTAAGGCCATAGAGCGGTTCCTTGTGACGTCACACAATCCGTCCCGTTCGGGTTTCCGGCTGTTTCGAAAGAGAAGAACGAAATTGGTTCGGAGCCTGAAAAGTATAGTCGGCCGTGTGCGAATAGGTTTTGAACTTTTTCTTCGGGAAAGCTGACGAGCCGAAACGGAGAGTTAGAATGCCGTTCCAAAGAGTTTCTGTGGCCTTAAAGCTAAGTAGACTGTGATTATTGGTCAAGTCCACAGAATGATTTCAGTAAACGCTTCTTCTTTTTTATTTAAATGTTGAAAGGAAGAATCTTAGTTTAAAATTCTAAAATGGGCTGGATCTTTTTTTATACTTAGTGATTTAAATAAGGAGGAATTTTTCAAAACTGCATTAAAAATAAACTGGTCAAATTCGACTTAAGGTCACTTAACGTTTTTGCTAACAATGTGTATTAATGCTTCTATATCCAAAAGAGATTAAGTCACATTTTTTAATTTTTAATTTTTGAAAATTATCTCCTAAATCCTCAATGTGAGCACTGTCAAGTAATTAAGCTTTGACACTTCAGGGGGAAACTTTATTCAGAAATCTCCTTCACTACTTGTAAGACAGTTCTTACACTTATAAAAAAAATCAAAAAGGAATTTATAATTATTCGACTAAATTAAATTAAAATTTAGCATGGCGGAAAATTTGCGTCAAAGTTAGTTCAATATAGCCAAACTTGCAACCGTATTTTTTTTAAAGTATTCTTACCGTCAGCAGTACTTGTCTCAGATGGTTTTGACTGTACTGTGATTGTGGAAGGACGACTGAGATCTGTACCGGTTCGCCTAACAATAACTTCAACATACCCATCACTTTCATCAACGAATAACTCGGATTCTCCAAAGTATATTGTAGGAACTAAAAAACAATAATTAGAAATATTTCTTCAGTAGGGGTAAGTGGTGTACCTTGGACGTATGTGTACCTCGAACTTATGCTGATTCTAGCTCTATTAGCTTAGATATTGAAACAACACCACATGCAGTTAAAGTAATTGCTACCAGGGATCTCAGTGAAGTTCTATCTGTTTGTTTAAAAGGTCAATTTATTAAAGAGGTTTCGAAAAACTAAATTCACAGTTCAAAAGTAAATTTTTGTCAGATTCTTCAGTGTATTTTTTACTCAAACATGTAGTGTTTATTCAGAAACGATGGTTATGCAATATAGAGCAAAGTTTTAGCTATAAAACAGTGTGCTTGAAATTAAGTTAAGTCTAACCTTAACTTGGTGATTAACTATTTTGTTTTTAATATCCAAGTGGTGTACCTCGAACCTAATACAAGTGGTGTACCTTGGACTGGTCCAAGGTACACTACTATAGGTCTTATGTGCTTCAGATTGTTGAAAACCCTTTTTAAAATTCAAGTACATTTTTTCCTTTGAAAAATTAAGTATTTTAAGCTCTTAATATGCAACCCTGATTCGTAAAATCTAGAAGAATGGAAATTTGTAAGAAATTTTTATTCGGTGTGATAAAGATTTTTTTTTTGTAGTTAATTATTTAGATTTATGGAAGCCGATAAAATTTTAACCATATTTATATAATATAGAAAATAATTTTTGCATGCTCATCTAAAAAGATATTTTTTATAATAAATATCTAAGCAGAACATCCTTTTTACGTTTAGGCCTAGTTGTATACATGGGGGGGGGATATTTGAGTTGTTTTTTCAAATTTAAGACAGAAAGATAGCCAAATGTTTTTCTATGTCATGAAATAACAGTTTAATTTTATGCTGCATTTTAATGGATACACCTGAGAGAGATTGCATTGCAGCTGAAAAAGCCAAAAGGGCACTAAAACTAAGGCAATAAAACCCCTTACTAAGCCAATTGACCTAACATAACCAATTACCACAATCTTGGCTAGAAATAAGAGTAGGCTGTAAAATGTATTTTTGAATTTTATGTGGCTAATAAATACTAGTTTTCGGACTGTAAATCGAGTCTCTCTACCTGTTAATAATTGGTCCAAGATACGCTACCGGTTGGACCAAGGTACACCGCCGGTGGTGTACCTTGGTCCTATTTACAATTTTCTGTATTTATTTTTGTAATAGTTGAAATCATTTAAATAACATGTTAAAATAAATATATGTTATGTATAACAACATAAAGTATTTAGTAAAAATATTTCTATTCACTCTTTGCAAGTAATTAAGAAATTAAAAATTGAAAAGTCAAAATAGGTCCAAGGTAACCCACCTTCCCCTATAAACAAAATAAATTATACATTTAGTGAAACGTTAAGTCATTACCTTAGTAGAAAAAAAACCAATATTCATTGTCGTAGTATTGGACAAAAGCTAAGTTCCTACTGAGGACTGAGGCAAATATTAAAAGTAAAAAATCCGGCAGGTTTTGTAATAATCTATATTTAAAATAGAATTCTTACTATTTTAGGTAAAAATTAATATCCAGATTTGATTTTAGAAATAATAATGCAATTTTTCCAAATTAGAAGAATAAATTTGTTACAAATGATGAATACTCGCAATTTCGGATATATACAAACTAATTTTATAGTATATTGTATAGTAATTGAGAACTTAATAAGTAATTTATATTAAATATCAAAACTTCTAAATTCCATCCATCAATTTTAAATCAAATGTTTTACTGAAAACACAGTTGTATAAATAATTTTTGTATCAAACACTATGATTAGTTGCAGAATCCCGCTAAGTTAACACAGACTACCCAATTCATCAACAAGAATAAATATGCATAGAAATTGTGACTTTTATTAATTAATTGTTTTATTAATAACTGAATTAAACAGTGTTCCTCACCATCTTTCTCATCAGGCAATATCCTGACCCTAGTGGCGTTGTGACCGCCGATCCTGCCCCCTATCGGCGTAGTCAGTCGTACCACGAAAGTCTCCATGTCCTCGAACAACGAGTCATCGATCAGAGTTACCTGGCAGAATCGCAGGTCTTCGCCTCGTTGGAAGTGTACCAGACTACGGTGGTCCTCTGGACGACTGATGTAGTCCGTGAATGATGCGATCGATTGAGGGGATGACCCTTGGGCGGAACCTGAAAATAAGTTAAAGTTAAAATTGAAGAGTGTAAAGATATCTGTCAAATTTCCTGTGATTTTTGGTGATATATCTACTTCATTAAACGTAGAATCACTTATTTGTTTTGAGAAGGGTCATAATTTTTAAAGACCCTTGTGGCATATCATGAAGAATTGAAAGTTAGTTATGGAACATTTTAACTTAAGTAAACACATTTTATTTCTATAATTTTAAGATAACAGAGTGAAAATAAATATAATTTTTGTGACTTTTTGACCTGCATCGATTCTTCGTGAACGCCACCGTTACAACTTTTTTATTCAGCTTGTTTGAAATTGTCCTGAGACATATAAGGATAAAAAAAATATGACAGTAAGCTCGTGGATAAATAATATCTAAATGCTTGTTTTACTTATTGTTTCAATTCATATTAGATTTACTTTCAAATCGCTGAAAATAATTTATATTCCGCAGTTAATTAAAAAAAAACATTTACACAAAATAAATCATTTTTAAAATTTATTTTCTTACCTGGTTCCGTCGAACAAACTACCATCATTTCGCGAGAGAGATCGCCTTTTCTTTGGATAGGAATTTTTACTTTTCCTGCGTCTTCTAGAACTTCATAGTTTTGCTCGGGAATGTACACAGTCGATTCTGTGTTGAATTTTGGAGTTAGTTAATTAATATAACAATAATATGTTGTGTACATATTTGATTAGAATACACACAAATAAAATGATAAACTTCCAGATCTTTCTGCTCTATTATCTTTTTTACGGATTAATTCTCAATCAAGTAAACTAAGTAAGTTTGGGGGTTGGGGAGAACACTACTATTATTTCAGAAAAACTGTTCGTTCTAGTATTATTTCAGAAAAGTAATCAGAAACTTTGACCACAATTTAAAATTGGAAATATATAAAATTATTTAAACTTATCTTATTTTTTAAAATATTTAGCTAGTTAAAAAACGAATATTTGAAAATATTGCCAATAATTTTTAGTTTGCATACGTTTAAATGCTTTTCTAAAACAACAGTGTTAAAAAATTACCATCTTCTTCGTCTATAATGGTGACTTGTACCACCAATGGATTTTCAAGAGCAGCAGTCACGGGATCCTCCAACTCAATTTCGAAAGTCTCTCTTTTCTCGTAGATATCATCGGCAAATATCCGCAGCTTCCACTTCGCTTCCGACTGGCCAGGGTTGAATTGCACTTGGTGGGCGTACAAACCCCCGAAGTCCAGTCCTTGCTTGGCCGTCCCATTTTTGAGATGGAGGCCTAATGAAACATAAGTGATTTGTTAGTTGCAACTTTCTATAGCTTTGGCTATGACATCAGGTTAATCAGCCTAAAATCGGAATGTTAAACAACTCATCAAGCGATGTTAATTTTTAAAAATATATTTTTTGCTTTCAAATTTGAGTGTTTTACAAAACAAAATTAAAATATTGAATCGCTCCACGGCGAAAAAACATAAACGAAAGTATAGTCATTTCGCATATGAAATTCTTCTGCAGTTTATAACTGTTTAGTACAGAACTTGTTTTCAATGACGTCTATTTAGCGGCGTGAGGAGCGTCAATAAGATTTCTCCCTTTGTCTTCAATTTGTCGTGAAATTCGGTTTGGGGTATGACTTTAGTTACTTGCGCGGAAAATTTGAATAGCGTTTGAAGCAAAATCATTTCTCGATTTTAAAATTTACTAATATTAAAAGGGACAAAACCGCATTTTAACTTGAATTTACCATTTTGAGTACAGACATTTTCCGTAGTTTTATGTTTTTCTGGCAACTCCAAAACTCTTGTCTGGTTAAATTAAAACTGCAAATTTAACGGTTTTTTACTGCAGTGTAGCTTTGTTAAAGTATTTTTTGAGGTACAAGGCAACGTTAGTTACCCTGTCAATAACCCTCCACCTTAAGTTCATTAGAATAATGAACTTGGCGAATGAGAGGTTGCCATATCGCCAACAGTGTCACGACTCAGTCTAAGTTAGTACAGATACTATCGAGTGACTTTATTAAAGACTCTTATGTTCCTTTGAAAGTTGAGGAATTGATAATCTTTCTCGAGTTTTACGCGTGCTAATGTTTGGATAGCAAGTAATTTCCTTTGACCTACCTCAAAAGACCACCATGATAGTGGAAGAAATAGCTTCATGGATGTGTAAATATCAGTGTATTTACACGAAAAAGGTTGTTAATCCTGAAGTCGTGTCAATTGCAATATCTGTAATCTCTAAATGACTGATATAGTCTTGTGAAAAACTAAAAAGCTTTAAGGAGCGTGTAAACGACATTTATCTTGCTTTGAAGTAAAACACCGAATGTCTCGTTTAAGGTACATAAGAAGATATCGTATACATGGCATAGCTTTTATAGCAGTATAGATTTAAATATTTCTACTGCATTAATAAAAGAACTTCGCTTTTGAAATAACTTTTTAAATGAAGATTTATTGCTAATTAAAGATTAGGTGCTTCAGTTAAGGATTTTAGAATATTATTCTTTACCAACAAATGATGTTTCACCCAGATAGCCTCTTCTTAAAAGATTAACATGTAGAAATTCGTCATTTTCTTGCACTGCGTATTTTTGTTTCTCGAAACTAATCCAGGCCCAGTTGAATCGGAAACTTTGATCGGGGAGCTCATTTTTTCCTGCAATGGAATAAATATATGTAAGATAATATTACAGTAAGAATAGTGGGAAATCTAAGTAGGGGACTTTTAAGTGGTGGGAATTTCGTCTCATACATTAATGTCTAATAATGTACATAATTAACTACATTTAAATTAACGATGTACGAAGTAGGTTTGCTCCATTGAGTAATGATTTTCGCTAAAATATGGTCGTTCTTGCTGTTGCATTCTCTTCAGCGAAAATACGAAAGGAATGGTAAGTTTTGTGTCGAATATTTCAAAAAACGATTTAAATTTTACGTAACCATGTCTTTGGATTGAAGTTAGTTTCTTTAGTTAAATATATAATAAATACCTTAAATGAGTTAATATAAAATGGAATGGGATTAATATAAATGATATTAACAAATGCTCGCTTCGAATCGATTTGTTTCAATTGCTTTAATGGTTTTATTTTATTGAAACGCAATAAATTTCCTGTTATCACTTAAAATAATTAAAATAGGACTAAATCATTAACTAGTTATAAAGTAGTACTAGTTCGCATTTAGAGCATTTATACGAAGTATAGTTTTCAAAGTTATACTTCCAGTGCTTTTAGTTACATCATATAGTCTACATAGAGCCTGTATCATATAGTTTGTACCCTATAGTCGGCATTGTACAGCTATAATTATCATATATTGGGGTTATTGCCTATAATCCATAGATATACAGTTTCATATCATTAAGTCAAAATATATCCAGCCTTGTACGTCCTGTCCAAGTTCAGCTAAATACTGCTCTTTAATTAACCATCGTAGCAATGCCTCCAAACTGCGCAACCCTAAAGAAATTGTCCGATAACTATAAAACCGTGGGAAATTTCTCAATTATCATTGAACAATACATCTTTGGAGCAGGTGCCAGAAATGCAGCAATCACCCGATCGTCCTATCCAATCTTATAAAGCAGCTCCACCCCTGTTACCTTTTGGTCCATCTGGCACCACCTTTAATCTACACACCCAGAAGATTTCGCATTTTATGAGTTCAGCAAGGAGGCAAAGGTAGAAGGGAAATCTTACATCTTTAGAGGACTTAAAAATGGTTCGATGTGATCTCCGCTTACGTGAGGTCAAACCATCCCGCCCTCTACCTTACCATGGGGTAAGAAGTAAAGATGTAAAAGAAAGTCTTTATTTGTTATTACTGTTTTTTTTTACGCCAAGATGTTTGTGAATGATACAAAATATTGGTCGGTTTCGCTGGTAGTTTTTAAATTTTGTTTTAGTTTCACTAAAAAAGTTAACAGCTTCCCTTGTCCAACAACTGTCCTTCGTCATCATGAAAGCTCTGAAGCGAGTGAACTGTAAAAAAAAATTGGTGAAAAGTTACTCCGTAAACACAGTGGAAGCGATCAAAACTTGGTGTCACTGTGTTAACCTTCGTAAACACAGTGATTACACATTTTGCTAGCTTTCACTGTATTTACAGACTGACTTTGCACCGGTATATTACAGTGTAGTAAACCATCTACAATGCTTCTACAGCCTTCTAATATATTTTTAACCATTTTACTCCACTACTATTATTTTTTTGCCGGGAAAATTTTCTTTCTGCAAGTATACGAGTTGAAATCTTGTAAATTATTAAAAAAAATTAATAATTTTTTGCACTTAATTTCTCACAATTTTAAACAGCATAAAGTGAGATGAACTATATGAAATAAAACAATATTTATATAAAAAAAAGAACGACACCAGATTAAATCTGTTCTTCAAACAGACCTTGTTACCCAAGGAACAAGATATAAAAGCCATAGTATCCCCGACTGGGGAACCTCCTGGCTTTTAACTGCTCTCCTTGCTACCAGCTCTCGAGTCACCTATGGTGGCCACGAATTATAACGCAGGTAAGAAGCCGTAACGCGTAATTGCTTGTCATGACTGCGATTATTCATTGCTGTAGGGATACGCTTTTAAGGGTAATTGCGGGGAAGTAATTGGCTTAAAGTGGTGGTTTTTCAATTTTTCTCATATTAGTACTACATGGAAATAGAATAAAAATGTATAAGAGAAAGGAAGATGTGGTTTGAGTAATAGGTTACGGTTTGTAGATGAAATACTTTATTAGGGTATTAGAGAAATGTGTTTGATAAACTTTAATTTTTTCTAATTATTTTTATTGACAAGAAAGCAACAAGTACAATGCAGAACACTCTGCGGATTAGTTTGGTAATAAACTTCAATTAAAAATAAGTTTAGTGATCCAATTGAATTATTTGAATCTCATCTTTTTGAAAACTAACTTTACAACTCATAGCACATGAATTTTTAAGCTTTTGTTTAATAATAACTTTGTGATAACTGAAACAGATGAATTTAAATATCCAAAGATATAATTTAAAATTTACATTGACTGGGAATTGTATTGATTTCATTCAAAACTGAAGACATGCAAGACCATAAAAAGTGAAATTATTAAAATAAATTAGCAAAGTTCTTATCCTCTTACGTTAAAAAAAATTTAGGAGTTAAATCTGCAGAAAGCATGTCGTGAAACTTACATTTTGAAACATACAAGTTAAAATCTCATGAATTTAAAATTAAATACTGCGTATCAGAATTTTATTGTTGTCTGACACATCGTTGATTTGGATTTTTAAAGTCATATGTATTCGGTAAAAAGAGCAGTAAAAAATATGACAGATAAATTGAACTTCAAAGTTCCATTAATATGTCCTTTGTTAATGCTTGGTGCATTTCTTTCTTCACACTTTCAAGATCTTATATAGATAAGATTTATTAGATTTTTGTTGTGTAGACCTGTAAGTAGAGAGCCATCAAAAAACGGTGTTTTAATATGATAATTCAGCCCTTTTTCTGCTAAGGTACAATATTCTTCAAACAAATTGACCTTATGAACTAAGAAAAAATTATGTGTCACTATTATTTACACCTTTGTAGAATCTTATTTTACGATATTAAACATTTTGCATTACATCCTATAATGTTTATTGTGTTGTTGTCATGTATTGTAGTTTAAAAAAAATAGCGGAAACATTCGTATTTCTTTTGTTTGGCCTTTTCGGTCTTGAAGTGTTGCTCGAATTATCATTTTAATAAGTTTCATTCGAAAAGAAACACTGCTTGATAGGTAAAGCTTTTGCAATTGCATGGATAAACTGTCGAGCGTATAAACCATGGATCAACAGCAACTTTCAGGTATGATTGAGAAGGAGATAAAACAAATATTGAGTAGAAAAGGTTACATTTTTACACAAACTCTTCGCAAGCATTGTAGAAATGTAAAAGCGCTTCGTTTTGAAAACGTAATTATGAAGCCTAATAAAATTGTGCCTCCTTAGGAATATTGAATTTTCAAACAAATTTGCAATTTTTCAAAAATGGTCTCAAAATTGCTATTTTTTATACTTTTACAACGGAATAGCAACGTTTCTTTACTGATTTATTCATCATCATCATCATAGTTGGCCCGACAGCCCGTTGTGGACCTTCGCCTTCTTAAGATGTTTTTCGCATCCTGCTCTGTTTTGTGCTTGGGAGCTCCAGTTTCTAATCTTTATGAGACCAAAGTCCGACTCCAGGCAGTCGATCCACCGTCGTTTTGATCTGCCCCTTGGTCGTTGTCCGAAAGGGACTGCATTAAGAACTTTTAAAGCAGCCCGATCTGCGTCCATTCGCAATAGATGTCCAGCCCATCTCATTCTATTCAACCTGATAAATTTGATGACGTCCTCCTCTTTGTAAAGCTTGTACAGTAGTGCAGATTTATTATCCACCGGAAAATCGAGCGACATCGTATGATGCAGCCGACTTCGAAATTAACAGTTTTAAAAGCTGACAATTATAGTTGGTAAACCGGGGGTTGGGTTTTTTTTAAACCAGCACTTAGTAATGCGGAATTGAGGCGTACAATTATAACTAAACACAAAAATAATAAAAATTCAATTACAATTTTAACAGACATATTATTTTGGTTGGACAGTTTTTGGTAGAAATAAAAAAATATTATTTAATAAAAAATAGACTTTACCGCGAATATTCTCGAATTCTGTCGTCATACAGAAAAAAAACGTGAGAGCTTGGTAATAAGCTACCGCGGGGAAAGATACCAGTGGCAGAAAAGTTTATCAGTCCCACCATTAATATCGGGAAACATTCAAGTCTTTCTTGCCGCCGCCACCACATCACCCAAGGCGTTTCATACAAGTAAAGGTTATACTAGTTGACAAAAGATACATTTGGTACTGGATTTCTTGGTAGATTAAAATAAATGGATTAAAATTGAGAGATGTTTACACATTAAGAAATATATACTTTTTCTATGCACAAATATACATTTTTAAGCAAATTATATGGTTTTAAGCAACAGTGCTTGAGACCTTAATTTAACAAGCATTAGGTTATGCATTTATAATTCAGGATTTTTTTTATTTTGTCAAAAGCACAGTGGGATTTCAAAAATACAGCAAAAAATTATTGTCTATTTCCATTATCAAACACAATACATCTCATCGATTCTCGGCTCAACGTTTTTCTTTTTAATTAGCCTGCTGATGGATATTCCGGTTTTTCCGTAGTAAATTGTGTATCAGGTCTTTCTTATATTACACAAATTTTAAAAAATGTAATGCTAAGTTTTTTATTGATAATATACTTTTTAATTTGGAATTGAATTTAAGATAATCTCTTCATAAGTAAATCTAATTCTGGTTTGTTAAACAAATGTTTTAATACATGTTTAATTTATATAATTTATACAGGGAAAACAACCATGCAATTTTGCCCATTGATATTAAGATTATCTCTTCATAAGTAAACCTAATTCTAGTTTGTTAAAAAAACAAATGTTCCAACATAAGTTTAAATTATATAATTTATGAAGAGAAAACAATCTTGCAATTTTGCCCATTTCCGGGTTGATCGGAAGTTTAATGCTCGTCTTCACATTGATAAACTCTTATGAAGGCATAATTCCAAAATAACGAAAACGAACATCAACACATTTAACTAACCCAATAACTCCACAAGACATTTCAAATGCACCCAATCCCAAACTAAAAGAATCCCAATTTCTCGAAAACATCCTTGAATTGTCCCATGTTAATCGGGTTCTCCCGCAGTTCTTAGGACCATATATCTTCAACTCAATGAGATCCCAAGTAGCCCCGCGTTTAGGAGCAAATTAACCCTACGGGGCGGGGCGAAACAATGGCCTTTTTCGCGAGGGGCGCTTCGAAAGGGGGTCTGCTCTGATTAGACAATGGCTAAATAGGATCCGGCATGAAATGAGACGGCGATGTTTATCTACGGGAAGGTGTGGTGTGTGATGTCTGAATTTAAAAGGAAGGGATAGATATGAAGATTTTTTTTTGAAAATAAACTTCACTGAACATTCATTTTCGTTCAAGGATCGTTTATATAAATAAAAAAAGGAAGAGGGGTAATTCACTATTGGTTCTCTATTTAAAAAATGTCGATCTTTTCATTTACGTGTGAGCTGAATGTAAAGATGGTAGTAAAGATGAATGTTAACAACGTTTTATATTGGACATGATTTTGAAAAACGAAATTGTTTTTGTAAAACAAATATTGTTTTTATAGGTAGCAGGATTAAAGTAACGTATTCTGGTGCAGGGCTACTGAAATTATCGTATAGCTCATACATAACGATTAGACCTTAATTAAATAAAAACATAAATAAGCAATAGATTACTTATTAATAAAATAGTATAGTTTCTTTAAAAAAAAAGATATTATCACCATTTGCTTAGCTTTCATGTTAGTGTATTTTTAAATTAAACAATGGATCTAAAATTTTAAAGTAAAGGTTCCACTACCTTATATTTATGTGTTAAAACCTCCTTTTTGCATCATGTAACGATAATAAATATTATATTTCCTACTTTAATAAATAATTTAACATTTAAAAAAATCTATCTAAAAAAACGTCCAACAGAAAAAACTTCTGATTTGTAATATTGTAGTATAGCAATTCCTGTTAGGATTGATCATAAATAATAATAATAACAGCTATGAAAATCAACAATGATTTTCAAACACATTTTTATTGACTTCTAAGAAAAACGTACCCTAATGGAAAATCCTCTCGTCAGTTCATATAAGATTGTCCGTATTTATAAAGCTATGGTAATTTGATTCGTTGTAAAATGAGTACCATTTCCATGCTAAACTTAAATCACACTGATTTTTATCGCAAGTGACAGATTAGCCCTAATTTCGGATGCGTTACGACAAAAGTCAAGAAACTCATAAAAATATCAGTGCTTGTCATGACTGTTAATTTGCTCTCAAAATAAATTCATAGTAAATACTGTAAGCATCAAGAATAGACAAAAAATTTAAGAGAAATTATGATTTTCAGCATAGATTATGAGTGATAGATGCATATATGTAACAACAAACAAATGAGGTAATGATATAACTTATTATGTAATTAATTGAAACTTAGAGATAGTATCTGAAAGAAAAAATTGACAGTTGCGGAAGAACTTAGTTTACACTTGATGATATTACAGTAATTCAAAATGTTGCTTTTAAAATTAAGGCATTTTAACTTTTAAAATTAAGCTTTTAAAAGCTGAAACAATTCTTTTTTCAAATCTAGAGAAAAGAAAACTTGATTCTGAAAACTCGATTCCGATATTTTACAATATGTAACTTCTACATTTTTCCGTTTGCGTAAAAATAAGCAGACTACAATCCCAAACTCAACAATCACTAAATCACTACTATTGGGTTAGTTGCAGCGAAACAACTCAACTTTACTTCCGATTCATTGATATTGTCAAAAAAAATGTATTTTGTTTTGTAAAAAAAAATCGAACAGCAGAATACAAGTTTCTACATTTCTTTGATTTCTGTTAAAGTTTCATGGAAATGAAATAGCTTTTCATCACTAAATTAGGTTGTTTCCTTCCTCGTGGATCATGTTCTTAGTCGGTCTCTACAATTTATTTAAAACAGATATCTGAAACCAACTGTTATTTCGTCTGAAAGGATGACTTTTACTTTTTCCATTTAATACAGTCTTATGTAACTGTTTTGCAATTATAGTCCTCCTTCGCTTTTGGGTCTACCGTTATTTTTCAAATTGCTGAGCATGCAAAGAGTGTTACACAATTATGCAGAGATATATCTCTCTTCAATTTAATGTAACCCATATCGGGTTGCATTTAAGGAAACAAAATTATATTCGGACCTTTGAATTTTGTTTATGCTTCTTTCTAAAGGGAGATTAGAATTATTTATAATCACATAAACAGAATTTCAAAATAAAAAGAACACTTCCGTACAGAACAGTCCATCATCTTACGTAATAAGGATTTTGTTTTTTAAATGCGAAATGGCCACACAAAGTTAACTATAAACTAAGATTGTGTGTTTTTGATAAGAATAGTAGATTTAAGTACAAATTTATATTTATTTTCGCATGAGCAGAATTTAAAAAAAAAGTCAAACAAGAAAGTGAAAAGAAACAAAATTTTTACTTAAATCTACTCATTTTATCAAACAAATATTTAAAAAACGCACACTTTTAGTTTATAGTTAACTTTGTGTGGCTATTTCGCATTTAAAAACAAAATCTTTATTACGTAAGATGATGGACTGTTCTGTACGCAAGTATTCTTTTCATTCTGAAATTCTGTTTTACCTGATTAGAAATAATTCTGATCTCCCTTTAAAAAAAGTAGCAAAAATAATTATTAAATGCTGTTAAAAAAATCGCTAAGCAAAATAAATGTGCCAAATAAAATCGCATTAATTATTCATGCTCTAATACCCGATGTATTAAAAGATCTAATCACTTTTTGCCTTTATTTTCAGAAGGCACATCTTCAAAACTGTTTCATGCAATACTAACATCCAAAGAGTAGAAACATGTTTAGGAAGATGATTAATTGGTGTCAGGCATCAAGCGACATCATTTCTAAGCCTGACAAGCAACGCGTTTTCAAAGAAGGACTGTCTTTGCAGCACAACAAGGCTTTTACAAGTACCAGAAGACAGTGGACTTGGATGTTGAAAGAGGAGAAAGGATGTTCATATTTTCGTTTATTCTTAGATCGAGTTTCAACGGATGCTAGCTTATCATACTTGAGACAAAAGTATTGTCAGTCAGAAGACGCAAGTGTCATAACATGTGAATTCGCATTTTGAGGTCAATAAAATCATATTCTATCCAATGAATCTTTTTCTTTTATTTAATCATTTAACTTAAGATTTAAGTTTTGATTTTGAAAAAATTGAGGTTTTGTTTTTAATTTTTTTTTAATTTAGTAAATTGAACAACAAAAGCATATTTCTTCATACAAAATTATTTTACTCAAGTAAACAAATAATTCTACAAATACAAATTCACACACACACACAAATAACCTTACTCCTCCTTCAGGGACATATTTAAATTGTGGAGGTGAGCGCGATAGATTGCAGCATTTGTCGCGATGTGCTGTGTTTGTCTTACTTGACGAAAGTGTTATAAGCGGGTCTCTAACAAGCACACAAGCCTGAAAATATATGTCAACCAACCAGCCAGCAAATAATTATTTTTTAAAAATCAAACAAGAAGGTGAAGATAGAAATTATTATCAAATTGTAAGGAAAATACATTATTTAAGCTTACCTCCATCCACAATATTAAATCGAAAAACATCACCAGTTGCATTCACATCAGTATTCAGAATGTAATGTATTTTCATTTTATTAATGTCATCTGAAAGAAAATTTATAATAAATATGTTTATGAAATATAATAAATATTGTAACATGACAATGTATTTTAAAATTAATGAGCATTTCTTTGAACTTCCAAGACCTCTCTTTAGATAAGAACCCATTCTCTCGATTTCAAATCATTAAAAATATGTAAGAAAATCAAAATAATGGATGTTTTTGAAAGTTGAAAGTTTTTTTTTTTTTTTTTACATTTTTATATTAAGTTTTAGAACGTAAAAAACATGCATTAAAATAGTATTTCAGGGGTTTTATTTATTTTAACAATTCTCACTTTTATTATTCTCTTTTGTAACTCCATCAACCGTTTGTTTTCGTCAATTATTATGGGTATAAAAATATGCATGTTTTTACTACTTTTGAGTGTTTTACGTTTGCATATTCGTAAAAAGCATAACTACTATCAATAACAAAACAGAACTGGGTTAACATTCATTGATTTCTTTCATATATAACAATAATGTGGACATTATGAAAATCTATGGGATATTTTATTTCAATAGAACTTATTCTTATGAATCTAGCTTCGATTTTGTGTTTTGTATGTTCTATTTATGCAAATCATTAAAAAACTACAAATTCTATAAAATAAATTTATTAAACTTGAATTTGCCACACAATCAATATGCAAAAAGCCAAAATGAGAAATCCCAATGGACATGATTTTATACGGTCCGTGCTACAATTATGATTTTTCTTATTTCACTTAATGTTCCGTCAGAGCTATTTGTTTAACTTATTATACGATATTCCTTAAACTACTATCCTAAAAGCCATTTTCCATTTAACACTCCCATACCAAAAAAACAGCACTACCACCGAGTCAAAAAAAAAAAAAAACTTTTAATCGCAAAGACTGTGAGAAAATTCATTTAAAAAACCTAAGAATTCTATGCATTTGCGGTTAGGGCATTATCATAAAGTACCATAAAAATTTTCATAATAGGAGCCACATACTGGGAAAGGGTCGTATTTCGGTAACCTTCTTCTTAAGTAATATTTGATACGAGTTTATGTATTTTGTTCAATGTTGTGTGAGATTTTTTTTTGCTACCGCTGAAATTTCTGTGGAACAAGATTACATTTGTTGAAAACTAGTGTGCTGAGATAGCGTAAGTAAAAATTGAGTGTAACTGATCTATGAGTTTAAAGACCCTATCTCTAATATGACATTTTTATGAGTGCGGGTGCAAGGAATGACTGAACAAAAAAAACTAGGGGAATTATGTTGCTTTTTTCATACAAAAGAAACCATGGAAAAGCATAACTTTTAACACAGTTATATTGAAGTTCCATAAGAATTTTTGTTTGCAGGAAGTTTAAAAAAAAAAAAAAGAAAGTAGTTTTATTCTTACGGAAATCATGCTACTGCATTTAAAAGGATTAATATATTATAATGCATGATTCGTTATTAACACATATCAAAACAACTTTTATATCTTAGTTTTGTAAACATTGTAGCTTTTTTTCATGCTAAATGTCAAATACACTAAAATATATGATATTTTTTCCTTCGAAGCAACGACAGCCTCAAGATGGTGCGTATAGTATCAAGTTTTGTTCGTAGAAAATCTATACAGTAAACTTGTAGTGAAACACTGTTTGTAGTCGCAAAGCTATTGGAAATAACTTATTTTAGACGGGATAGTTTTGACATAGTCGTCGACAGTAAGCTTTATTTAGACGTCCATTTTCCCAACAAATGACACATTGATTTGAAAAGAATTATTTATTATATTGTACTGCTTTGGCTTTCTTGTAAAATTTCGTAAACATCTACCAAGCCCCTTTTGAATCAATGCAGAAGCAATGCAATAACGCCAAAAAATATAATAGTTGAAAATTCTTTCTTTAAAAAACGGATACTGCAGATGCGTATTAATTAATAAATAGCCGGCCCACCGGTGCGGTGGTTAGTGTTCTAGCCCTTGGAGCCGCTGGGCTCATGTTCGAATCCCGGTAAAAGCATGGATGTTTGTGTCGTCCTTCTTTGTGTGTCTCTTGTGACTGTCTCTTCTGGCAAGCTGGGTAATGGGCTATAAAGCCTACACTCTCCCTTCCAGAGGGCGCAATCACTGTCATTTGTAATTTTGTCAATTGATAAATATACACTATATAGGTTAATATTGTTGTTTTATAACTAAACGTAGAAGTTTTAATTTTGCTTAGTTAGATTATAAGAAATAAATTATTACCTTTTGCCCAACTTTTTGTGGGCAAAATTTTACCAGTCTGCCCCAAGTGAAGGTTATACCAAGCGTCATTTAAACAGTCCTTGAGGTATTTGCCAATGGCATACAGAACTTATTGAGCAACGTCAACATTACATTTTTTGTGTGGGGTTACAGAGTGTGGTGGGTAAAGAGAATTATTATTAAATATTACACATTTTTCCTTAACCTTAAACTACGTATTTTTATCAAGGATACCATCTACCTAAAAGATAATAATCATTAAATGTGGGACATTAAGTACTTTTTAATAACTTAACATAGCGGGATTTAAAAGCAAAAGATAGCATCTGTAGTCACACTAAATGATAACTATAGGTGTGAGATATGTTTTGAGCAGAGTAATAAGTAATTGCCGAAGTTGTTGAGAACCTTCCGCATTTCTGAGTCAGGTGTGATGCACGATTCGGGGCAATACTGAAGATTCTTTGGTTAGTTGTATCACGACTGTGTCAAAGTGAATGAAGCTTCAGAGATTTAATTTGATGGTTGAGGACCGGGTTTTATGGGTTTCGTTGGTAGCTTTCCGTGTCGGGCCTCTAAAAGTTATGACAATTAGAGACTGATTTGGGGACGATATTTAAATGTGTAATAAAAGTTTTCTGGTTTAAAATTCTAATTTAATAGTTGTGTTTTAGTATAATTGCAAATGTTTATGACTATTGAAAACTAGGTTTGTGAAATTTGATCTGGTTATAGTAAAAATATTATGACATTAAAAAATGCGTTGGACCGTAGAGACAAACAAAAGTTAAAGACAACTGAGTATACTTTCATGGTTCTGCGTGCGTTTAAAAGAAATAATAGCTTTATATTAATTATGCTTTTTCTTCAAGACTCTGCTCTTTCTACTATGATATAGGTTTTGGTAGTACTGTGTAGAGTAGTGATAGAGTATTGGTAGTACGCATAAAAATAGCTTTGGAGCTTTGAGGGAACTGTGAGTTATGAGCCAATGAGTGTGTTAAACAGTTTTTAAAAAACAATTGTAACAAAACTCGAAAAGTGTAACTTAAAATGGGTCACCAGCCCAACTGTTACGCTCTAATAAAATGTAAAACTTGATTTACTTATTCAAAAAAGACTGGGTTATTTAGGACAAAAAAATGTCAAAGCTTTAATTGTATATCTTACTAAGTAACCGTAGGTTCAATAAGGCTTTAAAATCACTCAATGAATAAAGAGGTTCGTGTAACTGAATACCCCCAACAGAAGCTGAATGAACCCGTTAAAAAAATCATAACATACAATTTTTTATGTTATGCTTATTAACGTAATGTGTTGTGAAGCTGGTTACACATCGGGGTGCAAGAGAAAGGCGTTCGCAAATATTCTAATCCTAAATCAGGATCGTATGCACAACATCGAAGACCATTCATATATGGGTTTGAAGTTTCATGGATGTGTTAAGGCAATTCTGGAGTTCTTCCAATTCTTATTCAGTCCATTTCTGATTAAGTAATTAATGAGATTGGCGGGAAAACTTGGCAGGCGAAAATTTTCTTTCAAATTAAGTTTATGTAAAGATACAAATTATAAGACAAATGAAGATCATACTGAACAAGGTAAAATTTCAGTGGATAAAATTAAATAATACGAAAAACGTATTTGAAGAGCTTAAAGTTGACGTTTTTATTCTATACGGGAAGGTGTTATTGGTGTTTTCATATGGGTCGTAAATGAGTTAAAACCATTTTGTAGTCTTAAAAATTCGTTTTCTACATTATATAATTTTTTATTGGTCCATTTGTTTCCCTACAAAAGTTCCAAAATTGAAATTTCATTTATTATTATTGTTGAATATACTTATCATCATTCATAAAAGGGCCATTCAAAAATTTAACGTATTTTAACACCTGATTAGGTACCCTACACAACTTTTTAAGTTAACATCGTACGCGGTGTTAGGACTTTGGTGCGTATTTAACGTGTGTACTCCCTTTGTTCTATGTATTACTCGTCAGAATGTACCGCGGCGCAGACCGTTTATAGGTTGGCAGTAACTTTGACAATTCCCAGGGCCAAACCTGGCACCTTTCGCATGCAAGACAAACGCCTTACAGGCCTGGACGAATACCACCTAGATTAGAAGGCCGAAGAACCAAGCAACAAACGTCACACTAGTGGACTAATTTCGATTTGTTGACTAATAACGTCGTATCTTAAGATAACGTCGCATCTTGATTCATCTTATCTTTAAAAACTAATTCAAATACAAGATCTAGTTACGAATGATCATTGGTCAAAACCACAGAATCGGTCCACTAATTTGACTTCAAGCATTTAGTTCGCCGGCCTTCTAATCTAGGTGGCATTGCCTGGACTCCGCAACCCCAAGTTGGATTTGGCATGACGGTTCACCCCGGCTCATTCAAGTAATTTTAACGAAGAAGGATGAATGAAACTGAGATGACAACGGATCACTAGAAAATGGCGACAAAGTGGGTTATTCGTCATTGGGCGCCTCATTAGAACTTGCCGCCGAGAGATGGAGTCCAGATAACACATACACTTAGATTTATTATTGCAAAGGACTATTTTTGGTCGGCGCTATTATAATTTTTTGCAACTGTGTGACATTCGGTGGTCAAGGTGAAATATTTAGTTGTCAAGGTCAATAAACAATCAGAATATTGCTGAATGTTTACAGTCTGTAAATATGCCGTTTCGTAAAAAAGCTTTTACGCAGAACCCTAAGTCATTGAAATTTTGCGATTGATTAACGCTAAGCCTATGCCCGCATGATCCAATTATCAGTTATTTTTTTTAATCAGTTTACTTTGGCCTCCCCTCCATTACAGCTGCTTTTGGTCTTAACGCTGACGCTTTAAATCTATAGTCGGATATATGAGTGCACATTAGATCCGTTCACGAGCTAAATGTTAAATTTCTGTTGCTTAGGCAATGTGCTTGCTCATTATATATAAATACTGAAATACATGATAAAAGTAACAAAAATCTATGACCTATATATATTTTTTAAATTAACTATGATTTACATACATATTTGATTAAAAAAATGAAAATACAGAATTTTTTTTTGCAGTTGGATACAAAATCGAGCATGAATTTCATAAAACTTATTAAAATTGGGAATTAATATAAAATATAAAAGTACAGTATAAAGAAAATTTATAATTACGATTTTTTAAAGTTGATTGTGATTAAGTATAATATTCATTACTATAGTTTTCTTTTAATTAAACTTTATAAGTTAATTAATAACCTTTATGAAACCTCTTTCACTACATACAAAATACAAAATGCATATATTTACCTTGAGTGAAGTTTGAAATGCTCTGATTTCCAAGATCTTGATGAACTATGATTCCATGTTTAGGAAGAGTCTTAATCACATAAGTTAATTCAGTGACTGGACTGTCAATATCCTCAGCACGAAGAACTTTCTTAGAAAACCTAAATCCAATGTTTCCGTCGTCTAAAACGTTAAGAGATGTAGCCCCTCGGTTCATTACCAAACTGGGAACCGCGTTATCTACAGGAATGACAATTACTGTCACGGTTACTGGATCTCTACGGGGCCTTTGAGTATCAGGATGAAGGAAAAACTCAGTATGTTTGCCATCGGTTACTGTAAAAGAAAAACTGTCTTCTAAAGTCTCAGATCCATCGTGGTGGTAGGTTATAAAATTTTCCAAAATGTCCTTCATTGTAAATGAGCTGACGATTGATGTCTTTCCTCTTGTTATTTTACCATGCACTGGGGATTGGGTGATTGTAATCTTAATTTTTTCACGGGATGTGTCGATATCATCAATTTTCAGTTCAAAGGGAGTTATAAGTCTCTCTCCTCCTTCCCTCACGACTAACGGTGTGGTATACACGATCGGTTTCTTGTTGTCCACCTCACTAATCGATATTCTAAATGTTCTGTAGACCGAGTTGTACCCATCGCTTACTTCGAACTCAAAGTTATCAGTTTTCACTTCGTCGTCACTGGAATGGACGTAGTATATTTTGCTCCCTGCAAGATCCAGTTGCGTGAAGGAAGTTATTGGAACCCCTACAGAGTCCGTATTCTCCAAATGTCCCTTGGTAGGTGCACGAGTAACAGTGAACAAAAGGGCTTCGTCATTGCTGTTTATATCACTTGTACTCAGGACATTAGTGTCAAGTATTACTTTACCACCTTCTGGAAGCTCGACGCCTTTATTAATGACATCGGGATAAACGGAGTCAATCCCTTCTACAGTAATAAAGAAGTACCTGTCAACGAAAGGGTTGAAACCGTCCGTGACATCAAATTTTATAATGTCTCTAGCTCCTTCTTGCCCAAAATGTGTGTACTGAATGATGCCACTGTCTATATCTGACTGGGTAAAATTCATACCATAAGTTATGTTATACAGTTGCTCTCCAGAAAGGTCTAAATAAGAGATGTAACCAAATTTGGGAACTTGTCTAATAACAAAAGTAATAGATGAATCGTCGGAGTCCAAGTCTTCTGCCTTCAACTGCCGATTTGTAATGATTTTCGACTCTCCAATGTTTATATCAAGACCATCGTTAATAACTAATCGAGGAGTCTCGTCATCGACTGGTATGATCATAACCAATACAGTCTTACTGGAGTTGTGAACTCCGTCTGTCACTGTTAGCTCGAAATTGTCTTTTGTTGTCTCACTATCGTCGTGTTGGTACACAATTGTAGAACCTCTGGTGATGCGTTCTAATGTAAAGTTGCTGATAGTGACAGTACCAGTCGGCATATGAGAGGCAATCACACCATGTTGTGGTTCCTGAGTGATAATAAAAGTTAGTTTGTCCTTAGGAATATCCAAATCGAGGGAATTTAATATTGGAAGGTCAATTATGAGGTCGGTTCCTTCCATTACAATGAACTCTCGAATATATATTTCCGGTTCTTCGTCATTCGTAGGTTTGATTTCAATCGGAAATTCCATGATAGGCGATGAATTAATCCCGTCAGAGCACGTTATTGTAAATTTGTCATCAATGGGTTCCAAACCTTTATGAATACTTTGCACATAGCTGATGTAGTTATCAATAACATCTGAAACTGAAAAGACAGTCACCGGTACACCAATCCGATGGCTTGCTGATCCTGGGGATGGAGAGAAGTTTTCTATGTAACCATAACTTGGCTGATCAATTATAGTACACATTACATCTTCTTCTGATGTATCAAAATCTGTAACATTAAAATGAGACTGAGTTATCAAACTTTTACTTCCTTCGAGTACACTAAACAGATCTCCAATTTCAATTAATGGAGAATAGTTATTGATAGGAGTGATTTCAACAAATACATAAACACGGTCTACAGTATTTCCTCCTACGATCCAATCGTTTGACATATCTGAAACGGATATATTAAACGAATCTTGAAGCGGCTCATTCCCGATTTCTTGTCCATTATGAAGATAAAATACACTACCATTTTGTAATTCTATTTGTTTAAACCGATCCACAACGATGCCATTCACTTCTATTGATCCGAATTCGGGCAAATCGTTAACGATAAATGTAATCATTTGATCATCCGTGTCTGGATCAGAGGCTTTAATAAGATCATTTGTAACAAGAGCTTTTCCACCTTCCTTCACTTGAATCCTGACACCTAGAGATCCTGGTACGTCATCCAATTTTGGAGCTTCATCGTCAACGTTTTTTATTGAAACATGCAGTGTGATAGGAATTTCATGCACGCCATCCGTTACTTCTAGCTTAAATATGTCTTCGTTATCCTCTGATCCACTGTTAGTGTAAGAAATTAATGAATTGTTTATGTCCTGCTTAGTGAAAGAGTCACCCTCAGACATTTTCAAAGTACCGAACTGCAGTATTCCGTGAGTTGGTGGAGATATTACATTAAATGTTAAAAAAGTTGGATCGGTATCTTCATCAATTACGTCTAATATATCGGGTGTCAAAACCACAAAACCATTTTCATTTACCTCCATTCCTTTATTATGAACAATAGGAGGTTTATTGTCAACGGGTTGAAGCAATATTGTAAATTCTTGATCTGGTAAGACATTTCCAGCTTTATCTTTTACTTCAAAATTAAATTGAATTAGTCTAGGAACCATCCCTAATTCTATTGGTGGAGGCTTGTATGCAATTTTATGATGGTTTATCTGAGCCTGATTAAACTCGTCTACTTCTACGTCCGGATTTTCTGACAAAACAATTTTTCCAGGATCCATGGGACTATTTTCATCAGTATCAAACGGTTTCTTCGTTATTTTAATTATTACATCCCGATCTCTCGTATCAGAATCCACATAACGCAAATATTGGCTTATTATGTCTGTTAATTGGAATTCATCAACTGTCATTTGAAGAGGCGTCGATGGATAAAGTTCCGGGGCGGAGTTATCTAATGGCATTATACGGATAAGAAACTCCTGAGCAGGGGATTCATTTGGTGGTGCATTGTCATCACTTAAAATAAAATGCAATTTTTCAGAAATAGGGGTAGAGGTATAATCTCCTGAGTGTCTATAAAATATATTTCCCTCAATTAGGTCTTGCTGGTTCCATGACGTAACAATTCGTTCATAATATCCATCGTCATATAACCAATTTTCAGGATCATCAGGTATTTCTGTTGTTTTCATCAGCATTTTTCCGTGCTCTAGTGTATCAATCAGATCAAATCTAATGGAAGAATCATCACTGTCAATATCAGTAGAACTCAATACAAAGGGAGTTATTTCCACTTCTTCTCCTCTCGTTATAGTGAGTCCAGTGTTTACATTTAGAATCGGGGCATCATCATCTTCTGGATATACTGTGACGGGGAACAAGAATTCCACTTGATGCTGGCCATCGTTTAAGCGGAAAATTATATTGTCACTATACGTATCACTACCATCGTGTTCATAGATTATTCTCCCGTCATCTAAATCCCCTGGGGAGAAGTGTTTTACTGGCTGCCCCATGAGCAATAGCTTCCCGTGCTTCAATCCACCAGCAACGCTTACAACCACATCATCTATGTTATCTTCATCGGATATTTCCAAATTTTTCAAACTACTGAGCTTCCTCGACTGTCCCTCAAACAAAACAAGCCCTGCATTTTTCGTAGCCAAAGGAGCTAAGGTATTCATAGGATTCACAACTATCGTCAAACTGAAAGGATCCGAACTCAACCCATCAGCGTCCAAGACTTCCATCTCCACCAGATAAAACCTCCTCTCGTCGGAATCCGAAGCAGGTGGCTTGTAAGCTATCCTCAACTCATTCAAGTCCTTCTGGTAGAATGAGGTTATAGGCAAGTTCTGGTCATCCGTGCTTACGATGGATCCTTCTCCGGGTCCCAGTGGGCTGGTTAAGTTAAAGATGAGCTTGTCCGAAGGTGTCTCCAAGTCCTCCGCGATGAGTATGTTCGGTGTGATGGCGGTCATGACGAATTGGTTGACATCCATCAGCAAGAGCGCGCTGAAGCTGAGTTGGGGCGGGGTGTTGTCCTCGCCTTCCCTGATGCGGACCATCACTTGGAAGTACTCCTGTTTGGCCAGCTTGCCGGTGAGGTCGCTCAGCTCCACCACCATTGGGATGAAATCTTTGTTGGGGGTGCGGTTAGGAGAGGTATGTTTGTATCTGTAATACAGAAGCTTGATAAGAATTTTTAAATTAGTTATTACAATGATTGTCAGCAAGTAAAAAATGCTCACGACCTTAAAACAACAATTGAAATTTAATGATAAATTGCTTCAACTCTATTAATAGTCATTCATATCGAGAACATTGCAACTCCAATTCCTCAAAATAAAATTTCTTTTAATCATTAAATTATAAAGAAAAATAAATTCTTTTTTGTAAAGAATAAAAAGAATGACGAGGAAAAGAATATCGAGAGAAAGAATGTTTTTAGAAAAAGAGTTGCGACTATAAAGCAAGCTTCATGACAATTTGTTTATATGGGAAACATAACATTCAATTTCATACAAATTCGTCAACTTAGCAATTCTAAAATTCAAACATAATAGTCTCTATATTGGACTAAGATAGTTATAAAATTGTTCATTTGATTCGATATCAAAATTTACCGTTTATATACATATTAAAATTGTAAACTTGAAAAGTAAAAAAAACTTTTTTTTATCATCGAAAACTCAATAATAATTGCTTATCGTTTGCTAAATTTATTCGTATTCTGAAGAATAAATATGTGATGTTGCTCATATTTTTTAAAAAAATGAACATTTCATATCAACATGCAGTATTGAAATAACCTATCACCTTCAAAACACAACTGAATTAATTGATTTTTAAATACCTTTAAGTAAGAGAGCAAAAAAAAAAACCCTCGAAAAAATTATAATTAGAAAAAATGTCAGTATTCATCAATAAATGCAACCCTCTGAGAGATACAGACGTAAGTTTTCCAGCAACACATATAGTTTTTAAAAATTTATAAAAAATTTAATAACTTAAATTTTGAAATTTAAAGTATGAAGAATATATTTTTAATCGTCTACTACAGTAAAATATCTTTTAAAAAATTGAGAAATTTAATTTTTTTTTTTGGAAAAAGTTTAATTTAAATCACATACAGAAAACAAGTTTGCACTACAACCCTGTTCCTTATTAGTTCTCTGAGAACAATCTAAGAATATTATTACAAAATGTATTATGAAAACATTCCAAACTCATTTTTCATGCACAAAAATAAATTCCCTTTGAATTTTAAGCAGTATAAATATAAAGTCTCCAGTGAGATTGGTGCGTGTGGCAAGGGTGATTCAAATCTATTGAAAAATTGCCTATGCTTTTTAACTGAGCAGTTCTTTTCAATCAATATGTTATACTTCGAAATCAATTTTTCTTCTAGTGGATGTTTACTTCGTATTTTGAGATTTTTAGGGCTTCTAAGTTGATGCTCAGTATTTTTTGAAGTATCACACTAGTCTTTAGCCTTTTTAGTTTGGTATATGAACGTGGTTTAAGGACACATAGATAGGCGGAAAAACCTTCATAAAAGCTACCACTTATTATGTTATAGAGACTAAAACTTAGAAGAAAAAATTAATTTTCAAAATTTTATTTTACCAAATTATAAAGTTTTATTATCTATCGTATTATTAGCATACCAAATCCGTAAAGCTTAAATTTAGCGTTTTTATTCAGTAAAGAAGGTGTTAATGGTTTTCCAAATTTGTACGTAATTAGTTAAATAAAGTATTTAGTGCCGAAATAAAAATATAACGTAAAAATAACATAATTGTAAAAGTAAAATCTCCCGTGATTAAAAAAAAAGCACTTTTAGAGACTAACTTTCACCTACTTTACTCTCCTTTTAAGGATACATATTATAAACACTGACCTAGAATATTGTAATTTAACTATAATTTTACTTAATTATTATACTTCACTTTTCTTTTGTCGAATGAATAATTTTAAACTTTGACAATAAAAATATATTTGCAATGCTCTAGCTTATTTTATCATATAGCAATACTATAACTATGATGTACAAATAATTTAGGAATATAGAATATATAGGATACGATTCATTTTTTAAGTACTAAAGAGTAGTATTAAGGAATTATAGAATAATCACTAATATTAGTAAATATTCGACTAGTTCAAATTCAAAACTACTATATCCTTAACTTTAACATTCCATTCTGCCATATTAGCAAGTTAGTGATTATCTTCGACCAAAATAAAATGAATTAATATAATTACATTTTAAGTATATTAAATTGTGTACATTACTCCAAATGTTCTATTTTATATGGGGAGGGAGATTTTTTTAAACTAATTTTTACTAAATATAAATGCATTTTTTTAAAGTAGCTATGGAACTATGGATCGTTTAAATATTGGTGCTATGTATGAAAAATAAACATAGATTTTTTAAAAAAAACTTTACTTTCATTTAAAATTAATGTAAGAATTGGTTATTCCAATCGTTGTTCTTGTTTCAGAAAAGGATTTTTTTTGTTAAAAAATTAATGATAAATTTCTTTTTTATACAAAAAAATAACAAATAATTTTTCAAATATAAAACTGCTTGTATTTGTTATTCAACTAGAGGTGAAAGAACAAGAAGAACACTTTATCCATTTTTTATACAAGAATTTATTATTATTATCATTATCATTATCACTATTCTTATTCTTATGTAGTATACCTATTTTACTTATTTTAAAATGTTTGCTGCTAGGCAAATCACTGCCAAAAAAAAATTTAAGTGAAAAAATTAAAAAGTAAATAAAATACGTAATTTTTCGTTTTGTTTCCTAGCTTAAGCTTGGATTTGAACTATTGTTTAAGATAAGATTTAGAAACGAACACAGAACTAAACTTACCTTATATCCGACAGTAGGAGAGAATCACAATCCTGCATGAGCCCGTTCGAAGTGTCATTGACCAGCTCCCCGTAGGACGGCAGACCACTGGCCACATTTAGGATGGCCACCTTACACACTTGCGAGTCCCTGTCATAGGTAAACTGCAGCACCTTGCTGTCGATCGGGTTGCTCACCCCGCCCAGCTTATCCACGGACAGAGGGATGTTCTTGGTGACCACCTCAAGCTGTTCGAACAGCACCTGGACACTGACCACCACCGGCACGATCAGGGTGTCGTCCGACGAGTCGTACCGGACCATCAGTCGGATCCGGTCCTGTGCCGGACTCCGGGCCCCGTAGTGGGAGTACAGCACTTCTTGGTGGCCGAACTGGCACGGGAAATGGACCGGACTGAGACGCCCTGGTCTCTGGGACAAAGGGTCGTTCTGGATGACCCGCACGGTACAGCGGTCGCCCGGACGGACGCGGATGTTCAGGTCCAGTTCCGGATCGATGAAGACTGACCGACCGAACGGGACGGCGATACCGGCGTTGATGTTCACGATGTGCGTTTCTGTCAGCAGGCTGTGTCTTCTCTGGCCGAGAACTAAGTTCAGCAACAGGCAATGGAATAGGCACAAATACAATGTGTAAGACATCACGGATGGATTTGTTTAATGCACCATTGACTTGTAATCCTTTGTTGATGGGACGAGAGGAACCAAGAGGGTTGAAGATGAAGGAGAGTAGAGGATGTGAAATCGGGGAGAAGCTCAGATCGTCTGCGACTCTGCTTCTATCGTCCGCGGAAGAGAGAGTGAGGTTTTCCCAAGCACGTGGTTTTGCGGCGACGAGAGGAGAGGGGGGGAGGGGTAGAGTTGGGGGAGTAATGGAGACCCCCTCCATATATTTTTTTCTCAAAAGATTTTTTCTGCCTTAACAGGTGTCGGAGCAATAAGCAGGAAGCATGGAGTGAGTGAAAGAAATATGATTGTGAATAAACGATTGTCTTAATGGGGTTGAGAAAGTTCCTGTTTCAGATATGTTTTGTAAAAGACAACGCTTATCTTTGCCTTCTGTAGGCTGGCAAAAGAAAAGATTTATTTATATTGTATTATTTAAACTTAGAGATCATTTCATTCTTAAACAATTCTTCATATGAGAAACAAAAAGATGTTTAGCATATGTCATTGAAAGTATCTTAATATTATTTTATTATGTTTATGTTTTAAATTTAATTTCATAAGAATAAAAAAAAAGATATTTATTAACTTTAATAGTGTTATTTGAATGAGCCAAAGATGCCATTGATAATTATTATTAAATTAAATATTTAAGGCTTATAATAAAATAATTTTAAAAGCACACAGATATTGATAAAACCTTTGTTTAAGTTTTAAAAAAATGTACTAAATATACTAGTTAAAAAATAACACATTCTAATAAATTTATTAACATAAAAATATCAGTACCATTGAACATGCAAAAATTAAATAATACAAATTCCATTACTTTTTTTTTGCAAAATGCTACAATAAAAAAATTCACAAATAATTTTGATTTAGCTCTTTATACGTTTCAAGCACAAATTTTTTTATTCATTAAAACTCTATCTTCATTAAAAAAAATTAAGATAATAATCGTATAGTCACATGTTTATACAATGGTAATTGTAAAAATTTAAACAAATTTAATACTTGAATACTTGCAACAAAACTTATAAATTACCCACAAAGTTAGTTCAAAATTAATTCTTAAATATCTCAACAACAAAAATTATGAAAGTTGACGAAAACTTATTTGTCGTATTTTGACAATGCTTTAACAATTTCATATCAACAAATTTCTTATGACATTGGAATGTTCAAAGTTGTTGCCTATTTTAATATATAAACAACCCCTTATGCAAATTTTGATTCCGTAAATCAATTGAAGGCATTTTCTTGAAAAATGAAATATCTCTCTTGAAATCTTCTATTGAAGAGCACCCGAGAAACAAGGGGTGGATCCTTTTTTCCCCTTAGCAGTACCAAGACTGGGTTTCATATTTCTTTTAATCCACGAATACATAGCAGCCTTGATGATTAGATAATACTGCACTTTCTGTCGGATATGTATCTCGGCGGGGGAGAGCAGAAAGAGTAAAAGAAGAAAAAGATTTATGTCCTTTTTAAAAGAGAATTACCCAGTTAAGATTGTTTAGATTAGAGGTTTCACTCTAATTTTAACGGGGTTAAACCAAAAAAAAAAAAACCTTCTTTGCATTCTTGAAAATAGGAATACATGAGGGAAAGGGGATGAATAATCGGATTACCAATACATAACGTGATTTTTTTTAAATCTCTAAAATACAATGTAATTTTACGTACATTTATTTCCATCTGGCTCGTTTTTCATAATAAGTATACAAAAATAATGCATATGTTTACTTCTATGTTATAGAAATAAAATTTGCTTTGGTTATATCATACAGTATGCTTGTTGCATATCGCATTAATAAAAAAGAAACTTCTGACATGTTTTCATGCTTAAAATTCGTGTTTTTTGCGGTTTTCAGCTATTAAATATTAACACTTTTCAAATTATGTAACAGTTAATAAAAAAAAATATTAGTCATTACATATATATAATCTAGATTGGAAGGAAAAATTGGTATCTTATAAATACATAATATAGAAAATTAATGAATATTAATTAAATTAATATATAAATCAGTTCTTAAATGTTACAGTTGACATCACAATATTTGGACTACGTAGTTTTAGTATTTTGAAACCTTTTACAAACATGCCATCTACGAATGGTATACTTACACTCTCAGAAACGAATACTCAAAAATGACTAAATTTTCCTTAATTTTGACGATGCCGTTTACTGGCAAATGCTCCGAGTTTTCCTTTCCTCAAAGTGAGGAAATTTGATACGTCATTTTTATGAGGATTCGAATGTCGTCTAATCTAAAGAAATATTTCGTCATTTTTGAGCATGTGAGTACAACAATGAGATTCAATTTCCTCAAAACCAAGATACAGAATCGTCAAATCACGATCATTAAAGTGAGGATTCGCGTTTACTCAAAAGTCACGTGATAGTTTGACGAAATAATCCTCAAAATTAACGAAATGAGGCTTGAGGATTATTGAATATTGAATCGTCAAAAGTGAGCGTATTACTTCTGAGAGTGTAAATTGTTTTAAAAGAAAAATAGATTTCAATATCTGAATTACCTAGACACATTATAAACATTTGTGATCATGCCGGTGTACTCCTGAATACTTGCATTATTTAAGTTTAAATTAATAAACATACAAATGAATAACTTATCGAATCTATTACTTCCTCATTGAAAATAGAAATAAAATGTAATGTCTAGATATAAAAATATGAAGGCGATAAACGTTGAACATGTTATTACATTATGAAAGACACATCGTGGCTAATACTGGCGGCCGTTATCCGCTATGATCTTAATGCGACGTGACAATAAGGGTTGGGTATCGTACAAAAATGTCATAGTATGTTACAGACATGAAAACTGGGAGGATTAGGGTCACTTCAGGCACATTTCTGAATATAGCTAAGCGTAAAGGTGTAGAAATGTTATTGTGTAGTGATTATTTTTTTTAATCGTAAAATAACACAAAAAAATTTTAGTCATTATTTTACGGTAAAAAATTGACAAATGTGGCAAAACTATTCCACCATTTATATAAAAAAAATTCAAGTCTATTGTCTTTTAGGAAAATATATTTTTTAAATATGTACTGAAAATTTTTATTACATAGTTCTTACATTGAATTAATAGCACCATAAGTTAATCATCACCAAAAGAACAAATTTTAAAATAGATAGCAAAAATGAAGTTATTTTCTTCTTTGAATGGTATCTATAAGTTTACAAACAAATATGGTTAAAAAATTGAATGAATTTAGTTTAATATTTAATTTTCATATAGATTTATTTTAAAAAAAACTCATTTGAAATAAACATTTGGCTAATTTTTTATGCGTTTAAAAGTAAGTAAATTGCAGTTTTTCTTAAGAACACACATAGCATAATTCTTTTACCATATCATTCAATCGAGAGAAAAAAATCTACTGCTATTTATTTTTGTTCTTTCATCAATTTATGATTGATCTTAAGAAGCGAGAAAGGACTCTTGTGTAGCTTCGTATCTCAGGTTAAGATCTTATCACGCTCTTTCAATATGGTTAAAATTTCTTATTGATTTGTGAAAAAGCAATTTCATCTTTCCAGGAAAGTGGAAGGTGCTGAAGGTTACAAATTGAGATTACTTTCGTTTTAAATGCATATAAAATCATATGGAAGGAGTATTTTTATAAATTTAGAGTATTACTAAGTATAACTATGTATATTAGTTTGTTCAGTTTATGTATGGCTTCGATTATAAAAGCAGATATTGTTTTATAGCCCATTTGGCTTTAAATATTCATTTTTCAATTGAAACTGAGTTGCAAAATAAAATCTTAAACTTTTACAACAAATTCAGTTATGATTAATAAGGTAGAGTGTGATAAAATGGGTCTTGATGTAAAAGAGGTTCACTTTATAAACACCCCAATGTAACTTAATATAGAATTTATTTTTCTGAACCAATTTTTGTAATAATATATTAATAGGTGTTATTTTGCCTTATTTCATAGGATAAAAAGATTATTTTCATGAATGCGGCATCCAAAAAGAATCATTTTAGGAGCAGGTATGACTTTATGACTTATTACTTTCTTGGTGGGGGCAAGAGCGCCAAGCACTGCGACTATAAGTCTACTGTACTAAGCCCCAGAAATGACACAAGCACAAGAGACACACAAAGAAAGAGACGACACAAACACATAGACAAATAACAACATTTATTGACAGTCACAAACATCCATGCCTGACCGGGATTCGAGCCCGACCTCAGCAGCTCCAAAGGCTAGAATCCTAGCGAGTGTGCCACCAAGGCGGCTAGGAGCAGGAAACTGTGATTCTAACTTCTGAAAAAGTAAGAAAACACTTTAATAGTGCAATGTAATTTATTTATATCATAAAAGTACTTACTAAGTAACACTTCAGGCCAATCAGTTAAGAAAAATATTGATTTTCGTTTTTAATATTTCAACTTCATTTGGATGGGGTAAAATGGGTCATAGTTAGGCTTAGCTCTTTTAAAGCAATTTTATGAAAGTTTAAGTGCAGATCATGCTGTCATGAAGGTCTTTAAAGGTGCACAATTATTTCCTTTTGATAGAAAAGCAATCGAACACATGATTGTGTTGGCTGAAAGAGTCTCTGATCTGCCGGATGCCCCATCATTGAACGTCCCTTTGTCCCATTATATGATCCAAGAACCATAATTTATTTCAGATGATGCAGTCGTTCCATCTTGTTAGGAGTCTTGGAAGAGCCGTTTTGTAACAACCGTAAACAATAATATTTTGAAAATGTAGCATTGTAATTACGTATCAATACATTTATTTTATGTGTTCTTGACCAACTCTCCTGATTTGGCGTATTTTCTAATAAATAGATTATTATATTAGTCATCATTTTGCAATGTGACACTTTACCTCATGTGTGAATCCTTTTACCCCACGGTGGGATAAAATGGGTCTCAACTTATGAAACTAAGTTCACCCAGAGAACTTCAAAGGAGAAAATGGTTAAAAAGTGACATATTTGACCCCACCTGCCTCCTTCTTGTTTTCTTCAATATTATTAGATGGATGGATAATCTACGAAATTTGAAAAATTGAATTTAATGATAAATATTTTCTTCTAAAGGATTTGTATGCAAGAAGTGGTAAAATAATACGTCACTAAAAGTCTCATTATCAGAAGAAATTTCTGAAATGGATACTTCAAAGTACAATCTTGAGGACGAGAAATAAAAAAAAACTTAATTTGGTTTTTAAAATTCGACAACCAAATTGTTTAACGACCTAGTTTTAATTTTAGATATAGTTGGGGCCATACCTTGAACAGTAAGTAGTCATTTTACAAAAATACTAAAACATTTTGCCATTTTTAAATATATTTATTTTCAGCCCAGATTGGAGATCTGTAAGTTCAAACAGATAAAATTAACTAATCAAGTCATGTAAACCAAGAAATAGTTGAGCTAGTTTGAAGCACTAAGAACATACCAAAAATTAAAAATAGAGCTGTTAGATAAAGCTGACAATCGAAAATACCAATCATTATGATTACGTTATTATCAATGTTTTTATATGTATAAAAATGTAAAAAGCAGGTACTATTTTGAAAGTTCTAAAATTTTAGTGTCTTCAAAACCATAAATTTTATAAATTAATTTACTAGTTACGCATGTGTTCTCATAAAAAGTAATATTCTATTTGATTGTAATTCTTTATTTAATTTGTTTGCACAAAAGCATTTCTTTACTAAATATCTTTCCCACGAAATCACAATATAACATGAAAAAAATTCACTCCGTAAGTTGAGATTTAACGATGATTCAAGAAACAAATTGTTCTTTGTTTGCACTGAAAGTCATCAGATCTCTCAAAGAAATGTCTGAAACCTGGATGTGGGTACTATGTTGTACTCTAAATAATTATTCATTTAGATAGAGCACAGCTGTTGTTCAAAGTTTTTTTCTTTTCGTGATGATATTTTTGGACACAAAAACTTTTGCACTGGCAGAAGAAGTTTCAAAGAAGCTTATGAAAGACTCTTAATTTTATGTCTTAAGTTTTGTTCATTTAAAAAAAAATAGATAAATGTTATGTTAGGGAATTAAAACTTCTGCCTGCAAAAATTTTGTAAGCGAAAATTTGTAGCAATTTTAACCAATTCGATATATGTTTATCTGTTTAAGGAAGTTTAAGCTGTATCCATATAATCAATTCCAAATTCTTAATAGAAACTTCTTTATGTATATTAGCTTAAAGTGTGTGCAATAAATTATATTAAATGGAATTGGAGGATTCTATACTGTAAAATCAGTGATATTTTTTATTCTTAATAAACTTGAAAAGTGTGGGGTTTGCTTTAAATTTTATCTCTCTATGATTCTATTGAAATATTTGACTATTTACTTTAATGCTACAAAAAAGAAACAATTTTTTTAACCAATCTGACTATCATCCAGGATAAAGCAAGCCGTTATAAAATTTAAAATAGTATTATATTCATGACTACCTTTCAGTTCGATTAATTATAGAGTGGTTTCAGAAAGACAGAAGAATGATTGCTCGATAACTACTTTTTTAGAATCAGCACCTTCCAAAATGTATAAAAAAACACATAATCACAATTTCGGATTTTCGTCCCCATCGTTATGCTTTCATTGCCCACTATTATTTCATATCAGGTATTTGAAAGTAAAAATAATACTTTCATTGCCATCTATTATTTCATATCAGGTTATTGAAATTAAAAAAATTATAGTGAGAAAACGCGTAGGTTTGTACATTATTCGTTATGAAGAAAATTGAACGTTTTACTCAAATATCCAAACGAGAGATACATTAGCGGAAGTACGGTAAGCAAAAACACAATTTAGTTTATTTTGCATTATCGTCACCAGAGCAACACAAGAGCTATTGGTGACGGGCGTCGTATTTTAGAACCACAGTCGAGTGACGAGCCGACACCTGTCCGTTAACACACAAGCATATCGTTTTTAACTTATTTGCAACGCTATGTAACGATTTAATATCGTGCATAACTTTACCTAGAATGTATTTTTTACCGGGTTCTGTCATAGAGGGCGGAACTATCTCATTTCATATCGTGATGGACGATGTTCGCCCCTTTCCGCCGACCCCCCGGGGCGCACGGCTCGTCCTAAATTGTTGACCCCTGAAGAGATATCCCACCGTCACGACTTCAGGGGGAAGTGAAGTCTCCATCACACTACATCGTCGATATTTGATTGAATTCGAGAGAGAATGTACACTGAAAATATTCCTGTTGTATTATAGAACATTTCCTGCAGCAATAGGAAAGGAGCCGAATGAAGTTTCTATCAAACTACATCGTCGATATTTTATTGAATTCGAGAGAAAATGTACACTGAAAATATCCTGTTGTATTATAGAACATGTTTGTCAGAAATAGGGAAAGGAGCCGAGTGAAGTCTCCATCACACAACATCGTCGATATTTGAGCTATATTTTGTTAAATTTGAGAGAAAATGTAAAAATATTACTGTTGTATTATAGAACATTTCTGGCAGCAATGGAGAACGGAGCCGAATGAAGTCTCCATAACACTAAATCGTCGATATTTTATTGAATTCGAGAGAAAATGTAAACTGAAAATATCCTGTTGTACTATAGAACATTTCTGGCAGCAATGGAGAACGGAGCCGAATGAAGTATCCATAACACTAAATCGCCGATATTTTATTGAATTCGAGAGAAAATGTACACTGAAAATATCCTGTTGTACTATAGAACATGTTTGGCAGAAATAGGGAAAGGAGCCGAGTGAAGTCTCCATCACACAACATCGTCGATATTTGAGCTATATTTTGTTAAATTTGAGAGAAAATGTAAAAATATTACTGTTGTATTACAGAACATTTCTGGCAGCAATGGAGAACGGAGCCGAATGAAGTCTCCATCACACTACATCGTCGATATTTTATTGAATTCGAGAGAAAATGTACACTGAAAATATTCATGTTGTATTATAGAACATCTTTGGCAGAAATAGGGAAAGGAGCCGAGTGAAGTCTCCATCCCACAACATCGTCGATAATTAAGAAATATTTTGTTAAATTTGAGAGAAAACGTAAAAATATTAGTATTATAGAACATTTCTGGCAGCAATGGAGAACGGAGCAGAGTGAAGTCTCCATCACACAACATCGTCGATATTTATTGAATTTGAGATAAAATGTTCACTGAAAATATTCCTGTTGTATTATGGAACATTTCTGGCAGCAATGAAGAAGGGAGCCGAATGAAGTCTCCATCACACTACATCGTCGATATTTATTGAATTTGGGAAAAAATGTACACTGAAAATATCCTGTTGTATTATAGAACATGTTTGGCAGAAATAGGGAAAGGAGCCGAGTGAAGTCTCCATCACACAACATCGTCGATATTTGAGCTATATTTTGTTAAATTTGAGAGAAAATGTAAAAATATTACTGTTGTATTATAGAACATTTCTGGCAGCAATGGAGAACGGAGCCGAATGAAGTCTCCATCACACTACATCGTTGATATTTTATTGAATTCGAGAGAAAATGTACACTGAAAATATTCATG
This sequence comes from Hylyphantes graminicola, assembly GCA_023701765.1. Classification (NCBI taxonomy): domain Eukaryota; kingdom Metazoa; phylum Arthropoda; class Arachnida; order Araneae; family Linyphiidae; genus Hylyphantes; species Hylyphantes graminicola. The sequence goes on along the minus strand of CM043119.1, from coordinate 38,226,295 downwards.
TTGTATTATAGATCATTTCTGGCAGCAATGAAGAACGGAGCAGAATGAAGTCTCCATCACACTACATCGTCGATATTTATTGAATTTGAGATAAAATGTACACTGAAAATATCCTGTTGTATTATAGATCATTTTTGGCAGAAATAGGGAAAGGAGCCGAGTGAAGTCTCCATCACACAACATTGTCGATATTTGAGCTACATGTTGTTAAATTTGAGAGAAAATTTACACTGAAAAATATTACTAGTTGTATTACAGAAAATTTCTGGCAGCAAAGTTGTCAGAAAACATCCGTAATGCTTAAATATTCATTCATTTCCAATAAATTTTAGGAGCTTCCAGTGATCACTGGTACAAATAGAGTTCCTAAATATTGTGAAAACTAGAGTTGATGTAGAGAGTCGTGATGACCCTGGCGCAGAGGCACGACCTGAGTTCACTTAAATCATTATTGACTAGTAAATGCAGAAGATAATCTGAATTTACTTATTGAACATTAAAAAGTTAAAGATGATTGGCAAGGAAATTTGCCAAACAAAAAATGACATTTCTCACTAAACCAACATCTCTCCCTTAACCAAAAATAACAATCATTCAATGCACAATGCATTGTATCAACAGTAGTTATCATAGAGTTATAATAATAGTGGTTACAGCCCCCCCCCCCCTAAAAAAACGTCATTTGCCTTCATACCCCCCCCCCCCCAGAAGAGAAAGAAGATGTCATAATCTACAAAGCCAACAAAGGTCAAGAATTTCAGTAGCACTTCTTAATTAAATTCTTCCAATTAACTAACTTTCGCGTAAAGACAAGTTCATCAGATAGTGAGCTGACAGGTTATTTAGACGCTGCAATTAATATCGTCAGTTCTTGTGCATTTAAACTGTTCTGCAATCAACATTAATTAGTATGAGCATTAATTACGCTTAATGAAGTTATCAAGATTAGAGCATTTCGTGTTTTAATAATGAATGTTTTTTTTTTGTGAACTTTGATGTACAAAATAGCGCAGTAATGGAATGGCGTTAATAGACTATGCAAATATACCAATTTAAAAGTTTAATTTTCACTATGTTTTATTTCTGTAAGACTCGAATGTATGTTGTATTTCGATAGAATATGCAAATATACTAATGTAAAAGTTAAGGACCACATATATAGGTAATAACTATTTTTTAGTTACGAGTTTTAAAATAAAAATAACTGTTACCTAAGTTCTATTTAAACTTGCATATATTTTCTGAAAAATATTTAACAAGAAAACTAATCTGTAACTAGATTAATTTAACTTAAAAATAATTATATTAATAAAAATATTAACTTAATAAAACTTAATTTATAAAGAATAATAAATATACATAATTAGATTTTTGATAATATTTTTATCACATTTCAAACTTAAGTTTAAACAAATATTTCGTTAAATAAACATGTATACTCAAACTGTTTAGTTATTTACAAGAAATTAAAATGTGCATTTATTGTTAGCGAATAATTTCCAATATATGAAATGAATAATTGTAACCTCACATGGACAACAATTTAAATCTAAGAAAACTCAATCCTGTAACTTTTAAATCTATTAATTTTATAGTTTGTTCTTCTCTATCAGACTAACCTCTTCTTGTACTGATGAGTAACGCAGTACTTAAAATCACGTCTTAAAATGTAATGGCGTTTATTTAACGAATTCGTTTTAAGGTCCAAACGATATTTTACTTTATCCAATCAGCCTTGTATCCCTAAAACGATTTCTCATTTCTTCTTCCCCGGAAAAATATCAACTTTTAGAAAATGTACAAAATAAATATTAACCACACTATATGTAAAGTAAACAAACACCCCCAACATCCAGCATTCAACAAAGCGTTTTCACCCTCGTTACATTCATTTCTTCTCTCACAATGGACCGCCAGATATCTCCTCTGAAAATGTCGCAAAAAAATCAGAAGTTCACTACTGGGTGAATTTAGTACTTTGTGTGTGCGGCTGGATCTCTCACATTTCGGACATAACCTCGCGTGGTGGTCCCTTGCATTGGAACAAATGCCAGATGGCCCTGTTTCAGAACATTCGTCTCCCTCAACTAAGATGGCCGCTTGTGAGTTCATATTTAAAAACATTTACAGGGAGCTTTTGTTGAAAGAGTTGCTCTTCGTCGAGGTATCTTTGTTGAAAACAAATGATGTTAACGGTTGCGTTGGGTGCCTATTCAGTTGTTGGCTTGTCACTTGACTGTGGTTCTAAAATACGACGCACGTCGCCAATAGCCCTCGTGTAGCTCTAGTGCGGCGATAATTCAAAAACCTAACCTAACAACAAATGAGGATTGTACTATGAATAAACCAATGCAAATTGTATGCAAACAAGTGTTATCTTAAAAATTCTATTTTTTTTTTCTATTAAAAAAATGAAAAATGCTATGGAACAATTACCTATTCAACTAACACATTTAAAGTTAAATCGAATTTCATCAAGCTTACGAAAATTTCAAACGCGTACAGCGGCCCAATTTTCTATAAGTAAATTTTTAAAAGTAGAATGTGTTTTAAAACTCCGATAAATATGTATGAAAATAAGAAAAATATATATATGTTTAATTCTTATCTAAGTATTTCCTATTTTAATTTCATCAAGTTTAAGAAAATTGGAACCGTGTAGATTTGTTTATTTTCTAATTGTCAAATTTTTAATGCAGAATATATATATTAAAAACTCCGAAATATGTATGAAAAATACCAAAAATTAATTCATTAAGTTTTCTACTCCTACAAAAGAACTTATACTAGTGACTTGAAGTTATTTAGTTTAATATCCCTTACATTCGATGCTCGACCACGAATATTGGTTGACACAAACAAGAATTTGGGGGCGAAGAAGGCCTTTGTTGAATTTTCAGATTTACGAAAGATTGTTCGGGGGTTTGGATAAATGATGCTGTGGCTATACTTCGGAGATTTTCTTTATTTCGTTTATCTTTTTTTCGATTTGTTGCGATATACGAGCTGAATAATTTGTATAATATTTACTTTTAGTCAAACAAATTGAGTTTTTTAAATAATATAATTAAAAAAATAGTTGCGTTATTTTAAATTCAGTTTTGCAGTTTGAAATTAATATTAAAAAATTATTGTTAATTCATTGCCTTCTTTATATAATCACTAACATTGAAATACATACATTTTTAAAGGAAAAATAGATTTTTTTTTTAAATAATAGATGATTTCAATTGTCCTGAGCAGCGAGCCAGGTAAGGCAATTACTTAAAAAATACACAGGCACGTTATGTACGATCTGTGTGACTAATTTTCATATTTGCTAAGATTTATAGTAAATTTATGACCAAAAAAAAATCGAAAATAATTTCATAGATATAGCATGACAACGACAATAACTTATTGCTAGAAGTTATAAGAAGTTGACAGTCAAAATATACACCCTCATTCGAAATGTTTGAGTAATTTATTGCCTCTAAAACTGTCCAAAACAGGCACTTCGTTGCATTTGTTGTAGTCAAAATCAAATTTCCCCGCAAAACCACGCCGAGGGTGGTCGAATTTTCCAAAACTTAAAAATGAATCTGACAATATACAATTCAAAAATATCTATTCACATTTTAATAAAAAATGGTTCATGGCATCAGTAAAACTTTTTTATATTACATTTAAAATTCAATAAAACTAATAGTTTTAAACTCGAGAACACGCGTGGTATTTTGACGACATATTTTAATATTGATTTTCTTAAGGGTATCCCTGCTCTACACATAAGTTGACCGAAAGACGATCTTTCTAACCAAATCGGTTTGACAAACTTTAAAGGAAAAAATAAAGTTATGGGAGGATAAATAGTTCTAAAAAAGATCCGTAGGTGTAAAACCCTCATGCAAGTGTTCTCGAGTTAATTTGATAATTAAAAAAAATGCTATAAGTACTAAATTAATAAGTTGATGGGAAACAAATGATGAAGATATTTAAGGAATTACCTTTTATAATTTTTGAAAATATGCCATTTTAAAATACGTTCTCTACTTTGCTTAAAATGTGACATAGTTACGTCATTTCCTATCTAAATTGATGTATTTCTTTTTAACAGGTTGTAGATAGAACTTTTTTTTTATCTTGTTCAATTTATGAGATAAAAGTTATGAATTTGAATCTTACCATAATGTCTTTTGATAAAAGAAAACATTTGCCGGTACACATTTTTAAAAAATTCTCAGTCATATGTAAACTAGCATGTAAGTAATAAAAAAAAGAAACTCATAAACAGAGTAGGAAAAAGGTATTTTATTACTTTTCAATATAGTCAATTTATTACTCTCTCCACACAATTTACATAATAATAACTATAATTTCCGTTATATGGCATTGTTTATTCGTGTGAAAGGCAGTGAGTGCATGATGGGAGATGAAGGTTCAAAGTAAAATTATGCTGCACAACAAACAACAACCAATACCCCCTGTATCACAAGGACTGCGTGCAGACATGTGCTACCTCACATTTAAAATTAAATGGCCCGATTTTGAGGGTTTACTCAATGATCTAAGTAGCCACTGGAGAAAACCAACAGAAAAAAAAAAATTTCTAGGCCAAATTGCTTCGGCTGTATATTGAATATTTTAACTTTTTAAAATTTTATTTTCATAAAAGCGAAATGTAGCTGGCTTACTGGGCTATAATTCAACTTTTTGAAATTGATTCGAATATTTTTTTAAAACTTTTATTAAATAATTTTACAACAAAATCGACCACTCCCATTCGCCCTTAAAACGTTCATTGTAGAAAGAATCAATCCTTTCACCCCAAATACCATTAGGGAAAAATCAAACTTAGGACTTTTTTTTTACCAAATCAAACTTGCACATTTAAAAAAAATTATTTAATTCTGCATACATTTTTCAATACAAATATATTTCGTTTTTGCATCGTTAGATGGAAAAATTATGCCTTTTGCAGAATAAAATAATGTTTATTGGACTGAAAATATGAAAAACATGGTAAAAATAATATTCCCTCTGGAATATGTTTAATAAGTTAAATTTAAATGTTTAAAAATTTAATTTTAAATATTAAAAAAAAATTAAAACAAATTGTTTTATTTTGGTTATGATTACAAATTTTTTTCCCTTGTATTTTACTTGAAACAAAGATTTATTTCCCTCCTGCTTTTCCCCATTCATTCTGTACGCATAATGAGAGTCTATTTCACAAATTTTAGATTTTTAATATAAAGTAGGGATTGAAAGGGTTAAAATCGGTCAAGAAATTTGAAGTCACACAAGTCTGAATTGGCCCTTATGATAGAGGTATAATACTAATAAAACAAAACATTGTTATGTGGAAATCCAGATTTTTTTAAAAGAAGTTTCCATAAAAAGAAATATAACATTTAAAATACTGAAAATAAATCTTAGTTCGAAAACCTGAAATTTGTACTTGGTATCTGAGCAATTGTACTAGCATTTAGACGGACCAACAAATACATATATATTCTACATCTGAGGAAGGTTATTTGTACAAACAATATTTTTTAAATGAAAAATTTTTTTAATGAAAAATTATTCACTTATCCGACATTGAAATAGACAATGTATAATTTCAGATACATAAGAAAACTTAAATTATCTAATAATTTGAATAAACGTTAGCCTTAGAAAACATACACCTAGTAGGTTACATCTTATTCAATTTAGGAGGTTTGATTTTTAAAATTTTATTTCAAGTTTTAATGATAAATATTGGATGTTGTTTTTGAAACTTTTCTATTATTACAAAGTGATGAAAATATTCCTTACAAATAAAAAAAAGATAACAATTTACATGCTTTTGATTTACAAAAATGTTTTGAAATTAATTTTATAACATACTAGCACGTCATTTTTTTAATATATAATTACGAATTTGTTGAAATTAAGTTTAAGAATTAAAAATATAAAGATAGCTCTATGAAGAAAAAAAACTTTAAAATTAAACAAAAGCAAAAAAATTAGCAATACTAAATTTTAGAAATATATTGTCACTGTAACTGAATGAAAATAATGAATGTGTTTTAATACATATACGTAATTTGAAACGAGAATTGGAAACTTTAAGAATTTTTAATTAATCTGTAGCTCAAAGAAATTATACACTTCTTGAAAAATTTAAAGAGTAAAATTAAAATTTTATTACAATATAAAGGTTGTGGCAAAAATTATAAATTCAGATTGATATATCTTAAAAGATATTTGAGAAAACCATTATTAACTGAATAAACATGACATTATAAAAAGAATTTGTCAATTTATATAAATAAACCGTTATTATTTACAAATGCTCATAAGTAAAAATTTAATTATTTTTAAAAAAGTTGAACTATGACCAAAAAAAAAAAATGCATTGCTTTACAGAACAGTCAATTAGATTATTATCCCTACTGAAAAAAATACTTCTATATTCCTTGAAATTATATTTTCTTTTTGCCAAAGAATAAGAATTCATTCACTACTTGAATACAATAAACTTTATATTTTTTCACAATATGTTAGGTTTATCAGCAAAATAATTAAAAACGTATGTAAAAAAAAACTATCACAAAGTCATAAAAAATTATACGGCAATACAAGGTTGAAAAACAAGAAACTGTCAATGCAAGTAAAACTAAAACAATAGCAAATATGTTTGTAACAAACCGTAAACATGGTGACCACATATTTAAGTAATTTCTTTTTAAGAAAATTAATTATAACTTTTGAGGGTTTTTGACATAAAATAAAAAAACATTCAAAATATTTCATTGCCGAAATCGAGCACTGCCACTTTATTAAATGCTAATGAGCATTTTATTTATTCGGTATTTGTAAACTATCTTTTAATATATAGTATGTTACAGCTCCTCACAAATAAGTATAATATTCTAAAAAAGCATTTAAAATTATAATTATTTATACTTATTGTTAAACTTATCCAAAATTCCATCCAAAGAGTAAAAGTTTTTTTTAAAACAAAACTTTGTTGCATTGTTCTTGCTTGGTCTATTTAACCAAAGTATACTCAGGTAGAGAATTAAAAAAAAAATAGGAAAAAAATTAGCCAAATAAAAATTGTGTGAATTTAAAAATAAGCACAAAGAAAGTATGAGTAGCCCTCAATATAAAGGATAATAAAAATACAATGTTAGCAATGTAGCAATAAATTACTAAAAAGATATTTATTAGTTTAAAATATTACTTCCCCCAACCCCTCCCAAAATTAAATTTTCAAAAAGGATTCTCAGAATAGATGTATTCGTAAAAGGTTTATTCTTTGGTTCCAAATATTTTTGTAAACACAATTTTATGAATAATCCATAAAAGGACTGGATGAGTATTTAATCAGATACTAACTGAATATCAGCATTGATACGCAATTAAATATGGTTCAATAGAAGGTACTCGATAGTATTAATTGCAATCACAATTTTAATGAATTCTTTAAAAAAAATTAGTTTAACTAATGAGAGATTTGCAAAGCCATCGAACTAAAGAGGTTAATAGGAAACAACTTATAAATCCAAGATTTGAAGTTCAAAAGTTTTTAGAACACATTTCCTTCTGTAACAATAGTCAAATCAGATAATTGAAAGGGAAAACCTGTCAAAATAACAAATAAAAAAATTATAAATAAAACTATGAAACTCTGTCCCATTTTATAACAGTTCCGCAATCACTGTGGCTTAGTAAAAAACCAATGTCTAGGGATTTTGACCCAATTTATACATTACATATATTTACAAACATTTTGGAATGGAAATGATATTGATGAGGAAAGACATCAAACATGTCACAATGATAATGTACAAGACATGCCTTTTTGTACAATTATGAACACAGATGATTTGTACAATGAGAAATATTAACAAAATTTACATACCAAACTTTAAAGAATACCTTAACAATTGTCTATACACATGAACAGCATTGGGTATTTTTTCAATTTGCATAGTAAAACAAACAATTACAAACAAGTTAAATAAAAATTAATGTACACCAACAAAAACAAAATAAATGTTACAATTATAGCTTTAATTAAACAAAATAACTTTTGTTGTATATGGTTTTACAAAAAAGAATTAAATAAAAAAAATTTAATAAAAAAATTATGTTTTGTGAAGTGCAAGAAATACTTTTTAAAATTAATTTAGATAGAATTGAAAATGTATAAGGAAGTGAGGTATATAAGGCAGAGTTGTTCGAATATTTAATAACATGAAAAGTTAATGAAAATGCATATAATTAGGCACTAAGTACAATCCACACAAAATAGGCACAATATAGTATTTTAAGTAAATTGCAGTACACAGTATGGATTTTTCGGTTTAAAGGTTAAAATCTAATATTTATTGCTTTCTAAGCACATTGTTAACTACTTATATCCCAAGCTGTAATAACTCCATATAATTATTTATACAATAAATAATCATTGCAAAAAAAAATTTTCAATGAGGAATTATTGCCCTAAAAATTAATTGAAAACACACCATTGGGTTTTATTGTGTACATTACCAAATTTTGGTATTTTAAATGATAAAATAAATGTACTCTATTTCAAAACATTGTATTTTATTTTCAATTTAAAAAGTTTTAAAAAGTTAAAATTCTCACTAATTAAAAGATCTTGAGCAAATAAAGATTCTTGAACATCCTACTAGCTGAGATACCTCAGAGTGATAAATTTGTCCACCAGCCCTCATAATGACAAATGACTAAATGCCAAACTTCATTTAATGCAACCTTTGTACAACGAATCACATGATATGACACTGACATTGATGAGGCAAAGAAAAAATGCAGGAGTTCAAATTGTGCTGTTTCAATGATTAAAAATGCTTAAAGTATTATCACAAATAGCGGCTTATGTATCTCGCTGACGTCATGTATAAGGGCCCGGCCTGTAGTTCCTGCGTATGGGCGAAAATCCCCCACGACTCCTCATAGGACCCCATGTGACAGGGGGTGGGAAAGGAGGGAGAGGGGGAGGCATAAGGGGTGGGATGTGGCCAGGAGGAAAATCGCTCATCCAACCTTGACCCCTGTTGTTGTCAAAGGGGACAGAGTCCTCCAGCCATCTTTGAGATTTCGGATCAGGCACATTTTTCTTCAATTTAACAACGATTCTCTCCTCTTGCATTGGACATGTATCACCGTTGAGATTACTCCACGTACCAGGCTCTACGCTCCAGGACCCTGGATCTACAGCCCACGCACCTGGATCCTCAGCCCATGCACCAGAATTCTCTGTCCATGTGCCAGGACCCTCTGTCCATGAACCATGATTTTCTACCCATGAACCAGGATCCTCTGTCCATGTACCTGGATCCTCAGTCCATGCACTTGGCTTTGGATTTTCAGACGACCTCGGCTCAAGTTTTCTCCAAGAACACTGTCCATTTGAGGTGTGGTTAGTGCTCTTGTAGCTGTTGCTCATGGAACCTGAAGATGTTTGGTTGTTCTTGTAATTGTTTTGGTTACTTTGAGGTACTTGATTGGATTTGTAGCTGTTCTGACTGTTCAGAGGTGCTTGGTTGGCCTTGTAAGCATTCTGGTTATTTGCAGGCGGTGGGCTAGGCTTGTAGTTGTTTAATGTATTTGTGGGAGTTATTTTTGGTAGAGGAGACAGAGGGGAGTTACCTCTTTTTACTTCTAAACTGCTTTGTTCCAGTTTATCCAACTTAGGTTTTTTGGGAATTTTGTAGCCTTTGAGAGTCGGGACAACAATACGCTCACTGGATAAGCTGTCTGGTTTGATGTTCTTTTCTTTTGACTCTTTAGCTTCCAGACTGTCCAACTTAGTTTTTTCCTGGCACTTAGTTGTTGGAGAAGATGGGCATTTGTTTGTAGCTAATCCAAAAGCCTGATTGTTTAAGTTTTTTAGTTTAGAAGATGCTTTCAATGTGACATCAGATTTGGTATGAGAATTATGCTTTGGACTGGATTTGAACTTCACACTTTCAGTTTGTTTTGATGGTGTAGGAGACTGAGTTCTTACCGGTGAATTTTTACTAGAAATTGGATTAAACTTAAGTTCAGATTTATCTTCAGACTTTGATGCTGAAGACCTACCACAATTAACACTATTATCACTGGGTTTGGAAGAGGAAATTTTCTTTAAAGTTTTGCTTGTACTTTTAATTATTTTATTAGCTTTGGCATTAGAAGTTAAATTTTTACTTTTCACACAATTAACAATATCTTCTGATTTTAACACTACGACCGGTTGAGATAATTTAAGATTATTTTTCTTTAAATCAAGAGCAATATTCCTGTTAAGTGATACTTTCAGCCGTGAATTATCAAGTATTTTTTTCAGATCTATTGATTTCTCACTTAGTTTTAAAGTACCGGAATAGCTTTCACTGCTCTCTTCAATTTTTGGTTTTATTTCGGGGGATTTATTACTTGATTTATAAACTGGACTCTTTTTTTCACAAGTATCAGAATGAAGTTTAAAGGATTCATTACTACAGGATTTATGATTCTTTACAGAATATTCCATTTTTTGAACTTCAGCTTTGGAATCTTCACCTTCCTCTTGCTTTATACCATGAACATAACCTTGGTCAAAATCTAAAACCTCACGAGTTATTTTGTTTTTGTATGAATTAGAATGACTTCTTGGTTTTGATTTCTTCTTAATTCTTCCATTGAAGTTGATATTATCACAAAATTTTAGATGAGGTCCAGGTTGCAACGTAAAAGGACTATTGCAGCTCGAGTTTTCTGAATCGGAATTTACTTCCATCTTAACTTCTTCCATTGAATAAACTGGGTCAGAAGAATTATCAACAAAAGAATCAGGTTCACTTCCAAGGTTAAGATACGGGTAAACAGCAGACATGCTAACGTCCTCCATGTTGTACACATCAGATACACTAACATCATACACCTCTTGCACACTCACGTCATATACATTGCAAGAAGATGAATCCTTACTAACTTCATCTACAAGAGAGGCACTAACACTTTCTTTGGTTTCACTGGGCTCACTATCTACAGTACAAGAAGACCCTTCAGCTGTTGCTTCAGTGGATGAATTATTAAAAACTTTGATATCACTGGTTTGAGATGAGTTAGGGACTTCATTGCTTTCGGATGTATTTACATTATGATTTGAATGATTAGAGGAGCTCGACCTTTGATTACTTTTGCTCCTTCGAGAAGAGCCACCATCTGAATGTTTAGTTTTATTTTGTTTGTCCTCCACAGGGAACCACCTCTGTGATCGTTTCACTAAGCCATTCAGGTAATGCTTAGCATATGGGTTAGGCATCCTCTCTGGTTTTGTCCGATCACTTTTCTTATGAGAATTGTTCTTTGCTAGACCATTTATGCAAGTCTTCACATCCTCACCCACAAGGTTAGTGATGACACTAACCATGTTCGGTGAGGGCCCGTTCACACCAGAGTACTTCTTATCGTAAGCTATGTCACCAAAGTTTGCACTTAATACTGCTTCCTTTTTATCGCTAGAGATGGACTTGCCCTCCTTCTTCAAAATTTCAAGCTGCTTGAGAAATATTTTCTCTTTTACATCTGTCCATCTCTTCACTTGTTTTTCTCTCTTGATAACCATGTAACAGAGGTTCCTTGCCTGCATAAAGAATAATTTTTTTAACTCAATAAACTAAGAGTAGACTACATTACTCGATACACAACTTCAGGAATTTTTTTTTCATTCATAAAACTAATGATTTTAATGCATAATCAAAGTAAGCTAACACTTTTAATATAAACAAATTTTGTGTATGGCCGAACAACCAGTAAACACTAGTTAAAATGGATATTTAAATGAAATAAAATATTCCAGGTACTAAAGAGCCAAATTGTCACAGTAATGAACTATTTTCTTATAATTTAAAATTTTGTAATTTGCTTTTTAAGTTAGAATATTACAACATAAAAATTAAATGCAAACTTTAAAAAAAAAACTCCTTACCCTTTCTAAATCTTGCCGATGGTGAACCATCTTTTTCAAGAACGATATTGGAGAATTTTCTTCTGTACAGTTGTTTTCAGTATCAATTTTTGGAGTTAAGAGTTGTCTGTTCCAATTAGACTGAAAAATGGAATCATTGATATGGATGTGTTTTTTAAGGTTGAAAAAATAATTATACACATAACAAAGGGGAAAAAAATATTTTAAAACCTAAAAAATATTCCCCATTTCTTTCCCAAAAGGGTAGAATGACCCAAACTTTTTCAGAAATTTCAGATGGGTAAACAGCCTTACAAAACATTAGCTAAGGTTAAGAACTTTCGATTAATGACTATATCAACCTTAAGTAAGATATAATTTAATATTTTAAGTTATAAATAAGCATATAATACCTTTCTTTTGAGTTTCCAATAATTAAAAACTGTTTCAATTTCCGTTTTATCACACTGAAACATCTCTGATACTTCATCAATATTTACATATTTATAAAATTCAGCTTCTTTTTCTTGGATCCTAAAAAAAATTCAAATAGCTTATTATAGCAAATACAGAATATAAATGTTTTAATTGTCCATTATAAGCAATGCTTGTTGATAATGCATTAAAGCAGCAATATCACTACTAAATTGACAAGTATTTTTACAGCCCATTCAACTCTCTTTGATGAGGTATTAGTAGTAGATAGCTGAGCAATCTTATTTCTAATATTCTATGATCACATCGACCAGGAAAAATTTTGATGTTAATCAATTGGTATACTGTTAAGAAACCAACTCAAGAGAATACTTCAATAGTGAACAGCTTTCCTAGGTTGGTTGCATTAAGAATTGTTATTGATTCTCCATGATCTAGATAACTACACTGCTCAAAACAATTAGGGGAGCACTTTTTAATTCCAACTTTAACTTCACTCCCAACTTTTTAATTTTTATCCTATGAATCTAAAATTTGTTAAATAGGTTCACTATGCGTTCGAAATGAAATAGTAAAAAACAGGAGAAAAAATCTGAAGTTTTTAATACTTAAATTTAAAGGGGGGAAATGGAATAATAACTTTTTAATAAATTATAACAATAATTTTTTCAAAACTTTTTTTGTTAAAAATAGTTGAAATATATTTTTAAACATCTAAAAAACGCAAGCATGAAAAATTTAGGGTCAATTTATTTTCTAAAACTGTTTTTTAAAGTGAAATTTATTTTACCATATTTTTCATATTTTCATTAATATAAAAACAAATATTAAATTTTTCAAAATATGTTATTCTTCCATCTAATGATGTATCTAACGATACATAAGTAGCGAATTTAACTTAGTCAGAAAAAAATCACAAGCTGATGATTCCCAATGGAATCGTTGGGAGCGAAAGGGTTTAAAACATGTGCTCCCCTAATTGTTTTGAGCAGTGTACATCAAGTCCAGGAGATCACTCCCCCTCAAAAAGTCCATAGACAGGATTCTCTACCAAGTCAGTCTTAACCAGCTCCATGCAAGCAAGGAGAGGCCGGTGCCAAACATCATTATGTACACAATGAAAATGTCTAGTCAACCCTGGTCAAAGGAAAGAGATTTAATGTGGCCACTAATAAATCTAGTAAGGGTTATCTGCATTGCCCTATCACCATTGAACTCCAGGGTGATTAATATGATACCAGTCACACATTGGTGTTTTCCAGGCAATGAATAAAGAACTTAAGTTGTTTGTAAGTGGGTGGAGAGTTTACACCAAACGCAAGAACCCATTTGACTTTGTAAACCTCTTTGAATCATGTACACTCCATGCTAACCTAACTTGGGTAAAAACAAAGTGTAAAACGGCAGAGGGAAAAGTGCCATTGGTTGGAAACTCTGGTAAGGTAATATAACATACAAAATGACCGGAATACAATTTAACAAAAATACACTTTCCATTCTGATAAAATTGCCACATTTTCTTAAATAATATTCAAATATCTTACACCTTAAATGAAATTAATTTTTTAAACATATTTTCTGGATGGATTCACAAATAATTTATGGAACTCTTTAAATGTGCTTTAGGATCATCTCCATAGCATATTTCTATTTAGCCAATTGGCAAGGAGTGTAGTATACAGCTTCTTTAGCAATGGGCTTGGTTTTTTTTTTCGATACCTTATCTAAGATTCCACTGATTTTTCATTTGTAAAGCACAATTCTTTGTTATACCAAATTAAACAATAAATTTCATTTACTTTTGCTGCCTTAAATTTGCTCTTTCTTCGCTTGTTAAAGAATCCTTGGATGCCAGTGCAGAATTATCTTCCTCCAAATCAGAAAATATAGAGAACTTCTTTCTGCTATGCTTTTGACAAAAGGCCTACAATAAATAAATTAAGTATGACATGTGTAAATTTAAATTAAAAAAAAATACTATTTTCAAGCTTAGTTATTTACCATAAATTCATCATCATCACCGCATGAGTTCTTAACATGGGCACGCATTTGAAGGCCTTCGTTAAAAGCACAGGTAACATGAAATGAAGCTTTGCAGCCTTTTTCCTAAAACATATTGATACATTAAACGTACTTCATATGACGTACACAATTCTACAGATAAATTGATATACATTATTGTTAAAAAAAATTCTACTAAAAAAAGCAGATATCTTTTTGCTAAATATCTATATGATAAGTAGCAGTTTTAAAATATATGACCGTAGAGTGTTGAAACATGTACAATTCAATAAATATCATTTTGTAGTGATATTGGTGAAAACTTAGTCATTTAAATTAGCCACACAATTTAATAGGGAATATTGAATGCAATATAAAATTTTATTAATTATACTTACACTGCAGGTAATGCAAGCTCCCTTCTTTTCGTTGCATAATGTACAAACGGCAGACCACCGACTAGCCTAAATAAAGCAATGCAAAATATCAAACTATTGAATAATTATTAAAACACTAAACATATAAAGAGAAGAAATGAAGCTGCAGATGAACATAGAATAAAATACATTTCTATGAAATCATGTGCTGGTAATAACTTAGATGATTAATACAGTTGCTAATAACTGAATTGCCAATATATGCTAATTTAAGAAGCATGCTTATGCAGATATCAATGGAACAAATAAAATTCATGCTTACTGGCACTTGTGAAATTTTAATAATTGGCTCCATTTTTACAAAATTGAGGAAAGACACTTCAGGTATCCATACTGCACAACCGACATGAGCCCATTTCTGCCCAGTCCTAAGAGAGAAATAAAAAATACTTAATGCTTTCCTACAGTAAACCAAAATATTTATAGTATAGCAATAAATCTTTAAGAACAATATAATAAATACTCAATAAATTTCTATCATGGGTCAAAGACCCGAGAGAGATTTTATAAAACACATTCAAACTAAGAATAAGGTCAAATTGTTAATCATCTGAGAAAAACAGTTGCATATATAGGGTGTCCATAATTATGCTGATTTTACTCAAGGTTTTCATTAGAGCTAACATGTAGGCACAATTACTAATATTGTGGTAGCGATGCTTTAATGACATCAGCAAAAAATAATAAAGGATGAAAGTTAAAATTTTGTAATGGGGATTAATTGTCCCTAAACCTTGTCGATCCAGAATGCGAGCATCGAAAGCATTTTCCTCCCCCATCCCTTTCCCCCCACATGGTTTTCTTCGAAACGGTGTGAGGGTGTTTTTTCCCCACCCTACTTGGGTTTGAACTGTTCGGATTGTTAGCCTTACAACAGAACCTCAAACACGTTAGGTTGAGGAAACCAATGCTCCCCTGTTTCCTAGAAAATCAAGCGAAGGAATGGGGAAGAAAATGCTTTTGAGGCTCGCGTTCTGGATATACAAGGTATAATGGTGTTATTTGAAGACAAGGGGTGCAACAAATTTATTTAAAACTTAAAAAACAAATTTTTGGTACAAGGGTTAAGTTTTTTTTATTACTTATTAATAGAACTCCACAATGTTACTGGAACAAAACAAAAAAATATATAAAGTTAAAAAATTATTTTATGGTCATCCAAGATTTGACAATTTTAATTATGTTACCAATTACAATGCAGCTTAATAGTAAGAGCAAACAGCATACCAAAATTAACCATAGCTTTAATATATTTAATAATAGGCATATTCCGGGTTTTACTGCAATGTATTTACAAATAACTATTCAAAATGCTTACCTTATAGTCTTCATTGCCCCACCCCTGTTGGGACACAACACACAAGGAGGTCGAATACCAAGGGCACACGTACGGCAGATCCAACTACCCTCCGGAATTTTGGTGATACCATAGCAGATCTGATGAACACATATATTACACGAGTCGCAAAATACCATTTCATTGCTTTCAAGAGAATCAGGCTGAAATGAAAGACAAATATTTTAAATTAAAGATTTTGCGAAATGTGGTTTAAATGTAGTTCAATTGTAAAAGAAGCTTTAACAACAAATAAGGACAAAACTTTTCCAATTCTAGTTTCCTTACAAAACGCTTAAACAAATTGTTAAGGTAAATTTAAGAATGCTCAAAATTTATTACTAAAAAAATACTACAGAGTAGATAAGCTTTAAAATAACTTACAGAGCGACACACATCACAGATAGCATCTTCATCATATTCAACACCTAAACCTTCTTCACTTTTTATAGCTTCCTGAAAATTTACATAGGCCTGAAAAAAAAAAAACACAAGTACATAAAAATATAGAAAATACATATAATAATGAATTATGGGTCTAAACATTTTTGAGAAACTGTTTTATAACTGCAGATTTGATAAAATAAGAAATAAAATAGTCCACTTAAAAAACTTGAATCAACTTTTTTTTATATCCTCAGAAGAAATAGATCTTTGCTCCATGATGAGAGGAGTTAGGGTGAGCTGCCAGAAAATGAATCGACAGTCATTACGGTCACAATTATTATAAGAAGTATTGAAAAATGAACTACCATAATAGAGTCCAAGGTTAGGGATTAAAACCAATTTTGAAATACATATATATATCATTATCAAGGTATAAATACCTGAACTTCCAGTTCTTCAATTACTTGCTCTACGAACGTTTCTTCTAGTGGCTGGAGACCTTTAAAAATAATAAGTTTTTTTTTTTTTAAAAAAAAGACAAAGACACAAATGTACCTTAAAACAAACATGGGTTAATAAGGTTGATGAAAACTTGATACAACTACCAAGAACTTCTTTACGATATTAAAGAGCACTTTCAATTTAAAGTTATTTCCATAATAAAACTGGTCAAATTGTATTAAAAAATTTACAACACTCACAAATAGCAAATATGATCCCATTTTTTTTAATCATACAGGAAAACCTACCTTACAAAAATATTAATTTAAAAATTATTATTGGATTTAATAACCAATAAAAAGAAAGTAAATATGATGTAGCATGAAAAAAAACCTAACATATTATAGCAATCCAGGGCTGCCAGTGCAAGAAAGCTTTGAAAATAGTTGCTTTAGTAGCCTCAGATGTTAAAAAATAGTAGCCAAAATAGTATCCTCTTTTACCGAACTAAATAAACAACTTTTAATTGTTAGATAATATAAGTAATTTCTTTAAAAATATTTGCATTGAATGTTACCTGCGATTACATAAATTTTCCAAAAAGTGATATATTAGTTTGATATGCTTCGATGCAAAAATTTAAAAACTAAAAATTAAGACTTGTATTAGTGCAAACCTTAGAATTGTAGCACTAACACTCAGTTGAAAGGATTGATAAAACTGCCAATAGTTTTTCAGATGTATTGCAACAGAAAATTTCATGTTAAATTATTAAACCAATTTATATATAATTGTTAGAGATCATAAATTAGGGGAAAATATTTTAAATCTACTTATTTGTATTTGAATATAATTAGCAAATGACATAGAAATTAAGAAAAAAATATTTTGTTAACGATTGGATAATTTTTGAGAAACAGTCATAAAAGTGTCTTTTTTTTTGTCCTCCAAAAATATATTATATATGTGTACGGGCAATATATTTTTTATTTTTCATTTGTTTCTAGCTTTTGACAAAAAAAATCTTGGGAAAACCAACATTCATCTAGAAAAAAAGCCTGTCATTTCACAGAAGCGAGTAGGAAGAAGTTAGAATGCTAAATAGTGCCAAAAATTTAAAACTAAAACTTTAATTTACAAATTGCAACAACAACTATCATATGAAAGAATTGATACTACCGGGAAAATTAAATTTACTTGAAAATAAATTTATTTTAAAATGTATACAGTGGTGGAAATTGATTTATGAACTAACATTCTTTTCACCAGATATCGCTTTGTATTAAGTGCTAACAATTCAAATTTTGTGTGTTGGATATTCAGAGCACAATAAAGGAATTTCACACATAATTTTTTTCAAAAAATGATATTAAAAAAATATATAGCTAATTTTAGCTTTTAAGCATGTCAAATGATGGAAATTGATTTATGAACTCAAATTTATTTTGAACCCAGGTACCAAATATTTTAACTAGTTCTTCATTTGAACTTCAGGGGAGCTTACTAACAGTGTTTATAAATAAGATTAAGGCCAAAATTTGTTGAAATTTATCTGTTTTATTCCCATTTTACTAAATAGGAAAGCTTGCGGGACTGTCTGAAGCCAAAAATTTAAAAAATGACCCTTATATAATATTTTAACAAATCTTTAAGTGAAATTAGCATATTAATTAAACGATCAATAAATATAATTCATAAATATTTGAAGAATCATTCTGACTTCGGCAAAAACCATCATTAAAAAAGGTATAACCCTCGTGGGACGAGGGACAAAAGCAGGATTATTGGACTTGTATCCCAAAAAGTTACCATTTGTGTCAGCATTTGTGCATTACAGGGCGAATTTGTTATGAACAATCACTTCCTGTAGCTCCCAGAAGATTAGGACAAATATTGATATCGTCGTCGAACTTGAAATGTTCCAAAATGAAGGCTGGTCCAAAGCTTACCCTTCACCATAAGAACAGGCTATTAAAATATAGTCGTAACTATGTGAAAATGGATTGGGTGGGGGTGGAGGGAGAGAAATGAGAAAAAAATGACATTTGCTGATGAAAAAAAGTCCAATTTGGATGGACGTGATGGTTTAAAATGTTATTGAAAGTATCTTCGGAAATGACCAAGATCTGTCTTCAGCAGAAATGTTAGTGGTGGAAGTTTGATGGTTTGTGCCCCGATATCTTATGATTGAATAAACAAGGTTATGTTTCTGAGGGGCTAATAAACATCACTTTATTGCAGGTAGTTTCTTTAATTCCTTTTTGGATGGAAAAACTATGCTTTTGATTAGATTTTTATGCATGATAATGCAAGTATCCACATTTCAAACGAAATGGAAGACTGGTTAAATGAACTAAGTGTTGTTCATTTAGATCATCCTGCCAATAGCCATGACTTAAACCCCAAGAATAATGTCTGAGATCAATTGGTTTGAATAATTTACTCAAATGGAGTATGGTTTTAATAAAGTGTGCATCAGTTATGGAATAGAAGGACTTAATCATTAAAAACTGCAAATTTCTTAACCAAAACTTGACCCAAAGTTTTGTGTTGTCTATGAAAAACAAAATCAAGGAAGCATTAGCGACAAAAAATAGTTTTAGCAATTATTAAATGAGATTGAATGTAAAAGTTCATAAATCAATTTCCCTATGCTAAAACTAAAATATCAACAAAATAAATTGTTTACGAATTTATATAAAACTTTATTTACGTGTATTATTTATAATGCAAAGCCTGTATAGTATATTAAATTTAAATCGATAAAAATGCATTTAATAAAGAAATACTGTTAAAAAACTGTCAGTTCATAAATCAATTTCCACCACTGTATAAGTATATTAAAAACAAATTTATTTTAAATAGTTATCAGTTATTCAAGAAACATAAGGATCAATAAATACTAATCCATGCAAATATGTATCACTGAAATAACTTGCAGCTTTTAAAATCAAACAAGGAGGGCTAAATTAAAACTAATAAAATGTTTTACGTAAATATAAGTATTCTTGTTTACGATGATCTAGAATCATCGAAATTCAAAAGAAAATATTACTTTAAAAAAAACATATTTTGATACACAATTCTTTTATATAAACATATTTTATTAAAAATTATCGCCAACTTACTGAATAAGAAATAAAAATTTCAAAACAAAGCAAATTCGTAACAAACAGACAGATGTAAATCCTATTCAAATGCAGTTTTAAAAAAATCTTCGACAAAGCATACAAAATCAAAGTTTTAGTTTCCATGAACTTTACATAGGCTTCTAAAAAAATCACAATCAAGTGCAATTTTAAAAAACACATGGTTTTGCTTTTGTTTTGTGCTGTTGGATTTGAGAACCAAAGGAAAACTAAAGGCACTTCCCGTTTTGTGCATCGATAGTATCATCGTGGCGCCATCTATGTGAAAATTATGTAACTAAAAATCGAAAGAAAAAAAGTCGCCCGAGACCGAAAATAGTTGAAGGTTTTGCTTAAAATAGTCGTTTTGGGCCCTTTTTGGACTTAAATAGTAGCCATAGTCGCCTAGACGCTAAAATAGTCGCTTTAGTAGCCTTTTAAGTCGCCACTGGCAGCCCTGCAATCAATGTCTCAAACAATTTATTATTAACCAACAAAAATCGCTGCTAAGAAAATAAAGTATTTTTTTAGTCAAATTGTGCGACGATGATAAAATAAGGGACCTCAATTGCCACTTTTGAAATTCATAACAAGTTACTTGATTTAAAAGTAAAGAATGTTTGATCTGTTTTTAAGACATAGAAATGATACATACCGAAGTCCTCCCTATCCTGATTAACTGATGTCAGCCACTGAAGGTCTATGTCATCCATATCGTAACGACAAGTTCGCTCAGCAAGCGTATTCGTATAGCTCATGACATGTACTTCGGGGTTGAAAAAGGAATCACGAGTAAAACGAATGAGCTTTTTGGGGCTGG
Organism: Hylyphantes graminicola; assembly: GCA_023701765.1. Lineage (NCBI taxonomy): Eukaryota > Metazoa > Arthropoda > Arachnida > Araneae > Linyphiidae > Hylyphantes > Hylyphantes graminicola. The sequence goes on along the minus strand of CM043119.1, from coordinate 38,205,375 downwards.
AAAGGTAAGAGAAAAGGGTCATTCAACTATTGTGTTCCAAAGCCAAATTTATATAGTATGTCTTGAAAGTTAAAGTTAATACTTACAGCTTGAAATGTGCTTCCTTACTCCTTTTCCTTAAAATCCTGTAAAACAAACACAAATAATTAAAAGTGTAAAAAGATAAAAACTTATAGTTCGTGGCAAACTAAAAATTCATACTGTAAGAGAAATAGGTAAATTTCCTATAGCCGGGCAGAGATGTGAACGAAAGAGCCAAACAAAGTAAACAACAAAATGAAAACAGTCAAAGAATTAAAAGCCATAAATGTTCATCTATAAACAAATATTATTAAATAATGATGAAAATGTTGAACTATAAGCAAATATTACACCAATTTAAAAAAAACACGTGCCTCCTTTAGTTCTGGGTAAATCCCATATTTTCAATATAACGATATTAAGATAGATAAAACAATTTTGTACTTTCTTTTGAATGAATACAAATAATATAGAGCACATTTACTCAATTGACCATTCCAGCAATGTTTGTAAGAAATTTGGACGAATTCCACAATTGTGCCCAGCTTGCAGAAAATAACCTAAAAAGCTTATTTTATTTGCAAGCTTATGATAAGTCTTGAAAGATCTTAAAATTTCTGATAGGGAAGAAGCAAGAGCCCTTAATCCATTAAAAACAGGAGAGTGTGGGGAAATATGATGGGGCCCTATCTGTCCAAGGGAGCGAAGATTCCAAATTAGAAGTAGTATCTTAACAAACACATTAAGGCAGTTATGTAATTACAGTTTTAAATTATGATATTTGTATGAGAGAGAATTATAATTTCCAAGTAATGTCTTACAAAATTAAAATTTAAAATACGATAATAGAGAAACAATAAGAATTGTTGCTGTTTCTAATGCCACTCAGTAGCCGAGCCCGGAGTAGAGAACTAAACAATTTTAAGGCGAAGTGGGGCTTGGCTATCATTTTTATTGAGCGCCACAAGGGAGAAAGTCTGACTTTTGCTCGTCAGCTTGACACAATCCGTTTTACAGGAAGGTCCCTTTCACACATTATTCTCACTCACATATCTGAATTTTGATCCAGATCAAAGCCCAATAGCACCCTGATCTGGCACCCCCACAGGTATTAATTTGGTATGGGAACATGGAAGACTTTGTGACCACAACATATTTAACATGCCCCAGCCACCATTAGCAACATGGCGATCTTTAGCCGAATACAAGTGCCAACCAAGTAACCATCAGAATTGCTAGCACTGCTAAGGACAAAACCCACAACCCTACCGATGCGAGCACGACGATTCACACGACTGAGCTACCGCAGCTCATAATAAGAATAATACTTTATGTTAGATTACATTGAATTATCTTAGAACTATAAATATACAAGGGCTATTTTCGACATAATTTAGACCCCCCCCCTTCTTTACCTTTCGCATACAAGGCGAATGCCTTAAGGGGTCTAAGGAGTCTTAAAAATGTGCAAAGAAGGCACTACAAAACATAATTTGATCTTTCATGTCATTTTTGAACTACTCAATGTATAAGTATAATTTTTTTATATGTAATTCTACAAGATTTATTTATTATAAAACAAGTTTTAAAATTTATGAAACTTTAACCAAAACTAAAATAAATGATATTAAACATGAAGCTATTTGAACACAGTGTGATTAGTCTTGCGCGGCAAATTGTGAGGTCAAAATTGAAAAAATGACCATGAAAATGACTTTATATTGTACAAATATGTACAAACAAAGACTTATACCTAAATTCTCAGCTCAATTTTATTTAGAAATTATCTTTTAAAAAATTTAAAATCAAAATTTTTAAATTTTTATTGATTTTTTTAGAAAAAAGTTCTTAAAATAATTTCTAATTAAAATTGAGCTGAGAATTTAGGTATAAGTCTTTGTTTGTACATATTTGTACAATATAAAGTCATTTTCTTGGTCATTTTTTCAATTTTGACCTCACAATTTGCCGCGCAAGCCTAATCACAATGTGTTCAAATATCTTCATGTTTAATATCATTTATTTTAGTTTTGGCTAAAGTTTCATAAATTTTAAAACTTGTTTTATAATAAATAAATCTTGTAGAATTGCATATAAAAAAATTATACTTATACATTGAGTAGTTCAAAAATGACATGAAAGATCAAACTATGTTTTGTAGTACCTTCTTTGCACATTTTTAAGACTCCTTAGACCCCTTAACCGACAGAGCTCTCCAGCCCCTAAGTATAATAGAATAGAAAAACTAAGAATTATCAAATTTTTATTTTGGGGATATTTACGTATTAGAATTTATTATTTTTTGTGGTATTTTTTATTAACTTATAATGCATCGTATTATTGTCGTATAATTTATAATTATGATTATTTAGTCACATATACAGCAGGTTTTTTAACCACCTTGTGACAAACAAAAATTAATCTGTAATGTTGTTTTTGTGGTAATAAAGTGGTTTTTTGTTTAAAAAATTGTATGGCTTACCTAGCATCTGGTTTAGGCAAAGCTTCTGGAAAAACTGGAACTTGCACTCCTCTCTCCCATTCTGGTCTCCATGAATCTTCTATCAACCAATAATCATCCGATGACAAAGGCTCATTATCAGGCATTTTCATGGCACTGATAAGATCTTTTCGAAAAAGCTAGAAAAGTGCAAAATAATATATAACTTGTAAGATGGTACCACCCTTTAAAGCCAAACGACACAAAGTTTAAAACTTTCTATAAATAATATATTCTATATTGTGATAACTACAACCTCAATGCATCTGCTGTTTTGTTATTACAATTTATTTATTTTCCAGCTTTCGCTGTATTTCATATTAAGTAAATCAATAACATTAAAATACTGATAGCTGTTTATAAACACTTCCTTGTTGAAGCAGCATTATCCAGCAAACCCACCAATTAAACAAACAAACACTTAAGATTTGAAATTGCATTTTAAAATGCAAATGACACTTATAAATTATGTATTTTTTTAAACAATTAGAAACCACAAAATTACAATTAATCATTGAGAACTATTTTTATATGTTACAACTTACTTCTGCCGGCTGTGTGTGATTAAAACGGCTATTATATATCTTGGAAGTTGGAGGCTCAGCATACTTAGAAGAAAGAAAAGCTGGAAATATAAACACACATTAGCAACTATATCTAGGCATTTTCTTTCGGTATCTAGTTATCCACTATATCTATGTCTTAACTTTTTTGATTAGTAACCAATAAGAAGTAGTATAGAATCTTGTACAGTTCACATTGCTTAATGGCTAAACAGCAGTGTAGTTGAAAAAATACAATTTTCCTGCAAAATCATCTGAAGTTATACGTTCCCGATGCATTACATTTTCAAAATAATGCTTTTTTTTGGGGGGGGGGGGATAGTCAAACTATTTCCCTCAACTAAATAATGCACCATCATTAAACAGTCCTTAATAATCTTAAACATGTACTGTACAAGTCTAATTACTACTTTCAAAACATTTTTTCAAGCATAAAATCCTAGGTGATTTTTTACTCCTGTTGGTAGTTTAAAGGTAGAAAAAAATATGCATTTTTTTGTGTAATGTTAAAGACCTTTTTAATATCTATCTGCTATCTTGCTGACAATTTCTGCCCCTCCAAAAAACCTTAGAATTCCTGATTTCCATCCAAGTTGCAAAAATAAGTTGAGCACAATTTAACCCTAGGAGGCTTAATTTGCTTTACTAGCCAAAATGGTTATTTTGGAAAATGCATTTAAGTGAAATCCCTTTCTGCAAATGTGATATATGGAACAAAAATATAACATTGGCAGATTTTTAGATATAAGATGTCTTAAAATAATTTAGTGGCTATTAGCTAAAAGTTACTAAGATCCATGTTATTACATTATAAAAATCTTTCTACTTGCAGAATAATTGTTAAAAAGCATGTCTAGTATTGCATTTATGGTTTACACAATAGCAAGCAAAATTAAAATGTTTGGAGAAAGTTATCTTAAATGAAATAATGCACATATTTTAAGAATATGTAACCTAACAATATCTGTATGTAAATTTATATTAGATAAACACAAAAAAAAGTAATAGTACCTGGTCCATCTTCATCACTTCCACTGTGTTTTCTTTTTCGCTTTCCATCGGAAGCTTTAAAATAAAATTTTATTTGATTAAAATAATAATTAAAACTGGTTAAAAAGGACTTTGGTTGACCCATAACTATAACTATGTAGCGTAAACTTATTTGCAAGACTTATAAACCTTGTGGTGTTTAAATTTTTTGTATTGGTAAAATTCAAAACATATAAACTAAAAATAGTTAATATTATGAGAAAGATCAATTTAGGTCTTAATTTGTCAATATTCAACTTATTTGATCTACTTTCTATATTAGACAAATTAATGAAAAATAATAAAATATGCTTTTAACAATTTTTAAGTTTTGTTTTGTTAAATAAAAATAGAAATTAAAAAAAAAATTTTATAAATATTGGACCTTTGCTTCCTTTTGACCGCCGTTTTGCTGTAGAAGCCATGGTTGTGATACTTCAAATACACAAGGAACTGAAAAAGAGGTTGTTTTAAAAATTAGCAAATTTGTAAGCCCAATGGAAATGTTTCTTTCGATATAACCATCGTGTTTTCACCTTTCTCTCTACTACAATAAAACCCCAATAGTACATAATAGCAGAGTACATAATGAATTATGAGAGCAAGAAATAATTTTAAAACAAATTTAGACTCCAAAAAATATTTTATAGTTACAAACAAAAATTTAAAAATAGTAAATTCAATTGGTTAGCAATGTGGAAAGAAAAAGATTTATTTTAATAAAATAAAATTTACTTAAAAAATGCTATGTTAAGAGTAATAAAAAGAGTAGTTTCAATATTAATCAACTTGATCAACTTGCTTGACTGTCCCGTCACTTTGGACAAATTTAAAATAAAAAGCCTCATCTTATTTAATATTTGAAAGGAATAATAAGGTAGTGTATCTTAGAAGACAATTACATTTTTTTTATTTAAAAATTAAATTTTTCCACAAGTAATATTTCAAAATCAATTGTAAACATAAAAAGATTCTGTAAACACGCAACAAAATCAGTTGCTGCTAGAAGGCAAAGTGTTGAAAAGATCATGTGTAAATATTTTTGGAACAAATAACTAAAAAACAAAGAGTTTAGCGAATATAAACAAAAGTAAATTAGAACATTTAATAAAATAGCTATCTAACCTATTTTTGTAATGCATAAATTAAATTAATTTTATATAAAAACAGGAAACCTAAATTAATTAATGACTACAAAAGAAATATCCGACGCATAACCCGATATATATATTTAAAACTCGTACAAACACGAATTGAAAAAAGGTAAACATAGAATTGATGGCAATTCTAAATCAACAAAACCAGTTTGCAACAAAATAAAAAAGCCAGCATATATAATGAAGAAAAATTGTAAATTTTACTAATTGTAAATCGTATTTATCACTCATGTAATTATTAAAAACATACATCAAAATGAATTCACAAAAAATAAGAAAACCCAAATGTAGATCGAAGGATTAACAGATTATAACCCGTTGTTTACGAAATGTCATTCTTAAATTGCACCATAACAAATTTATTAAAAATAAACTATTTTATTCCAAAAACAACAGAAACAATACATCAATGAATCACAACTTTAAAAAAGGAGATGATCGTAAAACATTATGCATATATTAAGGAAAATTTTAAAATTCAGGAAATGGACATTCGAAACAGCTGATGGGATTTGTTTACATCCACTTACCTAATTTTAAACCAGTGATTCAAAAGTAAATAGTTTGTTGTCGCCAAGAGCGATTTGAGAATTTTCTTCGTTTCATTCATTTCATCCCTTATAGGTGGTGCGCATTATTTTCCAAAAAATATATATTTTCATGCCGCCATCATGAAAAGCAAGACAGCACACAAACATTCAAGTCACGTGACCGTCCACGAGACAAATTTAGATTCTAACGTTTCGAGTTACAAAATTTAAAAATTTGGTTCTTCAGTCGTTAATCGATCACTCTGGATGAATATCAAATACTTTTGATAACGCTGATCAATTTAATAACAAACATTGCTTTGAAATGTTACGTCAGATGAAAACTAAAAAAAATTAGGGCAGAAGAATTTAGAAACTGCCATTAGCGACAGCCATGCCGCCATTACTGCAACGGACATGTAGCCAGATGCAAAAGTATACATTGTTATTTCCTAAATTACCATTATTACACAGCTATTTTTGGTAAGTTTTGCCGAAATCTGAATCAAAAATCAGTCTTTAAAAAAGGAATAAAAGGCAATTATTTAGAAGACATATTATTTTTTTAGTTGATTTGATATTTATTAAATCAAATACAGCAAGTTAAATACTTCAAAATGAAATAACGAAAATCTATTTTTTACTCTAAAAATTCAAGTCTAAAGACCGATTTACATAATTAAAAGTCTAAAATTATTTAAGTAGATTATGAATGCTCTTGTAAGATACGTAAAACTTTTTATTATTTTCTTTTAGTGTTTATTGATTTTACTTTTCAAATACGTATTTCAGAGGAAGCTCAATGGACATGTTTCAGGTCTTCAGTTACAAAAGAAATGCTGAATGAAAATAAATTCTTTATTTAAACTCGATTGGTGAATCAATGTCACGTGGGAATAAAGAACTAATCGGAGCACCGATCAAAGGAAAAGCAGGAGTAAAAAGCAGGGAAAAAATACACCCCATAAATTCGTCCAATGAGTAAAATGTGGTGGTGCCATCTACAAAATAATTTTTAAAACATTTTTGAGGCTATCAAATTTAAGCTTTTCTGTGAAACTTTCAATGATTACATAAAAATGCGTTTTCGTGATGCTTTGTTAGTATATTTAATTACGATTAAACAACAAAAATCACAGCAATTCGCTCTTAAAAATTAATTTTTGAAATAAGTACTTAGTTACATAAAATGCAGAGATGTCTCAAATCTATATGGGATTTTTTTTCCTTCACGTAAAGATTCGTTTAAAATTTTAGTTGCATTTTTTTAATAATTATTTGACATTAATATTTAAATTTAAGAGGCTTTTTTATTTTAATGTTTTTCTACGAATATTTAAAATGATGCTAAGTTGTTTCTCGTTTCTGGAAAATCTTTGTACCAAATAAGGGGTTTTGATTATTAAATACTTTTATTTAGCCTCTCCTCTATCTTCTATATTCTCGAAACTGTAAAAAAAAAAATAAGTCGCTTATAATCCTTTTGAGAAAGTGAATTACGTTTAGAAAATTAAGATAGTACAAACGTATTTACTGTTAAATGAATTGGATAGTACATATATTATTTATTTATAAGTAACTGAGAGCGATTTGCATCAAATTTAGATTTTACATGTTTCTAGATAAGTGTCTTTTGGCCCACGTGATATAAGTGATTGTTACAATTTTCTTTCTAAGTCACCTTATAAAACCTTTCTTTTTGCTCAATTTATTATCCCTGGTTGAAGTTCTTAAGTAGGATTTTACACGACGAACGGTAGAGAAGGGTTATTCTAATGCACAGTTTGTTGCTAGTGCATTACGAACCATTTTTAAAGGCATTGGCAATGTATAGCTAGCAATTTGAAAAATAATAATAATTTGTTCGCAAATGCAATTTTTGATTATAAAATGTGTAAAAGAAACGCGTAAAAAATATGACATTTTCAGTTTTGCTTTTGGTACTGCAAATCGAATTAGCACAATTTAAGTTTCTCCACTTTAGGAAATGGGGTTAAATTATAGCCAAACATATTTGGCTAATATCTATTCGAATTTGCTAGTTGGTTTAAAAAATTCTGAAAAGAACCTCAAAAGATATGTAGGATTAAAAATAAAATAGGATCTGTCGACTACATTCATTCGTTAAAAAAAATGATAAGTTGTGTACACACAGAGAGAGAAAAGTGTCATTCTGTTACGTGTCAATTACTTATTGCAATTAAGGCTAGCTACGTAATAAGTAAACTTGTTTTTATCAGTAGACCATATCGATGATTTTAGTATTTATGTGTATAAGTGTTGATGCAAGTTTCTTTGAAAGTAATAGTGCTACACGGTCATTAATCCTAGAGCTTATAGGTAAATATTTTCCGCATCATGAAGTTAAGTATTAGCATACTCGGCGATAAATTATATTTTAAAAACAAAACTTGTGAAATTGAGCCATGAAATTTAGATGTGTGCTTTATTTTAACATTCTTAAAACAAATTAATAAGATGCCGAAGCTTGGAATTCTTTTTTATTAATATTTAGTCTGTTATATCTGCCTTGTTTCCTAATTTGATAATAAATTTCACTCTGTTTAAATAGTTTGTCAATTTTGGTTACGCTCAGATTTTTTTTTTATTATGGAACACTTTTAAAAGTATAAATTATTATTTAAACAAATTATTTCTACATTAATAACATTGAAAATAATTTAATTTATTATATTTAATATTCTATAATACCCAATATAAAAAACACAGTAAACATCGTAACAACGTAAAACCTAAGCAGTGTGTTATTACATGCGATATCATGTAGACATTTGAAGAAGTCAGGACCGACTCTGTTTAGCACACGGCGCCTATTGCTCCTTAGTCCAATACTAAACCGCATGTGACAAAGTAAATAATCAATCTCGAAGGTTAGTATTATATTATTATATTGGGTAATTGGATTTTATTGGGTGATTGTGCTGGATTACCACAGAATTTTTCTTCCAGTGAGGCGGAGAAGGAACGATGCCTGTAGTGAGTCTCAGGACTTGGCTGCTTTCTTTTTGGGTTTCAGCACTTTTCTGAATATTTTGAATAGTTGGACTTAGCTTTGGTTGCATAAAGATGTGCGAACTTAGATGGTGCCAGGTCCGTTGTCACAATTGAAAAGGTCTGTGGCCGATCCGGCTTAGATCCCGGCAGCTCTTGCGTGCTTGCACCAATTCTGAATGTTATTTGCAAAGAAGAAGAAAATTTTTCTTCCGGCTCAACAACTTTCAAACTTTATCATAGTGTATTCCTTATCCAAGTTATTCAATTATTGCACAAACAAACAAATAATTTTTTTCACTTGCTGACAAATGACCAATGAGATTGAGGGAAGGGCGTAGGCTATATAGCCCATTACCCCGCTCGCCAGAAGAGACAGTCACAAGAGACACAAAGAAGGACGCCACAAACACATAGACAAATAACAACATTTATTGACAAACACAAACATCCATGCCTTTACCGGGATTCGAACCCGAGCCCAGCAGCTCCAAAGGCTAGTACACTAACCATTGCGCCAGTGGACCGGCAATAATTTTTTTCACTTGCTTAATTGTACCCTGCAGCACAACGGTTAGGGAGCTAGCCTTTGGAGCTTCTGGGCTTGGGTTCGAATCCCGGTAAGGCATGGATGTTTGCGTTTGTCAATAAATGTTGTTATTTGTCTATGTGTTTGTGGCGTCCTTTCTTTATGTGTATCCTGTGACTGTGTCACTTATGGCGAGTAGGGTAACGGTTTATAAAGCCTATGCTCCTCACTTCCAGAGGGCACATTCATTGTTATTTGTCATTTTTGTTAAGCCAAATTAGATAAATATCCAAAATCCAATCAATTGTATCATGGGGAATATCTTGCTCTTGTGGGAGAAAGTGGCGTTTCTAACCTTGGTCTTAATCGCCCGTCACGGACTTCTGTATCTAAAGATAATTTGGTAACATGGCCGAGATTGTGTCATTTGCAGTAAAAACTGACGTGACCCCTGATTAGCATGTGGGTTTTACCAAAAATATCTCTGAATTTTCGGAATCGGAAGCATTGAAGTATAAAAATGAAATAGCAAAGAAAATTTATGCCAGACCACTTTGACCCTGCCGTTAGGATTAACATGTTGATGGTGAGTAGAAATATAGCATGGTATTTTAATTGTTTGTACGGATATTTCCTGGTAGGTAAATTAGAATCAAACTTTGGATTCAGTTTTATTTGTGAAATTTTTTGGCCGAAAGCATTAAAAGGTGTGGATATTTCATTTATGTTCACACTTTAAGATTGTATTAGATTTTTATTAGATTAGATTTTTTTTAATATTATAATATTAGAAAATTGTATTTGTTAAACATTAAAATTGATAAAATGTTTTTGTTTAAGGTAATTTTTTTAATAACAAAATTATGTGAAAAAAATCTTATTTGTAAAAAGATAAATGTAAGCAGATGAATGTCTAAATATTTGCAGGTTCTTAAAGCCTTTTCATGAAGTAATACTTTATAATTATAAAATCTATTATTTAATAGTTTCTAAAAACCTGTTTCTATTTTAGAAGATCGTCGTCAACTTGTTATTTCCTACTTTGTGCTTAAAAATATGAATTTCCGTTTTCATTCATTTTTATTTATTGCCATTTTTTAGAGCTGTAAAAAAAGTCAGAAAAGATTCGAGTGTTGTTACTACAAATTTATATTTTAAAATTTTTTGCTGCCCTTAAAATAGATTTATTTGGCATAATTGTTTTTAACACAGTTTTAACTGGTTTACTTATTATGAATTACTTTGGTCATGCAGTTTTTTTTTCTTACCTATTAAAAACATTTGTTTCGTGTAGAAATGTAATTAATCGAGGTAACTATGACTCACGAGGGTAACATTCGACAAAGTATAGCAACAAAACTTACAATACTGTCTTCCTATATGACCCATTAAAGCAAATTGCCAAGAAATTTTGCCACGCGAAAATGAGCTTTTTGATTAGTTGTACATAAATAAAACAAATATAATACAAATGAGGGTCATGCGTCCAGGATAACTTATATAAGACCAATTAAGTTTCACGATAAAATAATTTAAAAAAATAGTTAAAGTTTTTTTTTTCGGAAATAAGAGTGTTAATGGCATGCACATGGCCGTCTTTAATTGGTTAACTAATTTTGAGCTTGTTTGTCAAGACATTTTTCGTACGTATCATACAAAAGCAATTTTCAAATTATTTTATTTTATGGGGAGCTAGGAAGTTCTAAAACTTTCGCTCTACCCCAGTTTAGTTCATCCAAAATTTGTCCTACTTTTACCGAAAACCTAGCAAACAAAGTTCCTATCCCCTTTCCAACTTTTATAACATTATAAAAATACAATTTATTCGGAGAAAGCAGAAAGGGAATACAAAGGAAGCATCGACCTGACAGTAGTATTTTTCCTGCCTTCGCGTAATTGTTGTCATACATGTTTCACCACACACGAAGGTTCTTTATTTAGATGCTTAATCTTTTTTATTTTCCTTTGTAATTATCTACTCGTGTGTACAGGAAGTGTAGCCATTGTGTTTTTGATCGAACGAATCTTAAGATGCTAGCGACATCTGTAGTTTAGTAATTATATTAATTGAGAATGTAAAATTTCATAATAGCTTAACTATTGCTGATTTTATTAGCAAAAGCAAAAAAAAATTAGAAATTAAATTAAACCGTTTAAACTATATAAAGGGTTACAGATGTATGTATTAACCCGTCCAGTGACTATAAGGTCCAGTGACTATAAGGTTATAAATATTAGTATTTTACTAAATTTTAAAATTTTAGCTATGACGGGGTGATTTTAATGATCTTTCAAAGAAACATATTTTTAAAAATAATTAAAGGCAGGTATTCGATTTGTAGTTGATTGTTTAAAATTTTCTCTTATGCGCAGTGACTTACACTTCAGTCAGTTATCGATAAAATTCCATACCTGAACTCTTAAAACGTATCCCCTCCACATCTTCTTTAGAAATGTGTATTAAACCTTTCGCTACGAAGGATTTTTGCTTCCTCGTAATATTTGATAGGAAGAACATTATCGAATTCTTAGTTGTTCGGGCGCTTTGGGGCGCTTCAGTAAAGAAAGGGTTAATCTCTTTTCCTTTTATTTATCTTATTGTTTGCACAGTATGTTTTCTGATTTGGAGTGTAAGCATGTTATGTGTCTCATTCCTTTATTTGTTTAATAAAAGAAACATTTCAATCTGTTTATTTCCCAGTGGTTTAAATGTATTCTAGGCACTAAATAAATGGGCAGATAAAATATCCATTCATATGAGACTTGACATTTTAAAATTAATCTATAACTATTTATGTGCATATCCAGTTTCACTCCATTTACTATCTCCAGTATTACTTCTACAGCTCTTTAGTATTTTTCCAAATGCAATCTCATTATTGCATTTTTGCTCTAGTCATATTTCACCTCATTTTAACCCGTGTTGTTCATTTAAATAATTTTTAATTGTAATTTTAACTATCACTTTAAAATAAGTTTTACTTCAACATCTGCGACGCTACAAAATCCAACTTAAAAACATTTTCTCAATTACGATTAATCCACTTGATTTAAATCAAAGAGGGTTTTACACTTGTATTTTAAATGTAAAGGATGAGTGAGTATAACTGTCGAGTGCGGTCTAAAAGTACTTATAATAAGTTTTAAAAATCTTCTACATTGCGACGCTTGACTGTATCCCCACAGTCCCTTTAGGTGAAAGAAATTCTCTCAAATTCGCTTTCAACTTGTCTTTTGACTCTGTATTGTCTCGATTTTTATGTTGTCAAAAGTCGTGGGTGAAAATGACAAATCCGTCTCCACCAAAGTAATGTAACACCATATCTCCCTGAAGGTAAATAACTATTTAAATTGTTGTCGACAAAATGTGGTGGTCGGCGAATGAAGGCGATTGTCAGTTGTCACTGAATATGAGAAATGAAAGTAAGTTTACATTATAATCAACAGTCAGTCGATCAAGGAGGTAAAAACAACAAGAATTAAAAGCCACTTCAAATAGTCTGTAATCCCAGACAGCCTTGAGTCATTTTAGTCGCTTGTTTTAACTTTTATCCTATTGAATTTTAATATTCCAGATACCTTTAACGCTATGCTGTATCACGGCAGCATACCTGGTAGAAGCCACGCCGGCAAGCTACCGGCCCTACTACCACGAACGCACAACCTACATAACTGATTATAACGACGACAACAACGGTGGCCGCAGCAGATCGTCCTACAACGACAGGAAACAGCGTCAAGGGTCCCAGTCGCAGCATGGGTCCAGCGACTTTAGCGAAGGGGAGTCCCACTCGGCAAGGGATCGGATCAAGAAAGATAAGTTTGATCAGGGGTCCAAGTCGTCTGTGAGCAAGTCTGGAGCTAAAAAGGAGCAGGCGAAGAAGTCGCATGATAAGGGTTTCTATGAGAAGGAAAAAAGGTATAGGTTAACCGTTTTCTATTTGTGGTTATTTCCCAATTTAGTTTTATGTATGTTGTATAATTGTACCTTTGCTCACTTTAAAAATAAAATAATAATCATTTTAGTAATTTATAATCATAATATATAGTTAAAAACCATTGTATATCTTTTTTAAAAAAGAAGTTAAACTTTTTGATAACATTTAAGAGGACATTGATATAAGTTTCACAGTTGGAAACATACATTACAGAATGGCACTCGGTTAATAATAGTATTTACTGCTGTCAATTTATTAAAAAAATATTTAAAAATGCCAATTTTAGTATTTAACTTGAAGATACATTTAAGAAATTATCGCAATCATAAATAGTCGTCAGGATATGCGTTAAGTTGCTTGATCTATTTAAACAAAATTTAGAGAAATATTGATCTGAAAACACTTTTTTTTTAAAGTCCTTTACAATTAGCTATACATATTTGATTTGGAATTAAATATGATTAATTTAAATTTATTTATAAATTTTCTAGGTATGGTTACGAGAAATCATACGGCTACGAACGTGAAACCAAATCCCACGACAAGGCCTCCCAATCGCACACCCACAGCGACGGCTACGATCACAAGCAAGATACGGCCCAGCACAATGCAGGCGAGAAATTCATTAGAGACCTGGCCGAAGACGGCAAGAAATACAGGCAGGGTTCTAAGTCTCAGGGCAGCAAGAGCGATTTCTTCGATTCCTCTTCAAACAGACGCAACTTTGGCAAGGAATTCGAAGCAGAACTGACAGACGACATGAGGTTCTTCAAGAGGTCAGGTCCCATTTCGAATTTCGCGCCCAATTTCATTCCGAAAGAGTACATGTTCGGAATACAGGAATCACTGAGGAAGCTGAAGAATAATCGAATGAGGGGATTCCATGGTCTAGGTGGACTAAGATTGGATGCTTTGAACTTTGGATATAACCCATTGAGGTACAGATATTCAAGTCCGGATATAGAGGCTGAAATGTTAGAACTAAATCCTCTTTATTTAGATGTTGTATAAAAGCATAAAGGAAAATGTTTGATGTTAAGCATTAATTTAAACATTTAATGAGTTCTTTGATGTTGTGGAACTTTGTATTTTATCCAGTGAATCATTTACATCACAAATTACCATTCTTTTAGAAATTAAGCTATCTATTTTTTCCACAAACACTAGGACGCATGTCATGCCATTTAAGGTAATCATATAATTCGGACATTGTCTAACGTTTTACTTCCAATTTCATTCAATATAATTTGATATTAAACTGTTAAAAAATCTGTGAAAAACAATAAAACTCAGGAAATCTTGCATCCAAACACTGCGTAAAAAACAGATATTACAAAATTAAGATCACTGTAAAATAATGGAGAGTGTAATTTACAGCACTCCTTAGCCTTTTCAAAACGCAAAACCACCTCCACCGATTAGAAAATGTTAGGAAATGTAACAAATTTAAACCATTGATCATTATCTCTAAAAACTTAATTTTAAAAAATAATTTCAGTAAACTGCGTAAATATATATTCCATGAATTTCAAAACTGTGACAAGTCCATATCAGGAAACAATTTTTCATTTGTCTTGTAAAATATATAAAAATGGGTTTAGCCGATTTTTAAATTGATAGTAAAGATGAAAACGTAAAATAATCATTACTGTACATTGATGTTAAAATGTTTCTTTTATACATAAATCACTTAATTTTATGTGATTGTAAATAACATTTATTATTTATAATGATGGTATGTGTGTATTTCATTTGTGAAATGGTAACGATATATATTTTTTTTGTTAAACTTGCATATATATTTCTTGAAGAAATGGATGCTAAATCTCATTTGTTGAATAATATCAGATGAATAATTAAAAGAAAAAAAGATTTTAATTTTTTTTTAAATATATGCAGGTAGAATAAAAATGTGTTCAAAAATTAAATCCACCAGCTACACTTAAATTAAATCTATCAGTTAATTAGAACTTTTTAATTTTCAAAAAGCATACAAACGATAATTCATATTCATATTATTTTAAGGGCTAATCCTTTAGGAAGGATACACGTCTTTGTATAAAAGATAAAATAATGAAATTACTTTGCTTTTTTCCAAAAGAAGTACAATCCAAATAATTTTATAAATCTTTCTCTCTCTCTATCGCCTATGGGAATTTTTCAAAGAAATCAGCACCAATAGCATTTCAAATATTTTATTACTTACTAAACTTTATATTGAAATTTACATTTCTTACATATATTTTTTGTTTTACGTATGAACAAACAATTTTCTGATGCATTAAAGTAATGTTGAACTATTATTAAAATATTAGAAAAATGAAATATTTAAATTAAATTAGAAAAGTATTCAGAATGGTTATGATGATAAAATGGTTCATTTTGATACATACTTTTCAAAATCATTTTTAATTAAGACTTTTAATATTCAATGCTTTAATCCGAAACTACTTAACTGGAACAACAGCTGCCTATGAACTTAGCGCAAACTAATATAAGAAACAACACAAGTATAATACATTTTAAGAAGATAACTATAAGTAGTGGTTTTAAAACAAAAACTCTTTAAATATAGGCAATTATGTCATCAAATTTTACAAGAAACGTGATAGATAATGAACCTTATAAATTCTAACAATAAACTATTAAGGAGATATAGGAGTTATATTTTTTTTTGTTCCAACTCATAATTGATTTATGTACAATAAAGCAATAACCAAGCCATTTAAAAAAATAGGGATTACATTTCATACTAATGATCTACATTAAAAAAATATTTCCAAAAAAAAAGGAAATAATTCCATGAAACTTTCCCCTTAACATGTACTGGAATCAAAAAAGTCAGGCTACTTAATTTCTTTGACAGTCGTTCCAGCACAATTAATACTACACACTAGTAATATTTAGTCAAATGTCTTAACTCTTTTATGTGGAACAAACACACAAAGAGAAGCACACATAATGAATAATGTCAAATTATTTTGGAGTTGCCAATCTTCGAACGAAACGTTCGGACTTCCGTCCTTCGGCATACGTAATTCCAACCGGAGGAGTGGCAACGTGAGAGGATGGTGGCGGGAGATCTGACTCGTCTTCTTCTTCTTCCTCATCGAACGCTGATTGTCGTTTGTCGCTGTAGACTGGTTGATTGCTGTCTTTATTTTGGTTATTGTTGTTTCCTTTCAACATATCGAACGGTATCGGTATCCAGGACATCGATTTAAGGGCGTTGCTGATGTCCATTGCTGACAGTTTAAGTGGAATTATCTTGATTGTCACTGGTGTTGGTGAAGCTGAAGACCTCTGAAGGTTGCTATTGGAACGCTGGTAGTTGAAGTTTTGTTGGTTCTGATGGTTTAAATTTTGATGGTTCTGGTTGTAGAAGTTTTGATGCTGTTGAGGACCTCTAGGGAATCTAAGGGACTGTTCCACCCGGGGATCTGCGAAGTGGTCTTGGTAAGGAACAGAGCTCTGAACTTGTAAATCGTTCATGGGGTGCGGGAATGGATGAGCATGTTCGTAATAAAATGATGGCCCCGGATAAAAAGTTGTTGGATACAAGAACGTGCCTTCACCCAACAACTGGGCATCTCGTAAACGTTGATTCTGTACCATGTTTCTTGCTGTTCTCGTAACGAAGCGATTGAATCCGAACCAATTTCCATCGGGTTTATTTCCATCATTCAGCCACTGGGGATGAAAGTTCATCGGGACACTCGAAAATGGCATTAAGAATGGGGAGGATATACTTCCACTTGGTTCATAATCATCATTCTGGGGTACTCTGGGCAATGTTATTTTCGAAGACGGTGTAATCGATGGTTTTGAATTTTGAGAATTCCCAAATGCTTCAGAGTTACTAGTCACTGATTCTGAAGATCGAATCCACACAAGCAGAAAAAGAAATAATACCTGAAAAGGATATAAACTATGATTTTAGAAGAAATAATTTTATATGCTTGCTAGAAACTTTAGAAATCAATTGCATTTGAAGTACAGTGAGGGTAAAGCAAGTAGGTTTGGAACATTAACTGTCACTCATAGAACCACTTCCGCACAAATTTTAAACAACTCAGCAATTCAAATTTACCAAACAACGATTAATTTTAGTTCTAATCTTTTTTAATGCCAAAGTGTGGTATTGCAATTAAGTATTTTTTTGTGTATTAACTTTAATATTTGCCAAGTTAATGTAACATAAAAATTATATATTTGTCAAACATAAAAATTTCAAAATATTAAATTTTGTAATCCTCAAACAGTAAAAACATTCATAATATGAATAAATAATTTACGAGATAAATACAAAATTGAATGCTCTCAAAAGTAAACGTAATAAAGTTTAACGATGAAACATTAATATTTTTTTAAGAAACATTAATATTTTTTAAAGAAATAAGTTTACAGAATAATACATGCAGAAATATCAATACTTCATATCTGTTCCTATCATAATTTATTGCTTTTTAAAGAACTAGCTATTTTTTTATAATACAATAATGTAGAAAATATTAAAATAAATGCACAGATAATACTTAATACAATACTGAACTTGGCATTATTGCAATTAAACGTTGTTTAGTTAAATATGTTATCGAGTTGTTTGAAATTTGTACTTGAGCTTTTTTTTTTTCATTTTAGATTCTATGGAACACCTTTAGTTTTTCCTGACTCTTTTATGGCTAGTACATATTTTTTTTATTTTTTTAACCTGCTTGCAAAATTATAGTGCACACTATAACAAAATATTATGGGAACACTTATAAACAAAATATGTTCGTTTGAAAAATTTATATGTGGTGGTGAATATTTTATTCAAAAAATTGTTCGTTAAAATATTTTTTTATAAGTTTATATTTTAATATACTATTTTTCCGAAATAAAAAGCCATCACATATGTATCTGACTTATAAGTAATGGCTGAATGGCAAATGGCCGATATTTAATTTCTTCCTGTGATAAATTTAAATGTTAAAGATGAAAGTAGAACACATTTAGCGATATTTTTACCAATAAGCTTAAGAAATTAATTAAGGTACTTTGTTCAGGTATTGAAAGTTTGTACTTTTAAGTAAAATTTAGAATAACACACAATCAATAAACATTTTATCAATTTAAATGCTTTTATGGAATGCCTTACTTTAGGACAGTCACAAACTATGTGTAATATCGTAGCCACAACTTGAAATGTGGATACATATTTTGTTGATGATAGTTACTCCTTAAGATAAATGCTTATTTCTGTTTTTTAAAAAGTGATTTAACTTGTTTTGCCCTTGAGCTCTTCATATGTTAATATACATTTACGCATGAACTATGATTTTATTAATATTTCAAAGCATCATTTATTTTCAGGCGTAAAATTTATTTGTCAAATCTGTTTACACACTCCAGTTATGGAATTAATACGCGAAACATATCTTTCTTACGTGAAACATTACTAGAAATTTATTTAATTAAACAAAAATTAACACATTATTAATTCATTAGTTTAGTAATTATTTATCGAACTGAATGTCTTTGAATAAAATAAATACAGCAGGCAATATTATTTATTCCTGTATTACTTCATTCAATTATCGAATTAAATTGTAACTGTGTGGTGAAGTTATGCACTTGTTATGGATTTATGTGTATTAACTTTTAAATTTCGCAACTTTTACAACTTATTAAAATTATGATAATTATTAAAATGTGGCTTTGCTTTCGTTGCATTTAATATCACTGTTTCAAGCATTAAACTGAAAATTCAGAGATCTCATTCTAAAATGCACTAATTTTATAAAAGTTAGAGTGGCATTTTTTTTTAAATGAATTAAATATTTAATGTAAAAAGTAAATATTAAAACTTTGATGATTCAAAAGTTAAGTTTCTTTAAAATATAATCAACGTTTAAAACTATAAAGTATGAACTTGTAAGAAAATAAATGAGAATTTTGTTATAACATATTTTATCACAAATTAGTTTTATAATAAAAATGTTATAAAGAAATAATTGGAACTTACTTCAGACAAAGCCATCTTCATAGAAAGTTATCCACTAAATGTTGATATGACAAAAGCACTTTGAATGGTAGGGTGAAACTAAAGTTAGGCTATCATATCTGACCATCAATAACTTTTACTCTATCACGTCTTCAACTCACGGCAAAGAACTATCAAATGAGGGTAAGATCTATAAATTCTTTATTTATAATACAGACCCCTCATATACAAAACTTTACTAAGTTAACCTAGAAAACTTGCAGATGATGATCCAAATAACCAGAAAACGATTTTTTGATTTGATGAAGCCATAAAACCCTGTTCGTGCCAAATCTCGGATTGTTATCTTTTGTAGACGAAAATAAAACGAAATTATTCCGTAAGCCGAATTGTAATGACAAAAAGAAAATGGCCGACAGACGAGAGCTTAATTCCTTCAACTTTGTTCTTGACCTTTTTCGTAAAGCGGGGTGCGAATGGATGTATTCCTGGTAACATCGCATTTTCTTTTTATACCCCTTTTTCTTGAGGACAATGGCAACGCTGCTGGATGGGAATTTTTTTGGTCATTTTCGTTCTAATCTGTGACGTCAAGCGTTCTTACTAACGGTAACTGTCGCGGTTGGATAAAATTGATCGGAACAATGAAGTCCATGGGTTACGAACTTTGAAGGGACGACGGACGGACTAATTTTAGAAATGGTGTTTTGGGGTCTTTTATTACTTGGAGTTTTCTCGACAAATTTAATTTCCCCTAAAATCTTTTGTAAGGTGAATCATGGAATACTTCTTTTAATTAAATGCAAAACATTATTTCATTCTAGTAAGATGTAGGTTAATGGCCTTTTTATATTCTTTTTCTTCTCTTCATTTTGCAGGTGCTCACCTTTCACCTATCTTTTATTCAATTAATTTTTTCAAAATAATCATCAACTTTAATGCGTAACTAAATTTAGACTCTACAATATTTAACAATTTCTTAGCTTATTCAAAACACATAATTTAAGTCTACCACATATAATTTAAGACAACCTTAATTAGCGTTATACAACAGGTATGACAGACAAATGACAGTGATTGCGCCCTCTACACTCTTAAAACAAACACTCCCAATTTACCTCAGTCCGAGTGGATTTCACTCCTCCAGACTGGAAAATGCACTTCTCCTTTTGGAGTGGATCCTTTGTGTGTTAAACCTCCGACAGGATCACTCCAAACGAGTGATTTTAACTCAGTCTGAGAAAATATGCATGCCTTTAGGGTGTCGAAAATGCACTTCTCCAACTGGAGTGGATTTCACTCTTTTGTTTTAAGAGTGTAGAAGGGAGAGTGTAGGCTTTATAGCCCATTACCCAGCTCGCCAGAAGAGACAGTCACAAGAGACACACAAAGAAGGACGACCCAAACACATAGACAAATAACAACATTTATTGACGGTCACAAACATCCATGCCTAACCGGGATTCGAACCCGACCCCAGCAGCTCCAAAGGCCAGTATCCTAACGATTGAGCCACCGGGGTGGCTATACGACAGGTATGTTTCACATGGTTTAGTTTTTGCATGGCTGTGATAGAGCTTATGCTAAAACATTCAATCTTTTAAAAAGACTGAATGTTTTAGCATAAGGTGCACGGTGAAGAAAAAAAAAGACTATTTTTCTTATTCACCATGCATTTTACAATGTGCACTTTCAAAATTCGCAAAAAAATATTTCATAAAGAGCCTACATGTTATTTATATAACGTTTAATTAACAAATAAAATTGTAATAAGGTTGATCACAAAACTCAACGTTATATGTTATATTTATATTTTTGTTTGTCTTGAGGGTCTGCTTAATGATCTTTAAAGCCTCAAAAGTACATACCTTATGGTAACACTAGTATTTGATCTCACAAAATATAAGCAAACATTTTTATTTTTATGAAATACATAAAAAATAGTAATATGTTTATAAAAAATCGAGAGTATAAATGATTTAAATCAAATATGCAAAAGTGTAAGCTTGGTCTTCTTTCATAATACTTCAATTCAAATTTTCAATATAGTATTTCTTTGTAAAGTATATTTGTTATGTTTTTGAAGTAAGTGTTTCAAATATATTTGTCTTACCTTAAACTTGAATTCAATGCGTTGTTTAAAAAACTGACAATTCCTAACGTATGTAGAAGTATCTTACAGAGGTCAACTACCCTAGTATGGGTACCTATATCATTTCAACATCTTTCCAACATTATTCTGATATTATGATATCAAGTATAATCGTGCGCGATATTTTTTACTATTACGGTTTTTAAGAATAATCATAGATCCCTTCAAAATTCTCAATCATATAAAAAAAAATAAAATCCGAATGCTTTCTCCATACACAATTTCAGTTGAAAGCGTTTACTGGAAAAAGAACCTCAAATAAATTTAAAAACCGTGATGAGATAAGCGACCACTCATTTTTGCTTGGCCTACTTAACAAGAAGCGGACAGCAATGGTTTGAACGATTAAAAGTTCGTAGGTCACATCGATGGCCGACTCCCTCATCAAATTTGAAAGGAAAATGAGAGACAAAATACGATTTCTTTTCTTTAGAAAGAATAGCTATTTATGGTAACTGATTTTTTTAAGATTTATTTTAGTTCATTTTGAATTATCGTCGCACTAGAGCTACACTCTTAAAACAAACGATCTAATTTAACTCAGTTTGAGTTAAATTTTACACCTCCAGTCTTGAAAATGCACTTCTCCGAAAGGAGTGGATCCTTTGTGTGTTAAACCTCCGACAATATCACTCCAAACGAGTGATTTTAACTCAGTCAGATTTAATATTCACTCCTTTCCAGTGTCGAAAATGCACTTCTCCTAATGGAGTGGATTTCATTCGTTTGTTTTAAGAGTGCACACGAGGGATTTTGGCAACGGGCGGTCTTAATATAGAACTACAGTCAAGTGACGAGCTAACACCAGAGTACGCACCCAACGCAACCGTTAATGACGATATCGTACGCATCGTTGGGAATTTGAAGCATATTTAACGTACACTCCCTCTACACGGAGTATCATTCCTATGATATTTGTTCCCGCAAGGCCCGTTTATAGGTCGGTAATTATTTTGGCGATGCCCTGATCCGAACCTGGAACCGAACCTGACCCGAACCTTCGGCATGCAAGGCGAACGCCTGAACCGACTGGGCTCCTTCCCTCAGAATTAATAGCCGTTAATTTTAACTGTTTTGCCCTGTTAATATTTTTTTCAACCCATGACTCTTTATTTTCATAAATTATAATTTTATAAGCTCCCTGAACACGTTTCACGCATTATGTAGAGTAGGGCAAAGTTTGTCGAAAACTTAAGGAGTCAAACCTTCTGCTAAGACCTAAAACTTAAATAATAACCTTATAGAATCAAGATTAAAATAACCCTGTACTACATTAAACAAAAATATGCTACTATTATACATTATCGGTTAGGTCTTTTATTTTTGTAAAGGCATTGAAAGATAGGAAGTTATTTAGAAAAGCTTGCATTTTTATTTGTACCAGTGCATCTTAAAAAAAAATTACATTAAAGTAGTTTTTAATAAATATTAGCATGCTAACATTTAACGAATCGTAATGTATTTAAAATTAAATTTGGGTAAAGCAAGTTTTTAATAATGATTGTCAAAAATAACAATATTCTCCATTTCTTTCGCCAAAGCAATTAATCTTAAAAAAATAAAGAAAAAAGATTTTTTTAAAGATGAGTTAATGTATAAAGTTTCTTTTGCATTTCTTCCATCAAAATTTGGCGTATTGTAACCGACTAAGTATAATACCGATTGCTTAGAAAATATATCAATATCAAAAACTAAGTATAAACTATGTCGGTTATTTTTTTAACTTGAAAAATCAGACATATATAAAAGACTTTCCTACATACAGTGCTATATAGAATTGGTATGGTACGGTAAGGTATGGTACATATATATTCCAGCTTGTGTGCTTGTTCAGAGAAAAACTTATAGAATTGTATTTTCGGTTCATTTAAGATAACAGGTAAGAAACAATATATATTTCGTCTTTCACATGTGAGGAGGAGGAAAAATGAGCACTCATTTTGATATGGTCTTCAAATCTCGCTTGACTCAAACTTCGTGATGATGCCTGAACTGGAGAGGGGGACATACCTGAAAAAGATTATCTGTTGTAGCTAGACTACTGAATATTAAGATAGCAAATTAGCCCTTTGAAATGTCCATTCTTAAAGATCATTCACTTTTTTTTAAAACATTGCATTGTTTAAAGGAGTTCTGTTGCTTGTTACACATTTATGAACTACTTTTGTTGACGTATTTTGAATGATGGTTTTGGAACTCTTTGTTTATGAATATGGGAAAATGCTTTCGACCAATCAAATTAAATTTTTGAGGTTTGTAGAGATGGGCTTAAAATTAACTGGTGCAGTTTATCATCATGTATGTTACTTTTTATATTTTACAACACATTACGAAAAATTTCTTTAAACAATTTCTTGGATCTTTGAATAGCTGAATTGATGGAAAGACACAAAACTTTCCCATACAAAAATATGTACAATTATTTTTTATTCACATTGTCGAATCATTTTTTCGCAACAGCGAATATGTATTACAAAAGTTATTAATAAGGTTCTGTAACCACTTTAATTTTTAAGCGTTGGGAGAAATTTAATAGAGGTACTGTATTAAAACATCTTAGATACATTAGAAAATTTATAATTTTGATAAATAAAAGATAGTGTAGAATGGTGAACGTAACTTTATGGACTCGTCTCTTCTGTTACATAAATGGCACTCAAAAATGTTTTTTTCTGCACTTCTTTGAGCCTAAACGCAAGATAAAATATGTTTCAAATGCCAGAATTATACTTCGAATTATGAGATAGGGGGGAATTAAAAATAAGGAGCATGTGTTTTTTCACCTTACGTAATTGGTAGATTGACGAAGCGGTTGTGTTAAGATGATAAAGAGACATAACAGACTTAAAAAGAAAAAAACTGTGCATTTGAAAAATACAAAACAAAGTAGCTTTTTATATTGTTTTCTTGATATTGTAGTTTTGGTAGGCACATATATTCTGTGTTCGAGAGCACCCCGAAGTATGGTTAAGTGTTTACCAATGGGCACTTACATGATAATGACAATATAAATGATGAGATCATTTTGATTAAAAATAAAGTTCTAATTTCGAGTTCCAAACCCTAGGTCAACTCGGTTACTTTTTTTAATCAACTGTAGAAACGCAACATAGTTCGCTACTAGAGTAAGACCAATTGACCTGATGGTCATCCTAATTACGTGAATAACAAAGGGCATGATGGCTGTGTGAGAAATTTCGGAAAGCGTTCTACACCATTAACTTGATGAGTCTGTAATTACAAGATCATGGATAGCTATTTTTACAGTGTATCATATAATTTGCTGAATTGTACTCTAATAGACTTACAAATAAATTTTAAAAAAAACTACTATTTTTGGCATTTTATTAAGTAATCAATATAATTTTTTTAGTCAAATAAATTATGCCAAATATTTTTTAAAAATCTATATTCATAAAAGGTGACTTCTGTTTGTCTGTTTGTATAAGACGCGAAATCTTAAGAACCGCGCAACAGATCGTCACGAAATTTGGCACAAAAATTCATCTAATCTCCGGAACAAACGTAGGCTAAGAATTTTTCTAATCAGACTATTCCTTCTATCGTTTTCGAACGTTTTAAGGGAAAAAATACACCACTTTGGCTGAAATCCGATCATTTTCCCCCCCTTTCGTGATGCCATTCAGCAGAAAAAAAATTAAATAAAACTTTTAAAAAACTTTTTAAAATGTTCATTTTGTTCTGTTGCTAAATTCATAATTTCGAAAATAATTGATACGTTTCAAGTGACGTAATCCAACCCTTTCTAGTCTCCTTTCTAGGATTTATTGTGTTTATTTAATTTGAATTATAAATTTTAATGCATTTTTAAGATAATACTGAACTATGTTGGCTTTTGAGGGCCATCGCACTGGAGCTGCATATTAGGGTTCTTATGTCTTCCTTTTTTCGCCAAACACTTTACCAAACTCGCCAAGTTTTTCAAGAAACGTACCGAACGGCCATTTTTTTATTAGCTGGTTGTGCGAAGGTTATCGCAGGAGAGTTGAATGGGTGTGTTGGTAGCTATATCTTTTCCGCAAATATTCGCAAAAAAAGCCAAATGAGCTAAAAAAAAAAACCTATGATTTACATGTATTTAAAATTTTGATTAAATTACGATGACCTTATCGGTGAATTTTATAGCGTTTTTAAATTTTTGACTTTTTAATGTAATATAAGTAGCAGGATTCTGTACTTCATTACAAATGGTAACAGCAACATAAGCTTATTATTCTATAATATAACGGATTAAGTGATAGTTGAATGGAACTGACCCATATAAAAAATGCAAATCGTTTGTTGTTTACTGGAGTAGCTTATTTTTAATTCTTACTGATTAATTGTTTACCTAAATACGTATGTATTCTTTTTAATTTGAGTTTCTTATCAAAGGTATTTTTGAAATTAATATTAATCATTACTATATCATTACATATTACAGTAAAATCTCTTTATAACGAATATCATTACAACGAAATATCCAGTATAACGAAATTAATTCTCGGTCCCTTTTGAAATCCCATAAGAATAATGCTTTAAGATTTCCGATTTAACGAAATTTTCAAAACTCCTAGTTTCATTATAACGAAGGATTTTTCTGCGGATAACTCCGTACTTTTCTGTTTGTGCTGTTTTGTAAAGACACCAAACAAGTTTTGAAAGGGTGTATCTAGCACTTTATTGTCACTCCAGAGGAAAAGGGGAGGGTGGGTTCACCCCATACTTCCATTCTTCTTATCTGCCTTCTTCCCTAACCCCCTAGGAATGGCAGAAATTTCTATTCAATGGTTCATACTCAAACATCTGTATAGTGAGTGACCAGTACAATGCCTTTTAGAATTCTCTAATGATAGCCTGTCATTATGACACTTTGAGATTTTGTTGTTTCTGGGATTGATTTTGAAACCTTGTGTACATGGGCGTTACTTTATTTTTGTCACTAAAGCAGTCTTTTAAGTATGAGAAGGACCGTTGGCTTTGTTGTCACAGAAAATTATTCCTTGAAGACTAATGGTTTTGTTACACACTTAACCTTAACCAAAGGGGAAAGGATACACTTACATTCTGTATTTTTCTTCACTTCTTTTCTCTATGGTGTGAGCAGGTTGTCTTTTACTCTGTCTCATTCCGATTTCATGCTTACATGAAAGCTAGAATAAATGTTTTACCCCCGAGTTTTGTTCCTTTAACTTTTTTATTGTTCTTCAACTTTTATAAACTATACTTAGTTTTATATTATTTTAAACTAAATTATTTAAAATATAAATATTGTAACTTGCATATTAATGAAATTTTTTCATTTTTATTGACTTTTGAAGCATTTTGAATTTAAGATTTTTTTGTGAAATTCCGTTTTAACGAACATTCCACTATAACGAAAAACTATTTCGGTCCCTTGAATTTCGTTGTAACGGGAATTTACTGTACTATATAATTACTGAGTAATCTTAATATATTATGTAACTCAAATTAAAGAAAAAATAGTTAAATTGACTATTAAATTATTTTTTCACCTCTACCTGTGCAACGTCGGGTAACAGCTAGTCGTTTATAAACAAAACCTTATTTAAAATAAGATTTTTTTTTAAAAAAAATATCTGCTACCTATATATATGGACATTTTTAATGATTACCCACACAATTATTAACAGTATAGATAATTAATAAAGTTATACTTACCTTACACCTTATAAACTTGCTAGTAGGTTTTAGGTAGGTTCAAAAGCACATTGGTTGGTTGGTTGGTTGGTATACATATATTTTCAGGCTTGTGTGCTTGCTCAGAGAGCCGCTTATAAACCTTCGTCAAGTAAGACAGTCACAACACACACACTCACATGCACACATATGCGTGACAGATGCTGCCATCTATCACGCGCCACCTCCACAATTTAGACATGTCCCTGAAGGGGAGGGAAATAGTCTCCAGGAACCTGTACCCGTGGGAAACTGCGCAATGATCGCCCACAGGACTTTCGGACCCAACATATTTAACGAGCACGTACTCCGCATATACTCGGTGAGTCTTCAGCGACCAGGACTAGATCGCGGGACTTTCCGATCCGTAGATCAAGACACTGACTACGGGCGCCTCACAGCCCTAAAAGTAGGGAAGACTGGGTACGGTTGTGACAGTTTTCGGTTAATCGCTTATAAGTTCGTTAGTATGCCGATTAGCTGTATGAAAGTTGCATTAATAGTAAAGTGCAACACTTGTCTACGTATAAATAAAAAATTGCGTCCCTAAGTACAATAGTTAGCTTGTAAGAGCAAATTAGAAAAAAGAGGAAGTAGTGGGGTCGGTTGTGACCGAGTCAAAAAAGACACCAAAATGTCATCAAATCACTCTTTTTGCATCATCTTTAGATAAACTATAAATTCAATATTTATAATTATAACATTTAATTCATCATTTAATTAATAAATTTAATAATTATAAATTAATTTATAATTATTAATAAAAATCTTCATATTATCATTATCATCAAAAACGTTAACTAAATATTTATAGTTATACATTGCTGTAACCATGTCAAATACAAAACAAATACATAAAAATGTGTTTTTTAAAAAAAATGCACAAAATATCTTAACTACATAAAAATATATACATGTTCTTATATAACACAAATAAATCTTTTTGAGTTACACCTGTTTCGTCAACAATGTATATATCCTGTGGCTCATAGGTGTGTATGTACATAACAATTTGCATATTGTCATAAAAATCTTGCACATTTGAAGCTTTATCAATACAAATGTATCGTAACAAAGACACGATTAATTTGGTGATATATTGCCGCTCTTCGTAATAAAATCTCGCGTTTCACTTCTATAAAAGCTTCTTCATATTTCCTTAGGTCACATTGTGCCCTTTCTGCCGTCCTCAGGCGTTTTATAGGCATCTAAAAGAAAAATAAATACATTTTACTGCGTTGTCACAACCGTACCCAGCCTACTCTTTTGCAAAAAAAAAAAAAAAACAATCGCCATGACAATACAAAATAATTTACATTCAAAGTAATCACTGGTATTTCATTATTAAAGTCTAACTTATAACGAGGAAAAAACTCATTGCTCTATCTGATCACATATAATAACAGTTATGAAAAGAAATGGAATAAAAATACTTACTTTTGAGTTTTTTGACGGTGAAAAAGTAACCGAGGCCTCTGGTAGGGTTAATGTCGTGCGATGACTGATGGTATAGACTGTGGAACATGTTCAGGCAGACAAGCTGCTTCTTGCCCCTTACACCCAACCCGGTATTCCTTATGGTTTCGCTAATATAGCTACTGTCACAACCGTACCCTGGCACAACCGTACCCAGTCTACCCTACATTACTTCTATCATCGAGAAGATAATTTTTTCAGTCGAATGCATATACGTTTTCCTAATATAACAAGCTGTACAGAGTACTAATCGGTGCATCGATCAAAGGAAATGAAGAAAGGAAATCTGGAAGGGGGATGTCACTTGAAATAAACTAATTTACATATATCTGCTTGGTTGCAGTAAAATAAAAACACACTTCATCTGTAAAGATGTCAAGACATTTAATGATAGAAGTGCAATATGTACATATTGGTTGTGTGTTCATCTCGAATTCGGATAATTTATACCCAAAGAGTTCTATAGTAGGGTAGAGGAACGACTCGTACTGAGTTACCATTGGCAGCCATGGCTCACTACGGAGCCTAAATAGAGGGGAAGTTAAGCCTAATAAGTGCTAGTTAATTAATAATTTTGATACTGAGAAGGGAAGTACACCCAGGGCAAATGGGAAAATCGAGCCCGCACCCGTTACAACGCACTGACTGCAAGGGTTATGGCCTGCGATCCAAACCACTCGGCCATCGGAGACAATATCGAAGGGCATTTGGGGCCCATGTTGGTCCATGATGCGGTTGGTTGGTTCAGTCTCTACCCTACTATAGAACTATTTGTTTATACCCTGGCCAATGAGCTAGAGGGAAAAGTGGAGTGAGGTGTGCGATCCACTTAACAGGGAGGAAAACGAGCCGTTTCGAAAACGAAACGCGGAGGAAAATATCACTGCTCGCCCGGTTCGCTTCGCCTGCAGACCAATGAGATATAGGGAGAGGGATAAATAGTCCCTCTTTTTTTGGAGAACCGGGCAAAAGGTGTGAGTAGGTCGCTCAGGTTTCGGCTCGCTGATACATCACTCCAGTTTTACCTCTAGCTCAATGACCCTGGCAGTTTCGTACTTTACGAGGCAGTTACGGGAAATTTGTTAAAATGCACTTTGAGGACGATCATGAGCCATTGCCAATAGCCCACTTCAAGGCTCTATTGCTACTTTGATTTGCCTTTTAAATGACAAACGTTTGTAAGTAAAATTAAATCGCTTAACTATAACCACCACTGTAATTAAGTTAAGGCGTAAAATTTAGCTTTTCGTAAAACTCGGGTTTTCGAAAAGCTTCGGGTTTTCGGGGCAAAAATTTCTTTCATGTCCTTCAAAGGGTAAGTCTTTCGGCCACTTATCTTATTTTATAGATATTAAGAAATTTATATTCTTTTGTATTCGCGTTATAAGTTAAGTTATGAATTTTGATTCATTAATTCTATGCATTGCTTAAAGTTGCTTTCTGTGTGAAAGCATATTTTACAGCTTTTAAAGTTATAAATTGGTTAAAAGTCGGGAAATTACAAAATAAATTCTATATTAATTCTTTATAATTGAGAAAATAATTTGTAACGTCTCTACGATGTGGCTTTACTGATTTATGCCTTTCTAATATTTTATTCAATTCTTGAACATTGAAATAAATTAATAACTCTTATCCGGATCAAAAATAATTTTGTCGTTATATAGCTAGCGTTTTTTAATTATCATATTCTAAAACTACCATGCAACAGGATACGTGTCATCATGCTCGACTTGAAGTGCTTCCTTAGAATTGATAACTTTCTTGTTTAGGTAAATGAAAGTTCTACATATTAATATAGTATATTTTTGGTATGTTGTTTGTACTTTAATTATTACAGCTCACAAAAACAATTTAATATACGGTATTAATTTATATATTATAAATATATTTCCCCAGGTGTGGCAAGAAATTAAGTTTTTTTTTGTCAACCTCTCTTAAACACTTCAATATGCTCTTAATTTGTAGATATTTATATTGAAAAAAAAAGCACACTTGAATAAAAGTATCTGATTTTTTTCAATAATAAATGTAAAGCGGCTTAACTGTAAAATTGTGGTCTTTAAACATGTAATGTTTAAACTTATTCTACTAAAACATGTTATACTAAAAATTGCTTGTCTACAAAATTTTTTAACTTTAATAATTACATTGGTAAGATTAATCAAACTGTACTTTTATGACCAAAATTTGACGATCGGAGCGAATTCTTTTAATTTTTTCAGTAACGCGTACTATGTCCAATTACTTTTTTACTCGTACTTATGAGCAACTTTAGTTGGTGTATTTTAAATGATAGTTATGGGTCTATTTGTTTTTTTAATATGGGAAACAGCTGTTGAGTGACGAAACTTGATTATTTGAGATTTTTAGAGGTGGATTTAATGTAACCCTATTGGTAAATCTTTAGAATCCGGTGCTGCTTGGCGCTTGTCCAAAAACGGCAAATAATTGGCGAAACTCGCGTGCTTTATCATTGCCAGATTCTTTCAAGCCAATGCAACCCTAGTTTTTTTTCACTGATTTCTAAGGTTAATGGATCGCAGACTGCTACAGAAGAGTTGGAAGTCATTTTTTCTCCCAGGTCAATTCCAAATATCCAGTCTAGTTTGAATAAACGTTGCATTAGAGCTGCACGATTGGCAATCCACTTTGGTTTGAATTAACGCCGTACTAGAGCTACACGAGGGGCTATCCAGTCTGCAGTTTGGGGCCCCGGGCAATTTTTTTTCTCTATAAAAACATCAGTATCCAACATCGGGCAGTATTGTAGGGCCCATTGAAAGCCTAATACCCGTTTGGGGC
Organism: Hylyphantes graminicola; assembly: GCA_023701765.1. Classification (NCBI taxonomy): domain Eukaryota; kingdom Metazoa; phylum Arthropoda; class Arachnida; order Araneae; family Linyphiidae; genus Hylyphantes; species Hylyphantes graminicola. The sequence continues at coordinate 38,173,977 of CM043119.1, read as the reverse complement.
CCCGGGCAATTTTTTTCTCTTAAAAAAACATCAGTATCCAACATCAGGCAGTATTAAAGGGTCTATTGAAAGCATAAAATTTCGTTTGGGGTTCCCGGCAGCTAGTAGACCGGCCCTCTTCAAATCGACAAAATATTCAGAATAATTAATAACCGGAATATAATAACCAAAATCAGATATTCAGAGTTAACCGTAACCGCAATTCATATGCGCGCGCAACTTTACCCACAATTCATCGCTGGCAAGTATCAACAGCGTCGTCAATTAGACGAAAAAATAAATTAAGAACAAAAGAATTCCATTGCGCTCGCACATCATCCGGGCTTCTTACCCACAATTCCGCGCAAGTATTACCAGTGCCGACAATTGGACGAAAATGTTTCGCCGTATCACCAAATAAAATTGTTTATCGCTTCCTACAAAAAACGCCAAATCCCTTGGCGACAGAAGCACCGGATTCTAAAGATTAACCTAACTGGTAGCAAAAGTTTTAAAAAGTAAACTATTCTATAAATTTAGCATGGTTTTTTTTATATATTTTTAAGAAAGTTTGAAAAAACTTCAATAAAAAAAATCCCAAGTCAAAAGCAATGACTGAATTTAATGAAAGACGTAAAACTTTCCACGCAAAAACAAGCATTTATTATTTACATTGTCGAATCTATTTTTCTCAACAGTGAATATGCATGCCACGTATTGATATTTTGCAAAAACATAAATTTATAGAGAAACTTATTATAAATTTACCTTAGTATTTTAATAATTTAAGAAATGTTTTGATTTGGTATAGGAAAGACAAAATAGAATAATTAGATCTTCTCCTCGGTTAAAAAAAGAGCACTCTATTTTTTTTTAATATTCACTTCTTTGAACCATAATTCTGACTGTGGCTCTAAAATACGACGTCCGTCGCCAATAGCCCTCGTGTAACTCTAGTGCGACGATAATTCAAACCTAACCTGATTGAACCATAATGCAAAATAAAAAAAAATATTTTGATCCCATACATCTGGCTCCAATTATGAAATGTATTTAATTAAAATAAGGAGCAATTATTGATTAAAAAGACATTTTTATTCTGTATTTTAAGATATGGATTATTTTTTTAAAACAAAATGGAAAACATTAATGTAAAGAACTTTGTACATTCCACTTTATCGTTAACATTATCACCAATTACAGTTAAATTGTGTGATGGGATATTACAGTAAACATGATAAAAACAGGCCTAACTATTTGAATTTGCTTTTAAATACTTTTTAAAGTTTTAACGATTTAACGTTAATATCAAACTTTTTTTCCATTCAATAATATTTTTGCATGCTTAAAATATTTAATTTTAAGCTTTATAAAAATGCAGATTTTATAGGAATAAAATCAATAGATTAATTAAAATTTAATTGGTTTTGAAACAAGTTTTAACTAAAAATATAGCTGTTTTGCCTTTGAATTTTTATATTCTATTACAAGTAGCAACAAGCCTTAAGTAGCCAATGTAGCAAACAAGTAGCAAATGCTTATGTGGGACTGCTTTTGTACTTTTTTAGCTTCTTTAGAGAGCTTTAACTTAACCAGAAGTAAAAAATGAACGTTTAAAAAAATGTGCTTTGAAAATACATCCATATTTACATCCACAAAACCAAAAACAGTTTCACTTAATTTTCTCAAGAAGAAAACTTGTTCTTTTTACTTAAAATCAAATCTGTTATTTATCCAGCAAATCCCCAGAGGTCTTCCCCTCTCGTTTATCATACATATATTATTCGCAAACTTTTTTTAAAAAAAATATTTATGCTCCATTAGAGATTTTAAGACCTAATCAAAATGAATTGTATACGGAAACCGTAAAGGAGACATTTTCTGTTTACTACCTTAAATGTGATACGATCGATCTCATTGTTTTTGCCATGAAAGCACTGTTTTCCCAGAGTTCAGACAATAGGATGATGCATTATTGGATGATAAGTATCTCAACAGTAGTAATGTGGTAGGAAGTAACCTGAAATTGTTTTGAACTCGTTTTAGAACAATTTGTTTCGTTTGACTCCTTTTGGTTAGTTTATCCACAATGATTTTAGGTATTAACGTAATTGTATTAATTATATAACGCTTTTGTTAAACAGTTATTGAGAGAGTGAATTTGTGTATTGGATCAAATTATACATAAAATATGCGGGTGATGTTTTTTCGTAATGGTATAACATTTCCTTGTAGTTTTAATGAATTAATGACTGAATTTTCTAAGAAATAATGTAATCTTCAGAAAGTATTGTCTTTACTTTTTTGAATTTGTATTTACAACATACTATAAAAACGTTTATTTTGCTTTATTATTTAGCAAAACTAAAAAGTTTAGAATGATTCAGGGTTAAGAGGTTGATAGATTTCGTACAAATGTTACACTTTTAAAGTATAGATTTGCCAATTTACTGTAAATTCATCATTCAAATTACTAAATACTGACAAACAAAGTGTAGCCATCTTTATCTATGTTATCGTGCTAATTTTTACATACAATAATTTACAGTTATGTAAAAGGCAACCCTAATTTTAAAGAATATAAACCAAAAAAAAATTAGTCGTGGCTTTTAATCGCTGTAACAATTTCCACTTAAAAGTCACGTCGGAAGAGGGCAGCACCAAAACTAATGCTATTCAACGGAATCTTTACTTGAATTAGCATTAGAATAGGTAGTTTAACCTTAACCGCGTTACTGTTATTCATTATCTTTTAATTTATTCTCAATCAATCAACCACATTGAAGGTTGTCTATTTGGGCAAGAGTTTGGCTGATTCATTATTTTGAGTCCCAAAATGGGGATTTCCAATAAATTAGTGTTCGCAACTTGGTGATACTTAAATTTCAAAATGTAAGCATCTTCACTGGTAGCTTGCCAGAGCAAAGGAAAAGTAATACTATTGCGAAAATCGTACGTAACTGTTAAGTGGTTGAAAATGTTCAAAAAAAAATAGCTCGTGATTAAAATCTAGTTGTGATACATAGATAGTTTCGATCATGAAATGTTACATTCATATTCCTAAAAAAAGCAATTGATATTTTTTTTATGAGTGTAGATATCAAAGACTTGGTTCTAACAAACAGTGACAGCTTTTACGACTGACTCATTAGTTGCAATATGAAATCGCCAACAAACCAATCAGTTTTCGTAAATGCTTTCTGGAACCGTGGAATCAGAGACTGTGATTAGTAAGTGAACATCAGAATGCCATTTCAAACGTACAGCTTGTGTTTAGAAAATTCAGAGGATAATCTGGGTATTTTTATGTTTATCTTAATATTTGTTCATATCTAGATAATGAAGAATAAATTGTCATTCATGCGACATGTGAGTCAAGTAAAACATTTTAAAACATTTTCCTAAATTTTAAAATTAAATTTACGAATGAGATTTGGATGCTTCATATTTATCAATCACAAGTCCAAAAATATTTTTATCATTGCATTCTAAATTTTAATGTTAGTAAAAAGTTTTCAAAAGTTTAACAACGTAATTATTTTCATACTTGATACGGTGTATTTTATTTATCAAGTTAATAAAATATTGGTGTAGTGTTTGATGAAACAGTGTGAAAAATCTACATTTTTAAGATTGGTGTTTAAAAGTAACTTTTACACACAAGTTTTATGGGTAGTGAAGCAGCACCCTTGAAAAATTCTAAAAATCTTAAATTTTCGTAAAGTAAATTTTTAAAATTGCACAAGTTCCGACCACATACCACAAAAGTTTAAAGCAAAAAAAATAGTTTTTAAGTAAAATACGTCATTTTGGTGCCTTTAATGTAGTATTTTCATTTACGTTAACAAGCATCATTTATTGGTGTCACTTTTGTCTTGTTTACAAGACGTCAATTTGAAGTCAAAAGATTAGTTTCTTTTTGTCCTAACTAAAAAACGTCATTCCGCTAAATATTTTAATACTTTTATTCATACGTATAAACATCATTTAAACTTTTTTCTCCTTACTCATCTAAATATCAAATTTTGACGTGTCAATTTGAGCCTTTTTATCCTACTTTTTTGTTATTGTTTTTAATTTGGCTATATGAGAATTAAAAAGAATGGAAAAAGTAGATATTGATTTGCTAAAGATGTAAAGCCGTACAACTGGTACCCGGGTCATTCTCTGAAAAAGGGACAAATCGATGTCCCGGATACTTTGATCTTTATTTTCAAATTATCTATGCATGTTTGTGATTTATTAGTTTAAAAATTGGCACATAATATAACTTGTCCTACCTAAACAATATCAAATTATAATAATTCACAGAAAATTGCGTTTTAAATACCCGATTTGTCACTCCCTCACACTGTCAATACTTACTTTTACCCCTTTAAACATCATAAAAATTTCATTTTTAAATAAATAACCCTTTTGGGGGAACTATTTATGGTTAATTAGTTTGTATAGTTTCCAAAAATGCGTATAAGGGTTTTCTACCATCAATAGTTTTTGGTAATTTTATGAAAATGTATTGTTGCTGGAGTTATAGTCCCTCCTTCAACGCTGATTTCAGGTTCAATTAAAAACTCACTAGACGACAAAAAAAAAACGAATTTAAATTGCAATGTTATTCTCAAAGGTTTGTAGCTTATAAATCAGCCACCAATTGTTTGGCTCTATGAATCATTAAGTTTTTAGAGTACTTTTAGTAATAAAAATAGACTGGGAGTCTTTTACTGTCGTCACTCCCTCAATCTCATTTACTAGTTATAGATAAGAGAGAGTATTTTTTAGCACTAGTCTCAAATTGTAAGTATTTAGGTGCAGATTAACGTACCATCCCTAAACCTTATAAAAATTTCAATGAAAATTATATTTGATTTTTCCTATGGAATCGTCAATTACTCACTTCTCAGCCTTGAAGGTCAGTTCACATTGGATAACTTCATCTTGGATCTTTCTTTCCAGGCGCATTCAATACGAATCGGTTGTTTCGCTTCAACTGTAGACTTTTTAAAAAGCACATGCCTTTAGATATCTCACGAGAGTGATAATGCGTATCTTCTTCAACTTTATTATCAAAAGTTAGGGTTAGTTTAATTATCATTACACTAGAGCTACACGAGGGCTATTATCGAGGGCTATTATCGTAGCTGATGACGTATATCGTAATTAAGAACCATAGTCATGTTGTTATTAGAAGATTTATGTCGAAAAACTGTAAAATAAAATGAGGTGGACCTTTTTTAAACCCTCGATCCTCTAAACCAAACATATAAATATCAGACTTCACAAACGCAATTTACATAATTGAAATTAAACTTGACAAAGTGCCAATATTCAAGTTTAGTCAGTGTCGGCTTGTCACTTGATTGTAGCTCTAAATTATGACGCCCCCGTCGACAATAGAAATAATTTAATTATGCTCCGTCATTTTTTTTTTTTTTTTTTGCCGTTCAAGAAAAGTTCAAATCTTCCTTTTTTCAGAAACCAAAGCCTATTTACTTCTAATTCTATAGAAGTATAACTAACACATATAAATGTTTACATTTTACTTCATGAAAAGTTATTTTTGCTCCGCAACGTGCAACGCGTTGCACGGAATCATTCATTGTTTTAAAATCGTAATCAATTTATGTTCAATTATACACTTACCTAAAGTTTATTGATTAAATTAATAATAGTTTAGCTTAAATTGCAACTGTACAAACCTTTTATTATTTAATAAGGGTGTAAACTTGGGCATTTTTCCCGTCGCGTCGTGAGTAGCAAAAGTTCCAGCGGTATTGTTTTCAATTTTGGTTCTTATGTAATTCGATTTTTTATAAACAATGCAATATTTTTGTTACTTCACTAAAGCTGTTGTGTGCAGTTTTTTCCACTAAAACCAAAGGTGTTCTCTGTTTGTGAATCCCGTTAAAATGTTGCCCCATAATTTCGTTTATCCTCATTGGACAAACTATCATCTAAACTCTAAAACGAAATTTTACAAAAACATTGACATTTTGGTAGTGCTTTGCATGCTTGAAATTTAATAGAATAAAAATTCCAATAAATATCAGAAATAAAAACATGCCCGTTCGTAAATAATTCTATAAAAGATTCCCGAAATAGAACTGGACGAAATAAACGTTCATTTTGAGAGTGAAGTCAAAACAACCGAAAATGAAATCGCAGGAAGAAATGAAAATCCAGGAGTTACATCATAGTTACATATAGTGAAAAAGTTCGAAAACAGCTGAAAAATTCAATGGTTGAAAGTTTCATCATTTGACTTTTAAATTTGGAATCAGTTACCATACCTATATTTAGACTTCTTGCAATAACTTTATCTTTCTAGTACTTCCGCTATAAACTTTTCAGAAATTTAAAGTCTGACTATTTTTGTGAAACAAGTTTGTGGAAAAACTTAAATTTGTGTATTGTTAAAATTCTTGTTTTTCTGAAATTCATACTTCTACTTATTGTTTTGACTTACATTTTAAGATTACTTTCATTAAAATATTAGTGAAGTTTTATGAAAAAAATACGATTTCTTGTTTTAAATCTCTCCTGGTTATTCTAACGTTTGTGTGTTTGGCATGTTGCGAAACCATATTCTATATTTAAATGTTGCGTGAAACGCATATTTTTGTAACACCGGTAAGTGCGAGGTTATGGACAACTATAGAATGTATTAAATATTAAGGTTTTAAATGGCTTTTTTTAGATCAGTTTTTTACTAACTGTAATATTGTAGCACTTGGAAAAACTTGTTTAGTCTAGTTAATTCTTCTTATATATTTTCAAAGGTTTCCAATTTCTTACTTTAAAGCAGGAAGAGCATTTTTAATTTTTTAAAGACTTAAACTGCAAAATAACTTGTAATAGCACATTAGGGTTTAATTATGAACGAAATGTAGGCAAGAAGACAAGTAGGTTTGAAACAGAAATTCACTTAAAACTGTTTCCACATAAAATTCATGCGTCTAAAAAAGCACCGAACACCGCATTTAGTTCTATGTTAATTTTTTAAACTACAAAATTAAAAAACTTTTTTTATTGGAGATTCAATAACTATTACTTATCGTTTGAAATCTATAATAACAAAAAAAGGTCCGTGCATGTGTGTCCCGGCATTGTAATTGCTCTTTAACTAGACATCCGTTTACGTTGTAATTTGGCACAAATCCGTAGTTCATACTTAAGTTACGATTTTATTTTTTTTGCATTTCAAACTTCAAAATCTATTTCTGGAGAAAAATGAAAAATTTGGAATTAAAAGTTCATCACAATCGAGCTGCATTTTAGGGTTTAAGGGCTTCGTTTTTCGTTAAATACGTTGTCAAGCTCGCCAACTAAAGAGACGCAAAATGAGCAAAATATTTTTTTTTAAATAAATGATTTATATGCTGGTTGGCTGTTCGAAGGTTATCGCGCTAGAGCTGCATAATGAATCTGTTTGGCTATATCTATTTTCTCGCCAAATAGGCTACCATACTGGCCAAAATATTACCAAAAATGCGCCAAATGAGATATAAGTATTTTTTAATGATTTGTTTGCTGCTTGTTCTTAAATCATCGCGTTCTACAGCTGTATAAAGGACCATTTGTTTCAATCTTCATTCTGTCGCAAAATAAGTGGTGAGGATCGAAATGTGGCAAATGTGTAGTTTTTTGTAAATTTCATGCAGGTTAGTTGTAAGAAACTCCTTGCTCTGTATAGCAATATTGCTATATATTAAGCCATGTGTGCGAATCTTTAACCACCAAGTAGGTCGCCAAAATAACTACATTTTAGCCAAAAATGTGCAAAATGGGATAAATGAGTATTTTTCTGCCTTGTTATTGCTCTTATAGACTATCTCCATTTTCTCATCCCTTAAACTATGTCGAGAAATTTACCAAATTAGTGAAACGTGGTATTTTCATGTTTTGTTTGTGGTTGTTCAGAAACATCACTTTATTCCTCTTATCTGGCATTAGTCTTATGCAAAACTTAGATTTTCCAACAACAGCTCTTTACCTGTCCCGCTTCAAAGCCAAACTTTTCAAGTTTTTGATCTTCAATTCGGCTAAGTCTTTCTATGTTGTTAATCCAAGTCTCAATAGGTGTCCCTCTTCTTCTGGTAATAAATAGCTTTCTCTTTGAAATTATTTTAGTGATATTATTTTCGTTTCTACGCTGTATTTGTCCAAGCCAGCATAGTCTTTGCGATTCAACGAATCTTACAATATCCTTGCTTTTTTATAAGCTGGAACAGTTCGCTAAGTCATCATTCATGAAGCTACTTTTTTTTGTCGTCTACTATTTTATTGCCAAATTCGTCATCTTGTGAGCCATTAAACGGGCCAAATGCGTGAAAAAAAATTTTAATGCATAACTGATATGTTAACTGACAGTCACTAATAAAATACTACCAGTCCTAATAAAATTTGCAGAGCTTGCTCGAATTTGATTCAAAGAACTACTACTTAAAAGTTTCTTGGAAAATCACTAATAGAAATAAGGAAGGCTAAAAACTAGGTTTAATTGTAAAGAGATTTATTTTAAAAGTTAAAAACGAAACGTGCCACTTGCACTCATCACTGCTCACAGAGCATACCTTACAAACAAGAAGGGAAGAAAGAGTGATACTACATGATTGACCGCAGCCGTATATATAGTACCGCTCATTTACATGTATACACGGCAACCAGTCAATCATGTTGTATTTACATAATATTCATGAAAAAATTATATAGTATATTATGATGTAGTACATATTATAAAGTACATAATTAATATGGCCAAAAACTAGTTTGTTTAGATAAGTAATATTATATTTAATCTAGTTTGATTAACTATGAAAAATACTAAAGTAAAACAAACCAAACCTATTCAGCTCCGACTTTATTCTGACGTCGTTAATATGAGCTGAAGTGAAAAATTACTTGTTTACTAAAAATGTTTACAGGCACGTTGCCGAAGGAGCCCGGATGGCGGAGAGTGGTAAGCATCGCAGGCCAGCAGTCTGCGTGCTGTAACGGGCGCGGGTTCGATTCCCGCCTTCGCCCTGGGTGTATTTTCCTCTCTTTGTGACAGTAAAAAAATATTTCTGTGTCTGTCTTACTTGATGAAGACTTATAAGCGGCTCACTGACAAGCACACAAGTCGGAATATATATGTAAAATACCCTACCCCTACCCTACGTTGCCGAAATATTTACGGGAAATTAGAGAAAAGTAAGTTAGATGAAATCTTTATTTTTTAAATAATCAGCTGAAACTTTATTTCCCAACATTAACTTTAAATAACATTACAAGTTTGGTTTAGATGGTATTTATGAGGGAAAATACGATGACAGTAAGTTCATACTGAGTACGATTTTCGTGTTATAAAAGTGTGCATAAAATAGCTTATTTTGGATTTTGTAATTATAAGTAAATATAAGTAACGTGATGTAATATCTTATAATAAAGAGGGAAGAATAACATAAGCTTATTACCCTATATCAGATAAAATGGTACAGCTGGGGAAAAAAAAAACGAATCACCCCTCGTTTCTCGGTTGCTATTGATCAAGTAATTTTGTGTAAGGTGTCAATTTCCAGGAAATAGCGTGAGGAATTGGGAACTGGCAACAAAAATTTTAATAGGGGTCGTATACATATTAAAATGAGTACCAACTTTGAAAATTCCAATGGCAACCCCCAATTTTTTTTACATAAAAATGTTCAGCACCTTCAAAATACCCCATGTATAAAAAAGAATTATTTATTTTGCATTATTTGCTGAGATATTAAAGCCTTAATTTTGAACTCGTTTAGGGGCAAATCTCCTAAGTGAAAAAATGTAATATTTTGGTTGTGTCTTTTCAAAACGACAAGCTAAAAAAAAAGTTAGCATAATCTCGCCAACAGATGCTAGAATTTAACTTTCTTCAGTAATATTGGGATTTTTCGAATGTTTTTTTTTTTTTTTTAAATTTTGGTTTTTAAAATTCAGAGATAAAATAAAGGCTAGAAGATGAAAAGTTTTAATTTTAAATTAAGTCGCATATACGGTTATTTATAACGAACAGATTTTTAAATGCTATTAGTTACAATCAGATTGAAAAACATGATTATTACACTTATGTTTTAAACTTTTTATGCAAATTTTTTTGTTTCATTCACATTGTTGCAAAAAGTTTGTTTAAAATTCGTCGCACTCCATCTGTAATATTTGCCCAGTGGCTTAGTGGTAGTGCTTATTTCGCATTGCCACGCCACAGGTCCGGGGATCTAATCCCGGATTGCGCTGGGTCGATAAAATGAGGACCAAGCATGCTTGGGGAACTAAACGCTGGGGGTTCCTCGTGAGGCTTTCCACATTACCGGGATATATGCCTTGCACCCCAGAGCCCTTGTATCACGAAAGATGAAATGGGCACGGCAGGCCCTGGCCCACTAATGGGCTGTTGCGCCGAGGAGTTTGGTTTTTTATCGGTAAACCAGGTATTGCAATTTGAGGGTTACAACCTTCACGATATATAAGGAAAGCAAAATAAAATTACTCAGAATGATTTGGTAATGATTTTTAACCAACGCCAGTAGGCACTAATCATTTTAAATAATTAATGTAGTAACAATCAAATGTATTTAAAACCGAATTCCAATAATATTCTAGGGTATTTAGTTTTTAATATTAAACATACTTTTTGAAATTGTATTGGAAATAACATACATTTAAAAATATAGTAACCGATATAATTTAATGTTAATTATACAAACAAAATACATTGTATGCACTTGAAATAAGGAAAGATTTTTGGACATTTGACAGAAATAGATAATTTGAATAAACATTTACCAACAAACACTTTTTAATCAAGAAACGATAATGCAATTTAGGATAAAATTTGCCGAGTTATTTTTTACCCGGTCCCTAAAATTCGTCTTTTTCAGTTTTTTTGCAATAACTCGGCAAATAATTGTTATTGAATTAAAAAATTCGGGATTTTGGTTCTACTTGATCTACTTTATCGATTTATGTAAAAAAAAATTTGGGGTTGCTATTCATGTTTTATTTTTTCTTATTTAAATTTAAATAAAAAATTATTAAAAATGAAAAATTGATGAAAAAACATGTGTGATTTGTTTTTGGAAAATTAAGAAGTATATAATGAAAAAAAAATCTTTGTTTAATTCATTTTATTTGTAGAGGTATGAATAAAAGCTTGTGAAACTTTTTTAACATTATGGGCGTTCAACTTTGAATACTTATATCTCAGCAAATACTGCAGAATAAATAATTCTTTTTTATACATGGGGTATTTTGAAGGTGCTGAACATTTTTATGTGAAAAAAATTGGGTGTTGCCATTGGAATTTTCAAAGTTGGTACTCATTTTAATATGTAGACGACCCCTATTGTAATTTTTATTGCCAGTTCTCAATTCCTCACGCTATTTCCTGAAAATTGACACCTTACACAAAATTCCTTGATCAATACCAGCCGAGAAACGAGGGGTGATTCGTTTTTTTTTTCCCCAGCTGTACGTATACTTGGATCGATTAGTCTTTTTAGTCCTTGCAAAGAACGGGAATTCATTTGCTAGTACATAATATTTATAGGTTTTTAAGCACCTAATAAGTAAAACGTGTCATATCAACGTAAAACATTGAAACAATGTGTATCCTTGAAAACAAAACAAAACGAATTCCTTTTTAAATAGCATTTAAAAATAAACAAAAGAATAAAACAAACCCCACAAATGTAATTATTTGAATAAAAGCTTAGTCATTAATAAATGCTTAAATGAAAATGTATGCCTGCTCTTTACGTCTGCTAATTTGAAATCCATTTTATTTTTTAAGCTGGTTTAGATTTCCTCAACTCTCTTCAAATAATATTACCGAATTAAATTTAATTGATTTTATAAATTTGAAGATATGGTGGAATATTTATGCGTAAAATAAGAGTTTGCACTTCATAACTTTTCCACAAATACAAGATGCATGACTTTTTAGATTACTTTCTTTTGTCATGTACTGTTACAGACTTGATGTCTGTGGAAGTCCGACGATGGTATGTCTATAAAGAAAAAGTTCTGTCTCACTGACTAGAATAAATCTTAATTCATTTATAATCATCTTAATTCATTTGATTTACAATCAATCCTAAATACAATCTCAATCGTAGCTTAAATACAAATATCTTTAATACAATCTTAATTCATTTGATTTAGAATGAATCTTAATTCGAACGAATATTAGTTTTAATGTAATAGCTTGTACTCAATATTTTTGCTTTGGCTAAGAAAGTGAGTAACAGACAGATGTAGAAAAAAATGTGTGTTTAGAAAACTCGATATTCTTTTGAAGTTTAGAATAGGAGCTAAAATCCCTTATTTTTGGTTTAAATTAAAGAACATGTTGAGATAAAAGTACAAAATGTTTAATAGGTATTAAGTTAACTGGAAGGATTTAATCAAGATTAAATCAATAATTTTTTTTACCTGTAAATGGCATTTACAAAACATTCTGGATACCATGTTTTCAATATTCTAATTAATGCTTTAGTTTTTTTAGTTCAAAGAGGCAATAGTATTTGTGAAACTATCAAAACTCAAAAATCATAATACATCGTCACATCTAATTTTTTTTGTCCTTCTTAGAGACGTAGAAAATGGATTTAAACTATTCTAAAATATATCAACATTACTTTCTTTTTACCCATAGAACATTTTGTTAAGATCGTCAATTTTTTTTTGTGGTTGGGCTGAAATTGGCATAAATTATCATTAAAGACAATAAAGTATGGTCTAATGTTATATACTGCAAAAAGTCTAGCATTCGATGTTTCCGTGCTACGGCGGCTAAGTCGAATGCAATGGCTTCCAAACCATGTTTCTGCCCTACACAAACACCTAAGAGACTAGTCTTGTTTCTAAAGCAACATTTATCAATACCATTCATGCATAAATGCTATTTATCTGACAAAAAGTTTAAACTATTTAAGTTTTTGTGTTTACACACTACATATAAAACGAAATACGTAATTATAGAGGGTATATACGTAATTATAGAGGATACGTGTGTATTTCAGGCATCTCCTGTCACATCCTAATAATATACCTTCGAAACACAATAAGTTTTTAAAAAATTAGTATGATAAGCATGTAGTAGCTGATAACAGGATTATAGTACATTCCAAATTACATTAGGTAGTTTATATGGAAGTGTAATAACTATTTAAAAACTAAAAAAGCTAGAGCCTTTTAACGAAATCTTAAATCCTTTTTAACACCCAAACTAAGTTTATAACGTAAAAACTAGAGGACCGTTCAACTGTCCGTCGCCCACTTTCATAGCTTCAACTTTTTCAAAAAATCGGAGCATCGAAACTAGAAGTCATTGAAAATTTTAGAAGAAAAAAATAAATTTCGAAGAATTTCATTCTTTTAAGAGAACTAAAAATTAAGACCCATTTAAAAAGCATGAGTGCATTTTTAAAGGAAAGGAATTAAATAACTATTTTCACTTAACAATCACAGGCAAACTATATATTACACTAACTTTATAAATATGGCGTCGCACGTGTTTTCTTAATTACGGTGATTTTTTTTATGTAAACTTTCATTTTATGTCAATTGATCTCTTCGCTGTTCGGAACTTCATCAAGATATAATATCCCATTCTGATATAAGCATAACATTTAAAAAAAAAAACTAATATCCGATTGTATTCCGGCTCTTAAAAGAGATTGAGAGGATGATTAATGTCTTTTTAGTTTCCTTCGTAAGTCTATAAAGAACAATGAAGTTTTTAAATAGAATTATGGATTTTGGTAAGCAATGAAATATTATATAATATATTTGTTAAATTATATTTAAAATTTTGACACTGGGCACAATTAAACACTGGGGTTTTCGCGTAAGGCTGACCACCTTACCGGGTCATATGCATCCCAGAGCCCTAGGTCACGAAAACTGAAATGGGCATGGCAGGCCTTGACCCACTAATGGGTTGTTGCGCCGATAAGTTTTAGATTTAAAATTTAAAGATTTCAAAATTTATATGTTTTAGCCTAATATTTGTCACAAAATGTACAAGAATCTTAGTCCCAATATTGGTTTTAATATAATAGCTAGTACTCGGTATTTTTGCTTTGGCTAATAAAGTGGGTGACAGACATCGAAAAAAAAATTGTAGCTAGAAGACTCGATATTTCGTTTTAGTGTAGAACAGGAACTAAAAATTCTTAAGTTTAAATTGAAATGCAAATAAAATTAAAAGTTTTAAAAATGAGGTAATTTAACTGGAGGAATTTATTCAATACTAATTCAATCAATTTTTTAAAAATGTTAATGGTAGTTGCAAAACATTCCAGATACCAATATATTTTCAATGTTTTAATAAATGTTTTTCTTTCTTATTTCAAAAAGCCGTTAGTCTTTGAAAACTCGAAAATCGTACGTCGTTGCATCCATTTATTTTGCCCTACGTAAAGATAAAAAAAAAATCCTAATTTTTAAAATTTATCAAATTATCTTAAAACCTGCTTAAAATTTCATTGAATTGATGTTGTTGCTTTAGAAACAAGATCGTCTATTTTTTGTTGGGTTGAAATTGACATAAATCAATCATATTAACGACCATGAAGAATGGCCTGAATATTACATGCTGCAAAAGTCTGGCATCCGATGTTCCCGTGTTACGGCGGTTAAGTCGAATGTAAAGGCTTCCAAACCATATTTCTACCCTACACAAACACAAAATAGAAGGGTCCCGTTTCTATAGCAACATATATCAATACCATTAAGTCATAAATACTATCTTTTTGGTGGAAGGATTAAACTATTGTAAATTTTTGGCTTACACACACATATAAAACACAAAGTGCTTCATTATATAGTCGTAACACTCGTCCATATTTCAGCCATCCCGTTTCTTATCCTAAAAATATACCTTATAAGCACAATGAGTTATAACAAACAAGTTGTGATACGTATTTAGTAGCTGATTACCGGATTATAGTACATTCAAAATTGGATTAAGAAATATATATGGAAGTGTAATAACTATTTAAAAACGTAAAAGGTTATAGAGCATTTTAACGAAAACTGTAGGCCATTTTAGCTCCCAAACTAAGATCCTCGTGTAGCTCTAGTGCGACGATAATTCAAACCAAACCAAACCAAACCCAAACTAAGATCATAACGTGAAAACTGGAAGTCTGTCAACTGTCTGTCACCCACTTTCATAGCCGCAACTTAAAATGGTACTGTGGTCATTGAAAATTTCTTAAAAAAATTCCATTTCGAAGTATTTTATTTTTTTAACAAAACTAAAATTTAAGACCCATTTCAAAAGAATGAATGCATTTTTAAAGGAAAGGAATTAAATAACTATTTTCACTTAACAATGGCAGATCAAACTATATATTACAATAGCTTTATAAATCCGGCATCGCACGTGTACTATTAATTGCGGTGATTTTTTATGTAAACTTTTATTTTATGTCTATCTCTTCGCTGTTCGGAACTCCATCAAGATATAATAATCTCCCATTCTGATATCAGCATTAAATTTAAAAAAAATAACTAGTTTCCGATGCATTCAGACTCTTAAGAGTTTGAGAGGATGACTCGTGTCTTTTTAGTTTGCTTTCTTTTGTTATGTACTGTTACAGACTTGGTGTCTGTGGAAGTCCGATGATATGTCTATAAAGAAAAAGTTCAGTTTCACTGACTCACGTATCTGACGAAGTACAAATTTCAAATTTACGAAATTAATTCCTTACGTTTTGAACTGTATTTTTTTAACATTGTATTTTTTTTATAATTGTGTTTCTAAGATAGCGAATTTTCGAAATCCGAACTCAAACGGTGTCTATAAGCGTAATACTTGATCCAATTTCTTCATAAGAATAGAATTTTGCATTAATGTAAGCTTTTGATTTATACTTAAAAATTGTTGAACCTGATTAAATATTGTTTGAAAACTAATTTGTCTTTAGTGGAAGAACAACTATCAACAGGAGTCTGCGTATGATGGCATTTGCTGTTGAAACATTTAAAACTCTATAGAATTAATTTACATTAGATTTGAGGCATGCTTAAATTAATGTTTAATTAGGTATTGGGATCATAAATGCAATCGATGTTTCCATGCAACTGTGGTAAAGTCGAAAGCTATAGATTCCAATACTGTTAAACACATCCTAATTTTAATTGCTTCCTTATTTTAAATAGTTCCAATTCAATAACAACTATCAACTTAACCTAAGGTAGTTATTCTTCTTCTACTACTAGATATTAATTTTAACCTTTGATTTTTGGCTCGTGAGACAAGCTATTTCAATTGACCACTGGGCGAAAAATAGTTGGCTTAACTAATTTATGAGGTGCAGCACAAAAATATAAAAGCAAAATATTTTATTTGAAGTTAGATTTAGATGATAACTTGACATATTTTTAGCATGAGTTAATCATTGCAATTTCCATTATAGTTTTAAGATGAAACTTTTAGGAGAAAAAAATTTAGTGTTTAATAAAAACCACTTTAATAGTCATAAGAATGAGTTTTTATTCTTGATAATAAACAATGAAGTTTTTAAATTAAATTATGGATTTTGGTAAGCAATGAAAAATTATATAATAAATATATTTGTTAAATTAGATTTAACATTTTGACACTGTGCACAATTAAACACTGGGGTTCCTGGGTAAGGCTGACCACCTTACCGAGACATATGCCTAGCACCCCAGAGCCCTTGGTCACGAAAGCTGAAATGGGCACGGCAGGCCTTGGCCCACTAATGGGCTAATGCGCCGAAGAGTTTTAAGATTTAAAATTTAAAGATTTCAAAATTTATATGTTTTGCTTAACATTCGTCTCAAATTGTATAATGAATCTTAATCCGAATATCGGCTTTAATATAATAGCTAGTACTCGGTATTTTTGCTTTGGCTAATAAAGTGGGTGACAAACAGACGTTGAAAAAAATTGTAGCTAGAAGACTCAATATTTCGTTGAAGTGTAGAACAGGAGCTAAAAATTCTTATCTTTAGTTTAAATTAAAATACAAATAAAATTAAAACTAAAAAAAATTGAAGTAGTTAACTGGTGGAATTTATTCAATACTAATTCAATCATTTTTTTAAAATGTTAATGGTAGTTACAAAACATTCCATATACTTTCAATGTTTTAATAAATGTTTTACTTTTTTAGTTCAGAAAGTCGTTAGCCTTTGTGAAAACTTGAAAATCGTACATCGTTGCATCTATTTATTTTGTCCTGCGTAAAGATAAAAAAAAATAATCCTTACTTTTAAACTGTCAAATTATCTTATTACCTGCTTAAAATTTCATTAAATTGTTGTTGCTTTAGAAACAAGATCGTCTATTTTTTGTTGGGTTGAAATTGACATAAACCAATCATATTAACGACCATGAAGAATGGCCTAATATTACAAGCTGCAAAAGTCTGGCATTCGATGTTCCCGTGCTACGGCGGTTAAGTCGAATGTAAAGGCTTCCAAACCATATTTCTACCCTACACAAACAATAAATATACTAGTCTCGCTTCTATAGCAACATTTATCAATACAATTAAGTCGTAAATACTATCTTTTTGGTGGAAGGATTAAACTGTTTAAAAAAATTGTTTACACACTACATATAAAACGCTAAGTACGTCATTATAGAGTCCGTAACACTCGTTCGTATTTCTGCCATATCCTAATAATATACCTTCTAAACACATTAAGATATATATAAAAAAAATGTGATACGATTTAGTAAATGATTACAAGATTATAGTACACTCCAAATTACATTAGGAAGTTTATTCGGAAGTTTAATAAATGTTTAAAAACTAAAGTCTATAGAGCCTTTTTAACAAAATCTCAAGGCCATTTTAGCTTCCAAACTGAGTTTATAACGTAGAACTGGAAATCCGTTCAACTGCCTGTCACCCACTTTCATAGCCTCGACTTTAAATTGCTACGTCAAAAAATGCAGAGCGTCGAAACTTGAAGTAATTGAAATTTTTAGAAAAATAATTAGAGTTCGAAGTATTCATTCTTTTAAGAAAACTGTAAAATTTAGGAACCATTTAAAAAGCATGATTGCACTTTTAAAGGAAAGGAATTAAATAATTATTTCCACTTAACAATCTTAGAACAAACTATATTACACTACACCTGTAACGCCGGATTTATAAAGCTACTCTTTTATTTCATGTCAATTGCCCCTCTTCATTGTTCAGAATTCTCTCAATATATAATCTCCTTCCATTCTGATATCAGCATTGATTAAAAACAATAACTAGTGTTCGATTGTGTCCAGACCTTTCCAGGAGTTTGAGGGTTTCCCATATGATCTTGTTCAAAATGAAAATTTTATAAAATTTAAAAAGTTAAAAAAGAAGCGGCGTAGTTCACCTGCTGATGCTAATTCGCATTAAACGTTACATGCAGAGAAAATTTCCATTTCTGATAAGTATTAAGATTTAAAATAGTTGTTGCCTCTACTACTATGAAACAATAGCAAATGTCACCCGATTCTTTTCAACACATATCAACGTTAATTCTTGGACTTCCGTAGACATCAATTATGTACAGTACATGACAAAAGAAAGAAAACGAAACAGACATACATCATCTGGTTGAAAAAGTTTTATAAAAAATACAGTTTCCTTATTTACGTTTATATATTTCTCCATATCGTCAGTTCTTTTCATTTGTAAACATCAATTAAATTTAATTGTGAAATATAATTAAAATAGAAATGAGGAAATATTATCCAGCATCAAAAGATTTAAATCAATAAGTAAAACAATGATATTCAAATGGCAATCCTACAAATAAAACTTATAAAAATTTTTGCTTTCGATGAACGGGCTTAAAATTCTTCCAAATTAAAAAAGGAAAAGTTTAAATCCAAATCTTACAACAGCACACCATGATATTTCTATGGAGAAATATGCTCATGTTTTGCCTTCCTTATACCCGTTTGTGTTCGAATTTATAAATTGTAAAGAATTTTAAATGGCTTTTTAAATGTTGCATTCAGTACAAAGAGAATAAGCTCCTAAAATCTAAAATTAGGAATCTGGATCTCTAATAGCTATGGCTGAGCATGGATACGTGAGTCGGTCCTTTAGACATAAAAAAAAATAAAGCTGTATATATTTTTTTTTGCAATGAAATTCTTTAATGGCTGCCATTATTTGTTTAAAAGTGGCACAATGCGTTCCATTTTATTTTTAACGACGTGAATTTACATTAATATTTAAGCTTTATCAAATAAATAACCATTCTTTGCACAGAATAAAATAAATGTCAAAGCTATTCAAGTATGCGTACCATTTAATCAGCTAATAGTTCAATTTGGTTATGTATTTGCTCCCTTCTTTAAGTATTACATCATGTTACTTATATTAACCTAAAGTTCCAAAATTCAAAATACGCCTGTAATGCTCACTCTCATAAAACAAAAAAACCGTTCTCAATGTGAACTTACTGTCATCGTTATTCTCCTCGTAATTTCTCAGTTAAGCCAATAGTCTTTGGTAATGCTATTTTAAGTCAATCTCAATTATGTGTTTAACAAAAATACTTATTTCTATTTGGCCAGTAATATTTCAATGATTTGGATAAATTGAACACAAATTTATTACTATTACATGAATTTCAACACCAAAAGCCCCCTCTAGTTCTAGAGTGATAACTTCTGAAAGACCAACCTGTACAAAAGCCGTTTTAACACTTGTTCCAGATTTGTTGACTTTGGGTGAGCTTTCCTAATTATATTTGACGAGAAAATTTAGATATAATTCAATAATTCTATTATACGGCTCTGTTACAATGGCTTCCAAAGCATATTATATGTATAAAAAACATTTATCTCATGTGGCGAGTTTGGTAGCAAGCTATTATGAGAAAATATAACTAAACTATATAGAGGAAAATGCCACAATTTTATAATTTGAAAGGGATTTGAGGCATGGTGATGCGGCAATTTTGACCAAATTTATGGCAACAAAATTGAAATTTCCAAAAGCCTAATATACAGCTCTGTAGCGCGATGTCTTCCAAACAACCAAACACAAATGTCACAAAACACATTTTATCAATTTGGCTACAGGCTTAGCGACATAATGGTGATAATTTAATGATTTTTTGAGACATACTTAGCGAGAAAGGAGGATTGGCGTACACTTCTTAACATACAGCAAAATAGCTTTAAGAGGCTTCAACAGCCAACTAGCAAACGATTCTTTTAAAAACACATTTTCCTCGTTTAATGTGCCTGGCTGTATATTTGATGGCGATATTTTTGTTAAGCTCTAGAACGTTACGTGACACATGCCAATTATTTTGCAATTAATACATTTAGTTTCTGAAGATAATGGTGACATAATGAAAACCATTTTTTTATAATTTTGTAACTGTTTAATTTCTTAAAATGCAACACGAAAGAGAGAAAAAAATTATCGGATTTGAGCTAAATGGGTATAGTTATTTTGTAAGAATTTTTTTTCTGAAAGAATTTCCTACAAAAATTAAACATTTTACAAGTACTAAAATAATTATTTTATTCTTAAAGAAATATACTTTGTTCAATTTTGTTATTTAAAAAAAAGTTCAATATCGAACTAAATGCTGTGCTAGGCGAATTTTTAGATGAATTGGGAATTTTAAGTGGAAGCAGTTCTAATTTACTATAATTAAAGTGACTTTCTATTATGTACCAAAGTGTTTATTCAATTTCATCTTTTATAATGAATGGTTACAACTAAGAGTTGCCGTTTTGTGAAAACGGTTAAAAGTAAAAGGCACAAAAGTAACTCCCTTGCAATATAGTCGAGTTGGACCAACAGTTTTCAAGGGTTACAAGGTTTTCTTCCTCTTTGAAAATGTCCCTTTAAAATCTGTGTGCCTGTGTCGTCACTTTTCTTTCTATATGTCCCAGTTATTGAATTATCTTTGCCTTTATGATATTGATAATGTCTTTGTCTTCAAATAGTTTTGCCCTTTATAAGTATGGATATGGATATTGTTTGGATAAGTATGGAAAGTATATATTGTTTGATATTATATGGGATAAGTATGTATCGTCAAGACTTGTGTCGAATTCTCCAAACATCACTTACTCTTATGGGTCCAAATATGGCACTTAAAATCTTTCTCTCCCAGTTTATTAGAATATTCTCCTGTTTTTTATTTAAGTTTCAGCTTTTTGACTCGTATCTAACAGTTGGCCTGATTAAAGTTTTATATATTTGCAGTTTCTTGAATGGAACTACAGCTAATTTCATAATGCAAACAATCTAGTAGCTTAGTTTTATATCGTTTGCATTCGTACAGATAATAAAAATGGTTTCCGCCTATTTTGAAGCAAGCTGGCTCATCTATTGTTTTTTTTTAATGCTAGAAGAACATTTTGTCAGTTTAATGTTTTCGTTTTTAAAATATCTATTTTAAATGGGTTTAAAATTAGCTTAAAATTATTAATAGTATATCATACTAATTATGGTCTACAATATCATTTAAACAAAAACTCTGAAGCAGGGATTGAATTTGAAGGGAGCAGTCTTAAGTCACATTAACCACCGAATTTCATGATAATCAACTAGAAAAAATTTAATAATTGAAATTTTAAAATATTAATAAAAATATACAATTGCTGCATCTTCAAATCGGTTTAGTTTTTCGTCTAAAAACTCATTTCTGTTGTGCTAAATATTAAATAGAATAAAAATATACTTTTTCAATAAATTTTTTTTAAATTGGTATATTTAAAATCTCTTTTTAAAGACCAATAACATTGCAAAAAAACTCTTAACTGACATTAAATGTTATCAATAAACCTAATATAATAACATTTTTTTACTGATGTCCCTTTAAATTAAGGATTTGGAAGTAAAACTGTTAATCTAGTTTGCATGTGAATATGACGGTAAAATGGTTATATATCAACTAATAAATAAAAGTATACTATGGTGAATTACTTATAAGCACTGTACATTTGTATTTCATAATAAAATGCAATGCAAACATTGTCCATTGTTGTGGAAAACATTAATTTAGATTATCTGACGCATATCATAAATATTTTATTAACATCACATGAGAGACTATGAGTCACCAACATCAGTATATAGGCAAATAATTCATCACATTGAAAATTCGCTTACTAATATTATGATGACGTAAGTAATGAAAATGAACAACTAGCCCGACACCTACGCCCACCATGACGTACATACTCGAAATTAATAGCCTTCACCTTTAACATGCACAATAGTTCACCACACATACTAATTAAAGGAAATTTAATTGAGATTCTTTGGATATTTATTAGAAATTTATTGTTTTATAAAAGTACCACTTTGTGGGGGGGGGGCTGGTTTTTAATATATTTTTATTTGAAAAACACTTTACGTATTAAAATCGATTAAATAAAATTCGTACAATTTGATTGGTATACTTTTGTCGTTTAAGTCAATTTCAAAACGTAAATGCCGATGTGCTTAAGGGCAAATTATTTTAAGATAAATATTATGTTAAAACAAATTTAATTTCCTTTAACAAATGCTTCTTAAGAGTAAAATTACATATAAAAAAATTTCCTATTGCATACTTTTTAAACCATACACTTTTGTTATCCATTTGAAAGGTGAATAAAATGTAAAAACACTTGCATTTCTTCACTATTAAGACTAAAATATTTTTTAACAATTAGTTTTAAGTAGTTTCTACAAAATAATAGTGCAGATCTTTTATTCTTATTTAATGTTTTGATGTCTAAAAATACAAAAAAAATATTTTCGTTGATAAATTTGAAAAAAATTATGTTAAAAGTTCACTTCCAATATGCAACAGTATATGAAAATTATGAAATTATAATTGATCTTTAATAAATATATCGGTACTAAAACATGTAAAATATACGTAATACATTGAGTATTTGGCAATAAATCTTAAATTACATCAATTATTTCGACTGTGTCTTCTTACAAATAGTCCTCAATATTGCACAGCATCTATCTAATAAGGTTTTTCAGTAATCGTCTCTAAACACATCGATAAAGTCTTTGCTAAAAGCATCTTTTGAACTCTGTGCATCCAATCTTCGTAGATTGTTTGTGGTCCACTGATTGTTCCTCTGGTATCCACTGTTGGAATCTACCTGGAAGTTCCTTTCGAATCCCCTGCGCTGGTCTCGACTGAAGGAATTAGGACCTTCGACCACCCTATCCATTTTGAAGAACTTTTCCACCCCTCCCCCACCAACATTCCTGTAATTGCCGATTTCTGGAGGCGCGAAATTGTTGCCAACGTTTCTGTTGTAGTTCCCGATATCCGGAGCCGAGAATTCTCGGTTGCCACCTACCAGTGAATCTATTGCGGATTTCAACATTTCGACAGGTTGATTGTTGTTGACGACTGGTTGGTTGACCAGCGGTCCAGAATGGGCATTGGAGAAAGGTCGACCTGGGGACTGCCTTCTGCTCCAGTCGTTGTTGTTGAATAGGGATTGAATAGGGATGTCGTCATCCCAAGTCAATCTGAAGTTGTTATTGTTAATTCTTCCTCCAGTGTGTGCAGTGTTGTCAAAATTATTTAGTTGCGCATTAACGTCATTAATTATATTCATTACTTTCTTGGTCGTGTCATCATTTTTGAAGTTATTATTAAGGTTGTTCTGATTACCAAAAGCGTTAGAGTTGTGGTTAATTCGGATATTGTTGTTCAAGTTATTATTGAAATTTCCTCGATTATTGGTAATGTGATTGTTTGGGTTATTCAAAGCGTTGTTGATAACTGGTAGTTTGGGAACAACATTGTTATTTTGATGATTGTTGGAATCTATACGGTTATTTATGGGGATATTAAAATTTTGTTGATTCCTAAAAGCACTATTTCTATTTAAATTATTAAAATTTGGATTATAGTTGGGACCATTATTAAAATTTTGTATTGGTTCTCTTTTTTCATTTGGATAATTTTGGACGCTTGGTCTATTATTAAAACCACTAAGCCTGCTTCCGAATTGTCTATTTAACTGAGTGTTGAGATTATTTTTCACTTCATTAATATTTCTTTCCACTTGTCGTCCCAAGTTTTCATTGTTGCGTACTTCATTATTAATATTTGTGTTTTTATTGTTATTACCTCCTAACACATTTAAAACATTCCACCATTGATTATTATTATTATTGTGATTGTTTCCATTTCTCGCATTAATGTTATCAATACGATTATTTTGAACTAAGCTATTTGATTCGATATTTGGATTAATCGTTCGGAAATGTTGTTTAAAGTAAGATTGTGTTCGATGTCCTGTAACTTCTTGATTGTTATTAACAAAATTTTCGTTTCTCCGAAAACCTTGAGAATTTTCCTGATAGTTAGAACTTGCCGGAGGTGAGTTGTAAGAAAATGTTTCAATTTTTCCTTCTATCTTTCCGCCATCGGGGGTATTTCTAGAAAAATTTTCGACCCTGGAAATCCCATTGTTATTAATAATTGGATCAGGAATCTTAGGAAAATCGTTCAAATTTATCGGTGGTATACGTGGTGGGTTTGGAAAGTTTTCCCTGTTCTGAAATGGTGGTGGAGGGGGAGGAATCTCTGGAAAATTGTTATGCTTTGGCAAATTAATTCCATTTTGATTATTGAAATTTTCTGACAAGCGATTGGAAATATCAGGCGATATGGGTGGTATCAACCCATTGGCGATGTTTGGAGGTGGCTGGAGGTTGGCTTCCACCACTTTCTTGATGTTGTCTATCGCTGAATTGGTATTGAAACGATTGCCGAATCCGCTGCTATAGCTATGGATAGGGCCAGCCGGTAGGATCCCCTTGGTGAAGAATCCTCGTATATTGGGGCTGGAGAACGTCTTGACGATGCTCTGTCCGGATGGTGGGTCGATGCCGAAGTCCGGATCCACACCGAGTACCGTCCTCAAGATGTCCCTGGAGTTGGTGGTCCCGTTGTGCTGGAAGTGGTACGAGTACGAGTAGACTTGGTTCGTCTCTTGACTGCTTACTCGATGTTGGCCACTCAGTGATAGAATGAGGAGTGACCAAAGTAAACCCAGAAGAACTGGGTGCTGGAAATAAGAGAAAAATACAAGTTAAAAGGGATATATCACACCAAGGCAAAAAAGTTTTTTTTTTAAGATACAGTAATCAGTATGATACAAGTTAAAGTTGTTTGTTGATAATATCTCAAAATTTAGAGAATTGTGTGGGGCGTAAACTTTTTCTCAGGTGTTGTGTTAAAACACTACAGCAATTGTAAAATTTCCCCTTGTGTAATTAAGATATTAAACTAAATTTTATTTTAAAAATATTTAATGTACAGTGGTGGCCAAAACTGTGGAAATTTTCTGAAAGTTTCTTGTTTTCAACATTGTGCTTGAAGAATATATTAATTTTCACTTTTGGCAATATGTATTACTAAATTCTACATTAAATTACCTTCAATTTAATGTATAAACGTTTGTATTTAAGTGAAAATTAATATATTTTGCAAGCATGCAAAGTTACATGAAACTTTAAAAAAAAAAGTCCCCATTTTTGGCCACCACTATACATGTTTATGAAGATTTGGGCATTATTCATCTTCTATTATAACCAATTTAAATGTTCTAAAATTTTATAAGTGTATAAATTCCTTAAGAAATAAGGTACCAGTTAGCTTTTCATCAATTAACCAGAATTTTTAAATTTTAACTTTTATTTATTGAATTGTAAAGAAAGTTTATATTTTTTCATCTGCTTAGGTGATTTTTGTATAAAATGTCGGTGAAAAATTGCAAATGACAATGTAGCAGTTTAAGAAAAAGGCTACTGTAATATTCTGATTTTCAAATTTGAATTTTTTAAGAATTTAACTTTTATGTGAATACTTTATTTAAAAAATATTTTCAAATCATGTCCAAAAACAGTTATTAAATTTAAACTATAAGTTTCTTATAAATATGATAAATTAAATTTTGTAATTCGATTTGAAATGCGTGCAATTAAATATGCGAACTAGTAAGAGCAATAAAATGGACAAATTTGGTACTGAGTCTATGTAGAAGTCGTTATAATTGAAAGCTACTGTTACAAACATAGTGTTTTCATTGAACCCCAGCGGTAAAATATTTAGAGCAAAAATTTAAATAGTTGATTTATAAAATAATTTACCCTTTTATATAAAACATAAGGCAATTTAAGATGATGACTATGTAATTCTTAATCACGTATTCTGTTTTTTTCTAAAAAATATTAAACATGAATAAATATAGCTTTAAAATTAATCATCTAAACGAGTATTTCTTTACTAAAAAAATAACTATTTATGACCTGAGTCTAAGTGACGGCTTTTGCTTTTGATAAATTAAAAACTCGATGGAAATGTAGATCTGCAGTAGATTTTAAGCAGGCAAAATTAAACTTAAATTAGATATTTGGGACCATAAATATAATCGACTTTTGCATGTTACTGTGGTGAAGTCGAAAGCTACAGGTAGGTTAGCGAGCGATAGCGAGCAGAGCCCCCTAGTACTTTATAAAAGATTCTTTTAATTCCAGTATTCTTTTAATTCCAAATTTCTTTTTCAAAATTTATATTCTAGCTTACTATTCATCACAAAATTCAGATTAAATCTGGATTAAATTGGAAATCTCAGATTAAATCTTTTAATCTGGTTATTACAATACTATTGCTATTATGCTTTTGCTCAGTATTTTTACTTAGCTATGAAAGTGGGTGACTGACAGATGTAAAGACACTTGACTGATTTCTAAAAGACTGTATAGTTCTTTAAAAGGCAGATTAAAAGCTAAAAACTGTTGCTTTAATTCAAATTTGCAAGTTAAAGTTAAAAAATATTTTCTTAGTAAGTTAATTGATGGGATCAGCTTCAAATTTGAATTAATTTTTTCCCTGTAGTGTCAGTTATTAAACTTTGTATGTTCCCGTATACTTTGAATAAGCAGGTTAATAATTTTAATATTGAGTTCAACTTTTTAGTTGTTAGGTTGTGCAAAAATTGTCAAAAGTCTAGCCTTATCCATAATTCGTCATAATAGATTTTTTTGTGACTTACGGTGTCGTCTATTTTTGGATGAGTTAAAATTAGATCAAATTATGTACTAAACAAGTAGGTTTTGTAACGGAATCTTTTGCTTAAACCGCTTCCACTCAAAATTTGAACTCAACAGGAAACACACTATTTGCACACCTTAGAAAGAAATTCACGCATATAAACTGAGCCTTTAGCTAGTTCCATCTTAAACTGGTAAACGCCAAAATTAACCATTTTCATTAATCTTCTTTGGCGGATTTAATTAATAGTCCTTGTCATTTGCTAAATTCTTCGAATTTTCAAAGAAAAATTGAAAAATATTTTTGAAGTAAATATACATGAAATCGAAACATCACAATGAGTTAACTTTACTTTATTTTGAAAATTAAAAAATAACACTATTTTTATGCGAAAAAAATCGCTTCTATCTCTTTATTATAAACTGCACAAAAATTAAGCATTTAACAGAGATGAAAATAATGAAATCAAATTTTTCTTCTTAAATACAGAAGCCAAATGCTAAAAATTATCGTATGCAAACACATTAAAATCCGCGCAGTAAAACTGGTTTTGGCAAATCCACGTGACTTGGAAAATAAACACGAGTCAACTCTCTAATTTTCCAGCCTGTTCTTCGCGTTTTTATGCCAAGTGCATAGCTTAGCATAGTTGTAATGAAACCAGCGTTGCCAGACGTAGTATTTTTGATACTTTGGTAGTATTTTTTGCTCAAAGATCGGTGATGTAGTATTTTTGTGGTATTTCACGTACAAGTAGTATTTTGGTGGTATTTCACGTACAAGTAGTATTTTGGTGGTATTTTTTGTAAGATTAAAAAGAAAGACTCGCAACAATTCAAATTGAAAAGAAAAATATTTACCATTTTTATATATCACATTCAAGAATACATATCAGAATTAAATGCATTTAACATTTTGGTATCTGGTGAAAAGTTAACACAGTTTCCTTCTAACCCTTCTTTTGCCACAATTATATTGGCAACTGAAGCGGTGGTTAATCTGTTTCTGTTTTTAGTTTTAATTAAAGTTACATTGCTGAAAATTCTTTCACAGTCTGAGTTGGAGATAGGCAGTGACAATATTATAAAGGCAAATTTACTCAAATTTCTAAATGAAAAATTGTCTCCTTCCTTTAAGAGCGAGATTTTAGACCAAAATTGTCCCACAGTAATCGCTGGATTTTCCTCATGAATTTTACTAACCGCTTCACATAAAACCATGGATCGCCACTCAGCATCAATCACCTCATTATCTTTAGTAGTAAAATGATGAGGAAATTGAGACAAAATCGGAAGTAAAGATGGAAATACACCAGTAACTGCTGTTGATGGGTCTAAAAATCTCATTAGTTTCAAAACGTTATTGTTGAAAGGTAGGCGTGTCTTTAGTTCTTTACAGAGAGCAATCAAAAAGACTTGACAAACCTTGAAAAAATCCATAATTTTCTTATCCTTTTGTAGCGTTTCATTTGATAAAAGAAATGAAGCACCTTGAACACCAATATAAATATCTTTCAAAGGCAGAAAATTTACTGTTGACTCTGGGTCAATGTCTTCTGCTTCAGTTGCTTTTAAATATCCAGTTTTCAAATACATGCTGCAAAGAGTTTTATATGCTTCGCTTATGGTTTTGTAGAAATTACTCATCACAGAATATTGAGCTTGAAATAACAGCGACAACTTATTTGTTATTTTTAACACATGACTTAAAAAGAATAAATAAAGTTTCTTATAAGGATTCATATACATGTCATGAAGTCTTTCGGCTGCAACTAATCTCTCACTTAAATGCTGTTCTGTAAAATACAGCACCAACGCATTCCACTGTTCTAGTATTCTTTCAACGCAGCCTCCTAGGGATAACCATCGGACATCATACAGCTTGAGAATATTGTGCATCGGAGTATTAGTGAAGTCTTGGAAATCTTTGAATTCCTCCCTTCTTTTAGAGCTGTACGAAAAATAATTATACGTATCTCTAATCAAATCCTCTACGTCCCTTGGCAATGCTGAACTAGCTTTACTCACTGCTAGTGCAATGGAGTGACACACACATTTGATGAATAAGCAATCTGGAGAATCTTTTTTTATTTTTTGCACTATACTGTTGAATTCACCAAACATAACTTTCTTAGTATCTGCTGCAAAACCAATTAAGTTTTGAATTTGCAGGCCATGATTATTAATTTCTGTTTTTAATGCACCAAATAGTCCCTCGGCTGTTTTGTCTTTCACTTCAACTAAATTCAATAATTTAGTTTTTATAGTTTCTGTTACTTCAGAATGATATTTTATAACAATGGCCATGTTGCTTTTGACGGAAATGTCAGTCGATTCATCCACAATAATTGAATATTTTACTTTTGCTATGTCTCCATTAGTACCCTTGATATCTTGCTTCATCTTTTCTTTCATTTGCACACTTAATACTTTATTTGTTAGAGCCATTGCCTTAGTCCTTTTGCAGGAAAATTTTTTGGCGATCTCTGAATCTGGGAAAGAATTGGAAATAACCTCGGAAAGATGATCCATGAATTTAAACGGTATGTTGTGCTCTAACAATGCAGCACAGATTTTCAACTCTGCTGTTTTAACACTATTTTCAACAGGTATATTTAAACATTTGCCAATGGAACTGGTGCTCGAGAAATTCTTCATATGGGCAGCATGAGTCTCTGTCTTCAAGTGCTGTAAATACTAGCTTTGCGAGGCATGAAGGAAGATCCACAGGCTTTGCAAAATGCTTTATCATTTTTATCCTTGGATAACCAAGATTTAAATAGATCGTCCTGTTCCCATTCAGGACGATACTTCTGTTTTCTACAGCTACTACGACCGTCCATTGAACGTTTATTCGAAGACTGTTCACTCATTGCAGATATTTGTTTTAGCATTATTATATTCACAAAATTCAGCAAATTCAAAAATCAACTAAACTGTTGCCAATTTGAAGAATAAATAACAAACTTTTACTATTTAAAACCATCGAAATATGTATATCGATTATCGATGTTCCAACTCACCTGTAAAAGAAAGAATAAAATCGGTCCACTACATCCTGGTGCCCTCATCTGAAACTCATCGTAGTTAGGTTAGGTTTGAATTATCGTCGCACTAGAGCTACACGAGGGCTATAAACGCATCGTAGTATTTTGTAGTATTTTTTCAGAGGAAAGGTAGTATTTTTCAAGTAGTATTTTTCTGGTAACGCTGAATGAAACAGTAGCGATCTGTTGACATAGCAACCTTTCTCCTAAAATTAGTGATTTGGTAATTTTCATGCTGAAGACGTTTTTGGAAGCTGCTTTACTATTGAATGAGATGTCCATTCTATTTATGTGGTTGGTTTGAACTGAAGGAACTGTCTATGGATCTTTCGTCATAGATATATAATGAACCATCAAAGTAACTGTTGTAATATATAGTATGACATCATTCAAAAATGATTTAAATAATATAAATATTTCTTTAAGTTTTAACCCTTTCACTAACGAAACGGCTCACGACGGCCGTCCGACTAAGGATTCGATAATGATATTCATATCGCATACTACGAGCAAAAATCCTTCGTAGCGAAATGGTTAATTTAGTTTTAAATGAAGTTTCTCGTGCATTTGATGCCGTGGCAACAGTGAGAATATTGAATTAAAATTGAATTTTCGTGTTATTTCAATAGTTTAAAATTGTGGTTATTTAAATTTAAAATATACTTCTAATTTAAATTTTTTTAATGAAATTTGGAATATAGCCTTGTCTGTTTTTTGCTTAATATGACGTATCCCACCTGTTTGTTAGTTCTGTGAAAGTGGCTGACAGACGGACGGACGGAAGGAATGAAAGATTATAATACCTTGAACTTTTTACGTTATAAACGTAGTGCGGAAGCTAAACTATCAAGTATGGTCTCTAATATGTACTTCAAAAATCTTGCAATCGATGTTTCCGTGCTATAGCGGTTAAGTCGAATGCAATGGCAGCCAAAACATGTTTCTACTCTACTGTTAAAAGACTAGTCCCGTTTCTGGAACAAACTTTATCAAGGTTTTGCATAATAAGTGCTATCTCTTTGGTAAACAGATAAATCTATTTTATTCCTTCTTTTAACACACTACATATAAAACGCAAAGTATATAGTTTTATATTACAAAACCCTACACTTTGCGTTTATAAAAAACAATTATCTAAGAAACATTTTAAATTACAAAGACGTCTCTCTCAAACGTTCGTCTGCCATAGACTTTCATATCCCTTACATCAATACTCTTACTAAATGCAATAAGCTCTCCGCAAACAATTGTAATACACAATTAGTAACAACATTAACAAAATTAAAATGTACTTTAAATTAGATTACAGGAATTTTTAAATGGAAGTATGTTAAATGTTTAAAAACTTAAAGATTAATCTATAATAATAAAAGAAAGATTCTGTCTGTCTGTCTGTCTGTCTGTGTGTATGTCTGTGGATCACAAAAGACCTACTTAGACTGCTCTAAAAAATTCGAAATTTTTAATATAGATTCCTTTTAATACCTACGTGTGCACCTCAGGCTTAGTTTTTTCATATTTGATTGTGATTTTTAATTAATATAATTAGTTTAAAAAAAACGTCATCCACGTGGGATTGTGGTACCATAACAGGGTTTGAAAATACATGGACCGGGCCGAAACGGGAGCTTGCCGCCATCCTCTATTAGTTTGATTGATTGAGTTTGGTTGAGATATGCGCTCGCCCTAAGGCTGCTTCATCTTCTATTAGGGTTTGCTTTTTTAAGTTCACATCCGCCAACACGAATTTAATTTTGTTTTGATTTTGAGTGTATTTTCACAAGTAAGCATGCCTCTAAAAGGAAGCAATGCGAAGTTAACGGGTTCCCAGTAAGGCGGGACCATACTGCTAGTCTTTTATAAAATACAAAGATTCAATTTTTATTCTACACTGCTCACAAAAATTAGGGGAGCGCGTGGTTTAAACCCTTTCGACCCCAATGTTTCCATTTGGAATCATCAGCGTTATTTTTTTCACTAAAATAAGCTTGCACTAATTTATCGTTAGATGGAAGAATCATGTCTTTTGAGGATGTAAATGTTTGTTGTAATTAAATGAAAATTTGAAAACATGGTGAAATTAAATTCGTTCCCATAAAAATTTATGAAATGAATTTACACTAAATTCTTCACGCTTGCACTTTCAGATGTTTAAAAATTGATGTTACCTCTTTTTCGGAAATAAAAGTTTGAAAAAATTATTGTTATACTTTATTCATAATTTATGATCCCCCCCCCCCCCTTAAATTTTAGTTAAAAAATTTTCTACTGTTTTTTTTTACCATTTCATTCTGGATGCATAATGAATGTATTCCACATATTTTAGAATGAAAAACAAAGTTGAAACTGAAAGGGTTAACAAAAGTACGCAAAGTGCTCCCCTAATTGTTTTAAGCATGTATTTAACGTTAAATTAGTTCTGTAAAAATATATTAATTGAAAAAAATCAATCCTAACTAAACAAATAATTCAAGTATCGTATTTTAAATTCAAAAAATTCAATATATATTTTTATTTTTAAATTATTCATTTTAATTAAAAAAAATTTACACTAAAATGTGTTCTGAGATAATTTAAATAACAAATAATTAAAGTTTATGCTTATCTTTACAATTTCCTCTTTTTTTTTAAGTTTGAAGATATTCAATTTAAGTACAAGATTTTTTTCCTGCTGATTTCAATTAGAATAGGCATGAGTCGACAGATGTCCGTCCGGATGTACAGACAGGGGGAACAAAGGGTTTGAAATGGATGTCCAATCTCGTAACTTTTTTAACAAGGTATTTTTAAGATCACACGGGTAGAACCAAGCTTGGAATATGTGTGCGAACGGACAGACAGAGGCAGACTGACGTCTTCATGTTAATTACTACTTTTTCTATTGTTTAATTCATTGGAATTAAAAAAGGAAAGTAGACTAAAAATAAAACACACTTTATAATGTACTTATCATAAGAACAAAAATCAAAAACACTGGATAAAATTTCGAATTTGGATAAAAGCAAAATCAATGATATTTTACATAATATAAGGTTGTAATTGTCAGACGCTTGGAAGTCACGTGACTTACGCGGCTTCAGCCAATCAAAAACGCTGAAAGTAGGTGTGGTGGTGTGCTTATTTTGTGCCGGGGCTGCTTCAGGTTGCCTTCCGTGGCTTTGGTAGAGATAATTGCGTAGCACTAGAGCTACGTGATGCCCTGGA
This sequence comes from Hylyphantes graminicola, assembly GCA_023701765.1. Classification (NCBI taxonomy): domain Eukaryota; kingdom Metazoa; phylum Arthropoda; class Arachnida; order Araneae; family Linyphiidae; genus Hylyphantes; species Hylyphantes graminicola. The sequence goes on along the minus strand of CM043119.1, from coordinate 38,140,703 downwards.
GCAGTCCCACGGAAACTAGCCAGATTGTATAGATGAGCATTCCTGCATTAGCAGTAACCTCATATTAGTCTTGCATGTTTGTTTGCGGAGCAAACAAATAGGAACTGCGTAGCAATTCCCGGGGGTTGGCGAGCGGTAGCGAACAGGGGGCTTGCCCCCTAGTTTTAAAATGTTTTTCAGCGATGTCATTAACATCATATTTAGCCCTTTCCGTCCCAGCGATGCCATTTGGCATCATCCTGTTTCTGATCATAATTTTAAAAAAAAATCGAGCTGACATCTATTGGGATTAATAAAAAAAATTCGAATAGAAAAAAGTTTGAAGAATTGAATGATGCGCTTTTGTATATCATAAATGCTACTGACGATCAGAAAAAAAAATTCTAAAATGATTCCTAATTGTCTTTTGGACTGAAAGGGTTAAGCAAAAGAAAAGTTCACAATTTTACATTCATGTAAAATATTTCATATTAAGAAAATAGTTTAGTAATGATTTAAAATCAAACATGGTGTAAAATGCTACTGTTTAGATTAAGATAATTTACGTTTACGTGGTTTTACTGTACTGCAAGTCTTGCATTCGATGTTTCCGTGCTATGGCGGTAAAGTCGAAAGCCAATGGCTTTTCCCTCACTCTGATATGTTTATACTCAAAACAGTTTAGTATTTATTTAAAGTCAAACACGGTGTAAAATGCTATCTGTTTAGATTAAGCCATCTGCTTAGATTAAGCTAATTTACGTTTACGTGGTTTGACTACCGCAAGTCTTGCATTCGATGTTTCCGTGCTACGGCGGTAAAGTCGAATACAATGGCTTTTAGCTCACTCAACTATGTTTAAATTAATACTAAACTGTTTTGAGTATAAAAGCATTTTCCACCATGCTTGACATCTGTTTAGATTAAGCTAATCTACATTTACAGGGTTTGACTACTGCAAGTTATGCATTCGATGTTTCCGTGATACGGCGGTAAAGTCGAACGCAATGGCTTTTAACTCATTCTAATATGTTTATACTCAACTAGGAGGCAAAGCCCCCTGCTCGCTACCGCTCGCCAACCCCAGGGAATTGCTACGCATTTCCTATTTTTTTGCTCCGCAAACTAACATGCGAGATTAATATGAGGATATTGCCAATGCAAGAATGCTCATCTATACAATCTGGCTAGTCTCTGGGGGGCTGCACCAGGGCATCACGTAGCTATAGCGCTAAGCAACGTTCTCTACCAAAGCCACGGGACACAACCAGAAGCAGCCCCGGCACAAAACAAGCACACCGCCACACTTTCAGCGTTTCTGACGTTTCTAATTGGCTGAAGCCGCGTAAGTCACGTGGCTTTCAAGCGTCCGACAATTAGAATTTTATATTATGTAGAGAAACAGTGTAGTATTAATTTAAAGTCAAACATGGTGTAAAATGCCATCTGTATAGATAAAGCTAATTTACATTTACGAGAGTTGACCGTACTGAAAGTCTTGCATTCGATGTTTCCGTGCTACAGCGGTTAAGTCGAACGCAATGGCTTCTTACTCACTCTATTATGTTTATACACTACTCTTATTAAAATATTTTGATTTTTTGTAGCAACTTTTGCCGTACAATTTTGGCATAATTGCTATCTCTTGGGTAGACTGATAGTTTTACTGTTTACTTGCAAACCATGTATAAAAGGAAAATTATAAAAACACTAATTTTATGAATTAGTTGTAAGCAAGTGTGATAAGCCATTTATAGCTGAGGACAACACTTCTGAACATCTCAATTTACATGAAATGTAAATAAAATTTTTAAAAATTAAGAAAAGTTCCGAGTTTTTTTAATGCGATGCTAAAAATACTAGTTTTTTTTCGGTTGTAACCTTTGTCAAAATATATAGCTTAAATCAAAAATTGAATTCATTTCGAAATCAAAACCAAAAAATATTCGGCATTAAATTTTTAATTCAAAATAATTTTTGAAAAAAATATAAAGTGGGTTATGGGAGAATATTACAAGCTGAAAATGTCTGTCCGTCTATTCGTACTTTTCTCCAAAATCTGTTCTATACTTCGAATCGAAACTTTTTTAGAAAGGTTAAACTTCAACAACCCATCTTTCATATTTTTTGTCCGTCAGTATTTACGTCCAAACGCACATATATATACTGTCTGTTGACGAATTTTGCCCATTAAATTAGCATATAAGTTTAATATAGTCATTTTAATCACTGTTGCCACAACAATAGCACGATAAACTTTATTTGCTTAAAATTAATATGTGAAGCAAAAAAAAAAATATTTTTGCCTAATGAATCTGTTCGGAATAACGTTATGAAATGCAGAACTACTTGATTCGTTCTTTGTTTTTTATTTGTTACGAAAAAAACTGTAATGCATTCTTTTTGTCTAGAAAAACTAGTTTAATTTACGTGTCTTCATTTATTAGGGCAATTCGGGGTAGTTTCATTTTTAATATTAAGTAGTTCTAAAATATATTTTTACAAACTTTTATGTTTATACTTATTTGAAAATATGGATTGCGTCATTTAAGGCGTTGCTTTCGAAATTTTTGGAAATTAATGAAACTAGTTAATATTAGTTTTTACAAGTTAAAATTACAACTGTATGCTGTGTCTGGTGATTTTCTTTTCTAAGGTGTATAAATCTTGCGTAGAAGTGGTTTTCAGGTGACAATTACTGTTATAATGAAACTCGTTCAAAATTTAAGTAGGCTAGTTTGGTTCTTAAACTTTTTGTTTTCATGTAACTTTTCGGAAAAAAAATTAAATATAAATGTCCGATTTTTTTTAGCTAGTCTTCAGTAGAACAACGGATTTTGGTGACTCTTAAAATCTCAATTTAGTTCTGTAGATTTGTTTCTAATGAGTCCCATTATAGTCACAAACATCTATCAAAACATATCTATCTTAATAATAATTTTAACATAAGAATGTATCAATAACGAATTTCCGCTTTGTGAAATCAATTAAAATGTAACTGCAGATAATCCCTAGTTGTTCGTTATTATTTGTATTTCCTGTAAAGATAATTAACATGGATCCAAATTGTTATGAAACATATTGGATCATCTTCTAAAATTGATATAACAGAAGAACATTTCCTTTCAGGAAGTGGGTTTTATGGTTTTATTTCTGAAACAAGATTATATAGTTTGAGTCGGTAACTCACGATGTTCCAAAAAAACCGGACAAACTATTAGGGTCCATAAGTCAGGATCTCAACTGAAAGCAATACATAGTTTTGGTCAATGCACCCTTGTCTAGTCTTTTTGCGAGTAATGCAACCACAACCAAAAGCGAGTCCAGTTAGTTGGTTACTTGTTTTGTCTGTCCTATTATCATGTGGACCTATAAACGGCCAGAGCGGCCAAAATTGTCCGACGAATAATACCCCGTGTAAGGGAGTACACGTTAAATATCATTCAAATCTCTAACGCTGCGTACGATGTCGCACTTGATGATTGCTTTGGGTGCCTATTCAGGTGTCTGCTCGTCACTTGACTGTGGTTCTATAATACGACGCCCTTCGCCAATAGCCCTCGTGTAGTTCTAGTGCGACGATAATTCAAACCTAACCTAATCTATTATCATGTAATTATGAAACTAAAAAAAAATAATAAAAAATATTTTTTTTGAAAAAAAACAAGTACTATGTCTTTTCAAAACGTCATTCTGGCAGATTTTTGTTAAAAGAAACTAACGCAATAAATCTAAAGACGTTTACAGAGAAGCAAACAAGAACTAAAATTAGCACGCCTGACCTCATGAGTCGGGAATGTAACGCAACAAGAACTAATAATAAAATGTCGATGTTTAACTCATGTGGGTTTTACACTTGGCTTTTTTCTTGAAAACAAACTGATTATGTGTCTTTTAGTTAAACATAACAATAATCACGCTAACCACGTTTTGAAGGTCCAACTTTTCTCACAATTTCTCTTTCTTTATCATTGAGATCTCTGATTACTCATTGTATTCAACACCAAGGACTATTTCATCATTTAATTTTCCTATGTTTTCCTGGCCGTTTCTTACTCAAACTGAATCATTACTTTCATTTATGAAGTAATAGTTCTTAGTAAACAACAAGGAATTTAACTTACTGGAGTATTTTTGTTTTTATGATTTATCATTTTTACGCTGTTGAGGATTCTTTTAAATACGTTTTTGTACATCGTTTGACCTGTTTTAGTAAAAGTAAATTCATCATAAATAAGGAAATCAAACTTGTATTTGGAAAGGTTGTCCCAGATTTTGCTATTTTAAAACCATTGTCATGCAAATATTTTAACCAAAGTGGAACCAAGTTTAATTTTCTAGTAATGCATCAGTTTGATGACATGCATAATTTAGACTAGATGTCATTGAAAGGTTATGAGCAATTGGCATCATTAAAAAAAGTCCGATATTACATTTTGCTTTGTTCACAAAATAAAATTCGTTTAAAAAAATAACTAAATATTTCCCATTTCCGTTAAGGATTCTAACTTTGACAGTTAAAAAATACTATTTAAATGACATTATTTTTAATTTAAATCCCCTGTCAATGTAATGTTTTTCAAAGATTTCTAACCAAGTCGGAAATTGTTTAAAATTCATTCACACGGTTCTTTTTGTATCATAGTTTGTCCTTATCACAATATCTATAGATTTTTTATTCATATTCTAACTATATATTGGTATTTTATTCTTTGTTTTTATTTTGTGTTTTCGACCTTGTGTTTTATTTTATTTGATAGTCTAATTTTTAAGCTTATGTGGGAATGCAAAAGTCTTTCATTCACAAAGCGAAGCGAGCAGAGTTTGTGCAACTGCCTTGGGTAAATTGTGTAATAATACACAAGAGATTAGTGACTAATTTTAATATATTTTCTTTACTTGTGCATTACTCTACGTTAAACTGTATTTTTTATTACAATTGCATATTGTTTATTTAAACAAGCAATCGCAAATTTTCTGGATTGAAAAGAATCGGACTTTCGGTAGTTAGCTCGTAGAAAAGTTCGGTACATAAACAAATATCTTCAAATCAAAAAGAAAATTATTTTGAATTGCTAAAAACCTATTAAAAATGTTGTATATTTACTCTTATATTTCAAATGTTTTTTTTCCAATAGGGTTTTTTTTAATTATGTAGCCTCCTATTTTCATTTTTACTCTTGTGATTTCATCGGTTGTTTTAATTTCACTATCAAAAGTTTTTTCATCTGCTTCTATATAGAAATTTTCCATTTGAGTTCTCTAAGTGCAACTTGTTTTTATTCTTTTTGTATCTTAAACTTTATCTGTTTTTATTTGATTAAATTTCAAGTATCGAAGCAGTATTAAAACGTCAATGTTTTTGGAAAACTTCGTTTTCGATATTTTTTTTTTTTTTTTTTTTGTATTGTGTGGGAAAAATTAAGAAGAATTGTGAAAGGAAACTTAACGTAAATCACAAACTGAGAAAAACTTAAGTTCTACTGTAAGAAAATCTTGTTTACAACATTAGTTTCAGTAAACTAAGAAGATATTGTATTGTTCAAAACAAAAGTAATTCCAGAAGCCCCAAAAATGAAAACAATACCTCTGAAACTGTTGCCACTCACGACATAAAACATGCCCATTAAATGTCACATAATTTCCTAGTAGCTCACTGAGAGGTGGTTCACGCAGTGACTACTGAGCTAATATTTTTTGCTGTATAATGACAAATATGATGGATTACTTTTATTCAAATAATGAAGATGAGTAATGTAACAATATTTTTAATGAAAGTTCTTACTTGGAAAAATAATAAGTTGTAAGTGTGTTACAGTAATATTAGGCTGACCAGAGTAGTTCCAGTAATTTAATTTTTAACTTTAAAATCATTGTAAGGTTTTAGAAATGTTGTTTATGTATTTTTGTTTGGAAAAACTATAACAAATGAAACGTATATCTATTTGGGTAACTTTGATAGTACTATAGTTTATTAACAATGGAAAAACTACTGTAAAATGCAATGCGTCTGGTTACCCTAGTAGCTTTAATTCATGCATTCAGTCGTAGTAGTTAATTTTTAGATCCAAAAGCGTAATTGCATGGCCTTTAAATATACCAATTTGTTTTTAACATTTATATAAAAATCGAAAGTAATGTTTGGAAGTTCTACTATTTGGTTACACCTTAAAAAACATATATTCATAACAGACATTTTTAACTTCTATTTATCACGCATTTTATAAATTTTGTCTTATATTCTTACTTATTAATTTGTTGTTACAAATATATTATCAATATTTTAATGGTACAATCTATAACTTTTCGTTTAAATATTTAAAATATTTGAAACATGATAAATAAAAGTGAAAAATGTATATTATAAATAGATATTTTCCATAGATTATCTTAATAGTCACATAACGTTTGATTTTTTTCAAAATGTTAAATAACAATAAATCGTGTTTAAAGACCGCGCATTTTTAAATAGATAATGTTAAATTGTTTTCTAAATTTTCCGCTTAGTTTTATAAGCATTAGAAATTTGTACGAAAATACTTAGAACAAAATAAAATTCTATAAATACTCAACAATTGAAAGTAATTCAATTAAAATTGCTAGTTTTATTATTTCGTAAAAGTGTATAAAATATTGCCATGGTATTTTTTATTGTTGAGTATTTAGTTGCATTAATAGCTATTTGCGCACGAGTTTTTAAAAGTATCATCTGTAGTTCAAACTTTGGAATATTTACATTTTTGCCTTTCATTATAAAACTTCAGTTTCTTGTACAAGTGAGGGGGGGGGGGGATACTTGATTTGATATTCAAATGAGTTATACAAAATAATTGTTTATGAAAAAAATTATAAACATTATTCACAACTCAATTATGAAATGCGGAATTGATGGATAACTAAAATAAACGTCAGCAAAATAACTCAAAACAAAATGACTCGACAACATCCAACATGTCCCATTATCCATCCAAAATACCCCCAAAATCTACATTGTAATCTATTAATAATGAGAAACAACCCTACAACAGTCCCATCTTTGTTTTAGAGATGCTTCCCCGCTTGAATCTTCGCAGTAAAACAATGCCACCGAATCCTGTTCCTTTTCTTTCGTCTGTATAAGACGAGCAAAGCGGAAAAAACAGACACAAAGGGCCAATTCTTCGGTCCTTTCCCACGTACCTTTTGAGGGGTCCTTTGACCCATTATATGGACACAAAGACCAGATTAAGATTCTGGTACGCACTATTTGGCCCGTTTTGTCTCTTGGTTTTGGTAAATGTAATTACATGTACGGGCATGTGGGGATTTTAATTAGAGTAAATGTTTGTTATTTCACGGGGTAAAAAAGTAACGCTTTTTTTTAGTTAGTGTTTTTGTTTGGTAGTATATTATTTAGTAGCAAAGTTTTGTATAACTACTTTTGATTTTGAATTATATTTTAAAATCATTAGTGTATACTGTATATACTGTTAACAAATTTGCAAATACTATTTTTTACATTTTAATTAAATATATTTAAGCAAAAACTACTTTTGAGGATAAATGAAAATTTGGTATTAAATTATAAAAAGTCGAATGACAATTATTGACCATTATTTTCTAAGTTGTTAAAAGATGCTGCGTTTAAAAATTTTCTTTGCAGTATTTTCTTATAATATAAAAATACCAGACTTAAATATATTTTAATTTGCTCTCCATAAAAATGTGATAAGTAAAGTATTATGTTTTATGAATTTTATTTACACATCGTATTTGTCCTTTATGCCTTTTCGATTGTATTTCTAAAATATTTTAGAGTTTGGTAAAAATATTAATGATGTTGCATAACTAATGATATGCTGAATTTTGTAATTTTTTAAGGTAAAACAAATAGGTTTGTACAAAAACTTAAAATATTATACCACGATAATCAACATGTCAAACATAAACTTCACATCCATAAATATTCATTCAAAACACGAATTTTAAAATTAAAATCCAATATATTTTATTAAATTTCATCTTAAAAGCCAACATGCGAAATGGAATGGTACTTATTTTTGTAATTAGATTTTTCAAATTTAGGGTTAAATATTTTTTCTTAAACTTTCCAAAAATTTTACAAATGTAATTTTCATACGCTTTTAATATTCTTTACTTTAATTGCATATCCAAATATTAGAATGTAAGTAACTGGTTTTTTAATATTTTATCAAAAACAGTTTCTAATTAAAAATAAGAATTTAATACAAATAATTACTTTGACAAATCTAGAAATTATAGTTAGGTTTGATTACAATTAGCTTTGATACTCTTAAATTTTCCAGGCTTTGCATTTTGAACAAATTTCTAATTTTAGCTTTATGCGGCTGATTGGGCCTAAATGTAGTAAAAAAAACTAGATAAAACATTTAGTTTTTTTTACTACGCAAAAAAGTTGCATAGATATTTTTTTATCATTAACTACAATTCATAAAAAAATGTATGTACACGAATGAATGGTGAAAGTTTATTTCGCTGCATAAATGCAAATTTTTACCACTATGAATGTGTTTAACATGTCTTCTAAATAAGTTTTAAATTTTACTTCAAAGCATACAGTTAACATTTTACGACCAACTAAAAGTGCTGACTGATGGTGCATTCGTTATAGTATAAATCTTTAAGGCACTTACTAGAGCAAAAAAAATCTGAAATCGGATGAATTAACAGTATGCTCTGCCCAAAAAACCCACTTAATTTTATTACAAATTATAGTGCATTGTTTTAACAGTGTTTTACGACATAATGCATTCAATTTTTCTTGCTTGTAAACTCAATTTTCTTGACTCTGACTTTTGTTGAATAATTGTTTTAATAAAAAGTTTAGTTGGAGAAATAGAAGGAAATCTAAAAATAAACGAAATAGATATTTCAATCCAATGATCAAATATTTTTATTCGATTAAACAACTTCCTCTAACTTTGAATGACAACAATCCTCTATTTTCCTTTAACTTTATTATTCATGTTATATTCTTCCACCGTCTATTTGATAGATACATAAAGATGAGTAAGATTATAGTTTTTTAACGAGGTATTTGGTCGGACTTCGGAATAGAAATGCTTTTTCAAAGACTAGCATTTTTATGGTTAACATATGTTCAATATTGTTCATAAGGAAGTAGGTTTACACAAGAAATTAATGCACCGAACTGCTCATCAAATATCAAATAAAAAGTACAACAAAATTGCTACAAATTAGCATTAACACAAGGAAACATTTTCCAGTAAAAAATGCTAGATTAAGTATTTTCAGCAAAATTAAGTTGAAATTTACAAATGTCTGTGAAATCAAATAATTTACGAATTTGTGTGACGCTATAATTTTATTAATGTAATTTTTTTTATCGAGAACTACTCACAAATACTTGGACAATAAGGAATAAGATAATATAAAAAAAGGATTTGCTTCATTATTTTGAAAATTTTACGCAATTCCCAAAGCCTTATAGCAGCAACGTTATCGCATTTTTTTTTATTGTTTCCTAGATACAATTAAGGAATGCTTTAATGCAAGACACCTTGCCCCAATAAGGGTCTTATGAAAGTTAGTTCTTTTTATTTAAATTATACAAAAATTTCACATTTCCTGTCGACGCTACTTCTAAAAAGAATCTAAAACGTGCCAATGATGCCCTACAAATAAATCCTTAGTGAGATAAGTTTTGATTGAGATTTAATTCCGTTTATTGACCATTGTTCCTCTTTGTAATGAATATTGTATCGACATGTTTAATCCTTATCATAAGGCACTAAAGGTATTTTCAAGTTGACCTGATTTTGTTGAATATAAGAGTTGGTTAAAAGTAATGTCCGTAATCCTTTTATGCCATTAGAAAAAAAATCTTGCATTTTCCTCTGTTTCATAACTAACATATTAAAGACTAGTATTTGATGAAGAGTTTAGAAAAGTATAGTGTTTGAAAAGGAATATTTAGAATAAAGAAATTTTGGTTATTTCCAGCGCATAAATCAAGTAAATATAAATAAATTTCAATCAGGGTGTTTTATTAACAAGTTCAGCTGTTTCTAAATAGCATTGCAAAATTATGCATAAAAAACTACGTATAAGAAAAGTAACGGTTTAGCTTAAATTAAAATCGACTGTCGAGTCTGTAAAATCGTCAATTAGGGCAACGATTACGGAACATCGAGTTTGGTGATGATTACATACTATGATCTTCAACATCACAGGGTTAACTTTTGGGTTTGGCGACTGAAGTTGGCGATTTTCTAGATTGGTGCACGTCTAACGGAAAAGAACCGAAATTTTTAACCAGCATTTATATTATAGACTATGCAACCCTCTCAAAGATTAAAAAAATTGGCAAAAAATTCCAAATTTGAATTAAAAACACAAAGAAGATTTTATGTTCGCATTATTTAATATAGATTAATAATATTGTGTTTCTTTTAACAAAGATTTTTAAGACTCCTTTAAACAACCAAAATCAAACTTTCCTCCAAACCTTTTCAATTTGCTATCCAATTTTTAAAATGGGGTTTGGAGAACCAAGTCGATAAAGCGTTCGCCTTGCATGCTGTAATTCCCATGTTCGGGAGCGGGCATCGCAAAATAACTGACGACCTTATAAATGGCCCTTGCAGCCAAAATATGTACGATGAATAATACTCCATGTAGAGGGAGTGTATTTTAAATATGCACCAAAGTCTCAACGTTGCGTACGATGACGTCCTTAACGATTGCGTTGTGTGCCTACTCATGTGTCGGCTTGTCTCTTGACTCTGGCTCTAAATTATGACGCCCGTCACCAATAGCTCTCGAGTAACTCTAGTGCGATGTTATTTCAAAGTAATTTAAACACTGTAAAAAATAAAAATAAAAGTATAATAAAGAAAATTACTGGTTATTGTGTGTAAAATAACTTGGGTTCCATTCACTAGTTTAGCTGTATAAACTGTACTACGGCAAAACATGAACTAAATTGTGTTCCATTTTTAAAAAAATCCGCATGCTTATCCTACGGTAATATTATGCGCTTGCCAATACCGATTCGTCCTATATACTGCGATTTATAAAGTTATTATAACATTTTTTTTGTTAATTGAGTAAGGTTTAAAAAAATATTAAAAAAGCTAAATCCGAAAAACGATTTAGGAGTTAACTAGGGTATTGTTTTAAGTCCCAAAGAACCCTCTTCTGAAGGGGTCTAAAATTGCATAGAATTAAATTGATAAAGAATACACAACTGGATCAGGCGAATAAAAACGAGATTTGTGGCAGGTTAAATATAACTAATTAAAACAAGATTCTTGGATAGCCAGCTCCCTCTCGATAGTCATACAACTGGGAAAAACTTACTGTAGTTACTGTTAGAAAAATTTTCATTATGCTTTTATTTTTAAATTTCAACTTAGAAGGCACTTAGAAGGTTCAAAATTTCTATGAACTCACGAACAAGTAATAGATATTTTAAATCCGTAATAATAAGTTTGATAGCTTATTCTTGGTCATTAAACTGTTGTATAACAGTGGATTCCCAGTGTCATGTCATAAGATACCTTCCCAGGTACTTTTTTCAATTAAACATCATAAAAACTGAACCCCTCGGGGCATTTGTCAGTTAGGGGGCCAAGGCTTGTCGTGCCCATTTCAGAATACTTGACCAAGGGCTCTGGAGCGCTAAGCAAATGTCCCGGCTAGGTGGTCAGCCTCACGTGGAATCCCCTGTGCTTAGTCCCTAAGCATGCTTGGGCCTCATTTTATTGACCCACTTAAGAGATAAAAAGATAAGTCAACCTCGCCCAATCTGGGACTCTATCCCTGTGCCTGTGGCATGGCAATGTGAAGACCACAAAGCCACTGTGCCTAATGAAACATACATTTTTTTTAATTGTTATGATTTCTTTGGTGTTTTACTTCACTTATGGACACGTTTAAACCGTCTTTACGGAAGATTTTGATACCTCTTCAAAATTCTCCAAAGGATAAATATTCTTATCCGATAGATAGTAGTACACGTCTACTGAATTTGAAGACTGTTGAAATCGAGGCCGTAGCTCTTTTTGTTCGACCTGTAGTGTGGTTTCAGGCAGACAGACGGACTAGCCTACGTTTATAAACCACAACTTCAATATAACTTAATAAATGACTTTTGTATTAGTTATTAAATTATACTATAAACAAACATAACTACCATTCAAGTTTTCGGTTTCTTCTTATTCCAAAATTGGGAAAATATTTGTTTCCGTTGCAAGTAAAATAAATTTGACAAAATATTCCTTCGAAAAGTGACTTAATAAATTATGGTTTAATTATTTATTTTAATATTAGAATATTTTTCAAAATAAACGCATTTAACTTGATATTGAAAATATTTGGCCAAACTAATTTCTCATAAGAATATTTTGATCAAAACTATAAAAATCATTATTCCCAAGAGGATCAAATATTAAATCCCGTGTAGTAATCCCAAAATATACTAAATCCCATGTAACATCATTGTCTTTAAGTAGGATTTACCTTCAGACAAGTCACGAACCTAAAGCTAATGATGCATGTAAATCACTTACCAATGAACTGAGAAAATGGGTATGAAAATACATTTTAGATGGTTTAGATCATAATACAATAAAACTTTAAATTGGTAGGGGAAGGTGGGTTCCCTTGGACCCATTTTAACTTTTCAATTTTTAATTTCTTAATTACTTGCAAAAAGTGAATAAAAATATTTTTTCTAAATATGTACTTTATGGTTGTTATATACAACATATATTTATTTTAACATGTTATTTAAATGATTTCAACTATTAAAAAAATAAATACAGAACAATGTAATTAGGACCAAGGTACGCCACCGGTGTACCTTGGTCCAACCGGTAGTGTACCTTGGACCAATTATTAACAGGTAGAGAGACTCGATTTACAGTCTGAAAACCAATATTTATTAGCCACATAAAATTCAAAAATACATTTTACAACCTACTCTTATTTCTAGACAAGCCTATTATGAAACCATCTGCATTTAATTTATATTTGATTGCATTCCAAACAGAAACTTTAAAATATCTACAAATATTAATTTTTACTAAATAAAACCGTTAAAAGTAATGAGGGTAAATATTTGCACAGCAATTATTTTAAGCGAAACCCCATCGAGGATGGAAATTAAAAGATGTACGCATTAAGTTCAATGCGTACATTTCAGGAAAAATTCAACAGCTGTTAAAACTAGTTTTTCAAATATCCTCTCTCACAACAATGAATGTGGTATTTTTACCTTAATCGATCCCATTGTTTGTTATATACATCCCATGCGATGTTAATGGTCCGAAAGCCAAAATCGATGAAAAAAGCATTTTGCAATACAGATCTGAATTATTCTGTGTAGTAAGCAAATTATAATTGAATCATTCACTACAAACAAAGAAAAAACATTTGTTTAAACTTCAACGACAAACTTGAATTAAAACTTCACGGACTATATTAAACTGCAGATCTCATTGCTCTTATAAGCATTTAATGCTTGTAAACCTAACTTTTTAACTTTAAAATACTTTTCCGTTTAGAGACAAGAATTAATCGACTTCTAAATCTACCAAAAAAAGGTTTCCAGTTTTTGAGCATTTCCCTCTCTGGGTCCAATATACTTATTTTTTAGTTGGCTTGTTATAGTTATTTTTTTAATTAAAAACATAGGAAAGAAACATTGTAAAAATACCCATATCGCTATTGGTCTGGTACATTTCCAAAATTACCATAATGATGGAATTACTACAAAATTACTAAAGATCAAGCGAAAGGGTGCAAAACTAACTCCGACATCCAAAAGTTCAGTTCCTGGTAATTCTCTTGGTCCCTCAAAACGGAGAAATAACGAATTTAGAAAATTTTGTCTTCCCGCATCAAAAATCAAGCGAAAGAGGAGAAAGGGAAAAAAGGTCAGACTCACCGAAAGCATCATGTTAAGTCCTCCGGTTGCATCCTCCGGTAACCAAACACAAACTCAACTACTCCTCGCGAAAACCCAAAAACCAGTTAAAAACACCAAAGAACCGTCTTCCGCCTACCACTCGGACCCCGCTGACGTCACTCAGGTTGGTCTGAAGAGTTGACCTGAAAGTGCAACAATGGACTTTCCGACCTGAAGAAGATTCTCTCTCGGCTTGCTGCCGTTGCTTTCTCTCTTTTTTTTCCCAGACACCTTTCGCCTGACCTTTGTTCCATATTCTCTCAAGAGGTTCCTCCGCAGATTCGAAGAAAAAAAGAAGCTCCTTCTTCTGCTGGATGTTTGACTTATCGGTTCCAGCCATCTTTGTGGATGATCGTTTTCTTATTCTCTTTTTGCCGCAGAGAAATGTTTTTATTTTCTACGAATGTGTCTGGGGAGATTGAAAAGAGAAATGAGACAAATGGAGATGGGTAATCGGAGATCTGGGATTATTTGGAGGATTTCTGGAGCATGGGTTCAGGCTCTGGAATGCTCGAATTATCAAAGGTGTAATGATTTATGATGAAGATTAATCTGTATTTTTTTTTATGAGATTCCCATAACCCATTTTTAAAAGCACTCAAATTGTTTCATAATTTATTTTCTAAGCTTTCAATTACCGAGAATTGTACAAACGTTGATTAGCCCTTTGACTTGTTATAAAAATACGAATAAATTCATTAGTTTTGAAAACGATCACTAGGCGTAAATTAGAACAAGCAGGTAAACTTTTAATTAGACAAAACGTCATGGACAAATTTTGTAATAAAAGTTCACTGTTAAATTTTAGCATCACGATTTGAGCTGCATTAAGGTATTTTTCAACAACTTTAATTATAAATAGACTAAAATTATAGTTGTTGAAAAACTTAAAACACTATTAAAATCGATCGTTTAAACACTATTTAAAATAGTGTTTAAAGAACTGATTCAAAGTACGAAGTTAAATGTCCTATATTTAATCAAATATAGAACATCGAAACTGCTTTGGAATTTTACTTCCAAATAATCAATAAATTTATTTTAATTTCAATAAACGACCAGTTCCATTCGTCATTTATAATATTTAATGATATTTTTTAGTTAAAACTAATCGTACTTTTTTTCAAAATATTCGAATTCTAGAGTTAAACATTTGACAGAGAAAATGTTAAATTGTTAAAGCTAATTTGGCTTCAATTTAAAATTAAAAAAATTCTCAGCATCTATAACAATAGTATGTGTGTCTGTATATGGACAGTGAAAAACCTACTAAAAATGCCCTCAGAAGTTCGTTCGAAAGTTTGGATCCCCTTTAATGTACATTCGTGTGCACCTGAGGCTTAGTTTTTTCAAAGTTGATTCTTAATTTTAATTGTCCCCCTTCCTGCGCATCCCCATTCCGGATATAATTAATCTAAATAGGTCCCTTTTAACCACGCTATTACCAGAAACCACACATTCTGTATCCGGAATATTCATTGTTTGATTAGGTTTGAAAAAGCTGTAACGTAAACCCTTTGAGTTCAATTTATAAAAAAAACAAAATAAGAATTTTGTTCGATTTTGTTAAGTAATATTATTTTATATACTTAATAATTACTACAATTACAATTAAATTAAGAAATTCAGCCTGTTAATATAGCCATCATTTTATAGTTAAACCTGAAAAATCAGTTAATATCTTATATAAATTTAGTTGGCTTTAACAATGATAAAGATATCATTAACGGTTCCTTTAGCAAATTTTATTTCATGAATAAAATTAATTAGAAATATATTAGATATGACTTGCATAACTTGATATTAAAATTTACTTTAACCAGTAAGCATTAAGATTCATTTAAAGAGATTCAAAAAATAATTTGTTTTCCATCTTTAGATTAAAGTTTATTAACATCACAACTGTAAAAAGCAAGGAAAATTGAAGCTTTTAAAAAATAATAGACACCATTCTCAAATTTAATTCGACAAGAATTTCAGTCGAATCTTTGTCAAACTTATGTTCATTTACAATATCATAGAGCCATCGCTACCACATGCTCCAAATGGACTTGTGCATTAATAAAATCTCTAAAATTAGAACTATGAAATGAGTTTTAAAATTGCATTCTGTACAGAAGAAAAACCTAATTAAATTCCTTTTCCCCCACTAAAACTCGTGACTCAAATTTTCAGAACACTTTCTAAAGAAGCTGGAACGTAACTATTTTTTAACGTAGAGGAAAGCGCATCCACAACTTGACCTCATCCCTGCAACTTCTAGTTCCAAGCAAAAAAGATAATAGAAATCCGGATGAAAATAGACATTAATTGAGTCAGCTTCTGGGTTTTTGGGACCACAAGATTGAATCACTTTGTTTTACAATAGCTTTCGATACGTATCATAAGTTAAAACTAAATGCGCAAATGCGCTATTGATGAATATCATAGGCTCAAACTAAATATGTAGATAGAAAATATTGATATCTGGTAACTATTCTTGTCAATACAATGGAAACACATCGATGTTTGAAGTACATTTGCATAGTGTATGATACATTCTCCGTATCTAATAGTAATGGTAAAGATAATGCTTTGTATTTGGACAATTTCCTTATTGTTAATGTCAAATATAGTCAGTGAATTTAAATATCTCGCTCGACATTCTCTTCGAATGCAGAAAATGTTTTTAAAAAAAATTCGATCAAATTTGGATTCATCAAAAACGTTTGGAAAAGAATTTAAGCATTAATTTTTAAGTAGCAAACGTTCTGCTAAATTGCATTGTGTATTAACATTTCCCAAGTTATCAACTATTGTTATAAACTTTTACATATTTTACCAAGCATTACATAAGGATTTCGGGGAAATGTAAACTTTTGTTAACTGTCACTATAATATCACCGGAAATACTTTTAAATGGCAAGTCATACGAAAGGCGTTCTCTTTAAATGTCTTGATATAAATGATCTTTCGAAAAGTTATACATCATTTTTTGTTACGACAAATCATTTGCCACATCTACTGCAACTTTATTGACATCTATGGTAATTTCTTTGACATAATGCTTGAATTGTTTTTTAATGTATATTGCATGTCCAAACTTTCAATTTTTTTAACTATCTGAAAATTCAAATAACCATTTAAAAATCAAAATAATCTTAAATTTAAAAATAAGCTGCTTTTATTTGGAAAAGGCGCAAAAGTGGTATGTAGAGTAATAACTTCAGACTTTTAACAATTCATCAAATTGAGTTTAATCGCATTTAATGAACTATTTTTCATTTAAATAAAAAGCATTTTAAGTATCCCGCAATAGTTGTACTGGAAAAAACATTTACGTATGCCTTACCAGATGAAAGTGTACTGATAAAGGCTAAAAAAAATCTGCTTTCTAATAATGGCTTTTGATTCTGGCATAAATGCTGTTCAAGAGCAAATGGTACCCGTTAGAACTAATTGTTCCCAACAATGTAATATTGGAAATAACTAATACCTTGCCAATAACAGCTCCATATTAATACGTGAATTATATAAGTTTTTCATAAATTCTCAGTTCAGAATTTAAAAGTCAACAAGATAATTCGACATTTGATGAATCGCTGAGATCCAAGCTCAATTAACTCATTGGGCAAAGTGTAATATGTACTTAATTTATATTTAATAACAGTTTTTTTTTTACGTTTATAGTAAAACCTGCCGTGTTTTTTTAAAGTACTCAAAACTTAATAGATTCAATTATGTTATCCGAAAGTTGATTTTGATCATTCAAAATGTATCTGAACGTTTCAACTATTTGATTGCATTAAAATTTTACCTTAAATTAGTTTAAAATAATAAATATAAATGTAATCTTGTTCTATCTTATCTTGGTTTTCCTGTATACACTTCAATATGCTATAGTAACTTCAATATAATAAAACAATATATCTCTTAAATATATATAATAGTACAATCGTTAACAACCCTATTGTTTCAATCAAGCCTTAATTTCATTTCCCAACTAGTCAATCTCGGAGAAGTACCTGAATACCCTTGGATTAATAGCCAGGCCAAATCTCCGTGGCATTTCTCAATTCGTAGAAAAGGTTCCCACTGAGAGATGCATAATTGTTTCCAACTCGGAAAACGGTCTTCCGCATTGTTACCCAGGGAAAAGCCTTGACTGCACCTCCCACGTATGACTTACCAGATGAAACTGAAAGCCAGGGGAAGGTTTCAATTGCAGGTGTCAAATTTGTTATATTAAAATAGCAGTTATGTGGAGTCGTTATAGTTACTACGAAATTTTCAAAGAATTCGTTACGGCAAATTAACCCTTTCAGTCAAAATGGCAATTTGGCATTATCATTTTGGAAATTTTTGTCTGTCTAAAGCCATTTATGATATCAAAAAGCACATCATTCGATTCTCCAAACTTTTTTCCATTAGAATTTTTTTTAATGAATCCCAATAGATGTCAGCCCTATTATTTTTTTTTTTAAATATGAAGAGAAAAATGATTCCAAATGGCATCACTGGGGCTGAAAGGGTTTAAAAAAAATCAGAAACGTATGTTTTGCAAGAATTATTTTTTGGAAGTATAAATCGAAGTTTTGAGAAGGATGTCGAAAACTTAAAATATTATTTTAAAAAGTTAGATAAAATCATACGGAATAATAGCTGACACACAATATGCAACTTAAAATTGATAGAACGTACTTTCAATATAGTGGATGCAATATTTAAGGGCTTTTGTTAATTTTAAAATATTTATTTTTAATTATTAAACACAAATAATGGCTCTAATTGTAAAAGTCATTCTCTCCTTTTTAAACGTTTAGGACAATCACAAAAAAACTCAGACACATTCAAAATAAACTAACCTTAAAAAAAGCCTAAACTTGCAGATTGTATTCAAACGAATTCTACGTGTGTTTTAAATAAAACTTTAATATTTTTTTTTTCATTTAAAAAACTCTAAGTAATAAGTTTCGAAAGTGATTGACTAATAGAATGTTAGTTTTGTGACAAACATTTCAACAATCACTATTAACAACTTAATCATTCGAAACTAAGGGACAGAATACAGATGTTCACATTGGTTGCACTTTAGAGAAAAGGGAACAAGTCACAGAAAAAGAAACGAAACATAATTTTAAAATTTGAAAAATATGTGGACTGTTTATATTACTTCAGAGCAAAAACTAATGTTCATAAAAGAAGGGAACCAGAATCTATCCTTAACCCAATTTTGAAAAATAATGTAATTTTAGAAATTCAAGCCCTTAAATATATTACAACTATAAATCACATGCTATATTGATATTCACTAAAACATCAAAGAACAGGTATGGTCACAAAATCATTACTTTTTCAACATCTCTCCAGTTTCCCTACCATTCTGACCTTAGATTCGTTATTGTACATCTCTAAAAAATCTGTTTATTTACTTGCGTAGTTCTGATGACATCTTAAAAAACACCATGAGAACAATGGTCTCATAGGTGTGTAAATAACGTTCGGTTTAAGTGTTGTTGAAGTGATACTATTCTTTATCTGTTTCACTATTTTGAATACCTCAGATTGAATTGTGCTGTTAAGGTCGGAAAAGATATTGAATCTTGAAGGTTAATTTTAACAGTGTCTGCCTGTATATTGAATTTCGAAATATGCCGGATTTTTTAATAATACGTTTTTGTCAATGGAAAAAATCTCTTAAGTCCCGAATTTCAAGCAGAAAAGCTATCGCATTTCTTTTTTTAATGTTTTAACAGGTTTTACTATAACGTTTACAATTACATTTTGCTACATAACTTTTTCTGTGTCTTCTTGTTTAAGTTCCGTTCTCATTTCCCATATAAAGACATTTTAGAATCCTTTTAGTTTTGAATGCAAATCGCTTTAAATATCATAGTATATCACTTTAAAATATATATATTTCTATCAATTAAGATTTGTATGTTGGAGTTTTCACCGACTATCCATTAAAAGAATTATTTTATGTTTTTGTAGTTATAATTTGCTTGTTTAATTTCCTCCCTTTCTGAGTCTAAACAAATCTTTCCAAATAATGTATTCGCTGCATCCATACGACACAAAATAATTTTATTAAAAACAATTTAAAACAGAAAGGAGCTCAAAGATAACTTTCTCTAAATAAAATAACAAATTTAGATACTTTTATTTAGAGTTCATGATAAATTCTTATTTCATTATTTATACAAATAGAAACTTTAATATTCTCTATTTAAGGCAGGTCGATACCTTTATACGGCTAATGCTAAATTGACCTTTTTCAAATTCCTTTTTCTTGGAAACTAACTTACAACACAAAAAAAATCTCCACATTAAATGCACTTTAAACAATACACTGAAATGAGAATTATTACTATATAAAGTAGATTTTTTTTTAATATTATTTAAGGTAAATATGTTAGGTTTTAATAAAAAACCATTTTTACAACACAAAATTACTTTTTTCTCTCCACATGTCGAGAAATGTTCGTTTCAGTAAGCAGAACACCCTGAAACAGTTATTCTGTAAAAAAAATTATGTCTATGCATGAAATAGTTTTTAAGAAAAATGTACCTAAACCTGATAAAATACCAATTCTGAGAAACTTAGATTTAAAGTTGAAAACTTACATTACGAAAATATTGCTGATCCATATCCAAATTAAAAGTTAGCCAGGTTAAAGTTGTCTGAATAACATACAAAGAGCAACTTTAGAAAACTCTTAAAGTATTTCACACAAATACTAAAATTAAAAATAAATCATTTTTTTTATTACATGGTACTGACCTACCTTAAGAAATGACAAAGAAAGTATTAAATTTTGAAACTCAGGCTCTGCTGCTTTTCCTGTTGTAAAAAACTATGGATGTGAAACACCGCACGACGTTCAATTACCATTCAATTAATCTATTACAAGATTATCTACCCTATTAAGGAATTTCAATATCTTTTAAAACCTAATTGTTTTTAATAACTAACCAAATTGGAAGTGTATAGCTTTTATTTTGACCAGTAGGTTAGTTTAAGATCAAAAGAAAGACAAATGAGTTCGAACGAAAGAAAAAAAAGAAATGAAGTTCGAAAGAAAGACAAATGACAGACGAACCAATAATCAAAAACCACTTTATTAGCATACGCACCCTCCAAAAACTGCATAGAAAACACTAAATCCAAATTGGGAATTTTTTTTATCTCATTAAATATGTACTTTCTTTATCTTATATTTAATATTAAGTAATTGAAAGTAATAGCACACCTTGAATGGTATAAAAAAAATTCGGAACGACTGGGAGTAAATCGTATTGTTCGTAAAATTGCCAAGACCTTTTCGTTCGACTTTCTTAAAAATTAGCTTTAAAAACCTTACATAAAAATAAATTTTGTTACTTTTTTGCTCCGAAACGATTTTTTTTGCTACAATAAAAATGTCACTTGAAATTTTTTAAGTTTCTTACACATGAAGTTTTAATAAATTTATAAAATTTAAAACTTAAAAATTTAAGACTAAGCACATTGCAAACTATTTTACTACAAGTTTGATGAATAATCCAGTGATTCAATAACTAAATTATTATGCCATTCAACAGGTATTTCTCTTCAAGTATATGACCCACTGAAAGACGAAAAGTAAAACCCCGTAATTTTATCTTAGCACCTTTCCAAACAATGCATTTCTTCAACCAAAAATAAATACAAATAAAAAACCTCCACTTACAATGCTATCATTCAAATATAAAGATAAGAATATTAAATACGACTCAAACTGACAGACTGACCCATTCTGAAAGAAACAAATACCCGATCTCATCACTTGCCATCGAAAACTCAAGCGAGAACACCAACAACAATAATTGTCCATCAAAGACCTCCATTGTCCATCAAATCAGGTGCGGTAATAATGTTATTGACTATCATCAAAGGTTGAAGTTCACCAACTCCACTGCTATTTGCTGTCATTCAAACCGTAATGCAGTTTCAGAAAAACAGATTTCTGGTGTCAACAGGTGGAGGCATAAGGAAGATGTAATAATTGGTTATTGTTCACTTGTTCGGTGGAGGGGCTGGGGAGCCCAGTCGGTTAAGCACTCGCTTAGCATGCGTAAGGTCCCAGGTTCGGGTCCGGGCATCGCCAAAATAGCTGCCGACCTATAAACGGCCCGTGCAGCCAAAAAATGTCCGACGAATAATACCCCGTGTAAGGGAGTGCACGTTAAATATCCTTCAAAGTCCTAAAGCTGCGTACGATGTCGCCCTTAACGGTTGCGTTGGGTGCCTATTCAGGTGTGGCTCGTCACCTGACTGTGGTTCTAAAATACGACGCCCGTCGCCAATAGCCCTCGTGTAGCTCTAGTGCGACGATAATTCAAACCAAACCAAACTTGTTCGGTGGCACTTTCGGTTTCTATAGCAGGTTGGTGAAGGATTGAGGGGGCATAGGTGGTAAAAATGCCCTGCGACACTTTAAAGTGAGAAACATAATTGAATGGCATTCACATACTTGTGCGGCAACGTGCTGTGTAATTTAAAATGAATAATTTACCCTTTCGCTACGAAGGATTTTTGTTTCCTCGTAATATGCGATAGGAATATCATTATCGAATCCTTAGTCGGACGGCCGGCGTGGGCCGTTTCAATAGTGACAGGGTTAAAAGGTAATATATATCGTATACTGCGCTTTCCTCTAGTTAAATGTACTACGAATTTAAGGTCAAATGACAACTGTAAAATATTGGCAAATTGATTTTATATCGGGAAGTATTTTTTAAAAAAAATACTGAAGTTGCCTGAAAGAGCCAAAGTTAACACAACTACCAGTCTAAAAGTAAGAGCTATTAGCAATTAAAATACGATCTTAATAATGAAAGACTGCAAATTATTTTGTTTATAGTGCATCATTTCTCCGCTTGCAATGCTAGTAAACAAATTATTTCAAAAGGATTAAGAGTAGTTCATGTTCATAACTGATTCTGGCGAACTACTATCCTAAAGTAACTTCAATATTACATGTGTCTCATGTCCATTTGTGTCTTATTGTGTCTGAACTGAGACAAAGCACTGTGGCGGGGGTGGTCATGTGGAACTAATAACAGGGGTGAAAATGAAGGGTTTTTGATTTGGAATAATATCTGCGAACCAGATTTCGTTTAGTAACGTTTGTTTCAAAGCATATGGGTATTAATATGAAGTTTTAGGTTTGGATTTCCTTAATAGCCTATAAATATTTTATTGTTCCAAAAAAGGCCATGGAAATGATTTTCGACTTCATTGAATCTGGGTTTCTTAAAAGTGCATTAAATTGATGAAACTATTAGTATATAAATCTATCCGATGGTTTTTAAAGTTATACTTGTTTCCAATCTGTAAAGAAAAAGAAGGGTTTAAATAACTATAAAGCAAAACTTCTACTTCATGACTATAATTATAATATTGCAGGTTCCTACTAATTGAATGGACATCGGAGGTCTTTTCAATGTATAGAACCCTAATTCTCTAAAGCAATTGTCATTACCCATTCAGATAATCATAAATACAAATTATTTGTCTGAATCGTAAAAGGTATACTGCCATGGGCATCGAAACACGCAATAGACGACTTTGGCCATTGCTGTACGTACTCAGTATCTCTAGTCTGTAAGAAAGTACACTGGAAGACTGATTATTTCAGAGCTTAAATTACAGTTACTACAATTTTTACCTGCCCAAAGCAGTATATTTTAATCAGTTAATTTATTGATATGGCTGTAAAATCATGTAATTGCAGTTTTGGTGTCAACCAAACGAAAGTGTAAGATGCCGTTTGCAACAAAGGCGAACATTACAAATTGTCCTATTGGAATTATACTGAAATTCGGATCATCATTCGGATAATTGGAGTTCTGCTATATATGAATACGACTTTTTATCTCTTCTTATTTTTTTTTAATATTATTTAACTTATCTTTTAACTAACCTGTTTGTTTGGAAGACTTTTTATTCTATTTAGGAAAGGAAAACGTATTCTAAACTATTGGTTAATTAAAGGATAAGAGTTAAATAATATTTTTTTTAAAAAATTCACGTAATAATAAGGATGTGATCCCTGATCATATAATGAGAGATCACTACATTGATAATAAATCTTAAGGGCTTCTTTTTATCGTTTACATAAAAATAGCTTTTCCAAAAAAGACTACTAAAACTAAACGCTACACAGTAACTAAAAATCTCTCTCTTCCATCATATACTCTGACATACTAAATATAAAACCTACGAAACAATATATGCCGCAATATCCTTACAGAACTTTCACACTCGTTTCATAATATGCTAATTTATCATTTTCTGTCACCAATACCCAATGGATAAGTCCACACAGACTCGGTGGAAGTTTGCCGAAGCGTTGAAAAAGTAACGCTGCCCCAAGTGGGTCGCATTATTTTGCAATTGATGCTTTGTTTGTGGTGTCTGCTACGCTCCCGTGAGTAAAAAACGAAATAATGGAACGATGTTACGCTTGTGGTCGTGAACCCAAACGAAACCGATGTTCCATTTGGGTGAGTTTGAGGAGATTGTGTAAAAAAGATCCACTGTGTTCGAGAAATTGATAGCAGCCAATCAATCGTTCTGATTTTCGATGAAATCCTTGCGTAAAGTGGTCCAGTGGCCCGCCTGACCTGCTGATTAAATATTGCGAGTTCTTTTCTGTGTAGTTGATCATCCAAACCGTAATTAATTAGATTACAGGGGCTTTGTTGTGCTACACGAACGATTTGAACAAACTTATCGAAGTCCCGTTGTACACTGTGAAAAAAAAATCTGTAACCATTACAAAAAAATTTCTTGTAAAAAACTTTTCCTAGAAAATTTCTAGTAAATAATTACTAAAAATAGTGCTGTAAAAACACATAATATGTATTTTTTAACATTACATGTATATATCATGTAGATTTACAGGACTATTTTATGTATCCCACACAAGTAATGTTTCTGTAACTGTACAAGAAAATTTTATGTGTACTACATTTTCCGTGCAACTGCGAAGAAAAACAAAGTGTCTGCTTTCCCGGCGTGGAATCGAACCCCGCTCTCCCGCGTGATAGTTGAGGGTACCGACCACTATACTACCGAGGAATAGCAGACTGCCGAAACCCGGGATCGAACCAGAAACCTTAAGATGTTCAGTCTAACGCTCTCCCAGCTGTACTATTTTGACACACGGATTGTCAGGAAATGATAAGTGAAATTCATTTGAAACAATCAACTAAGTTATAAATTTAAAAATTTGATTGACGCCTCGAATCACGATCGTGGCCAAACTTCAGTATCGGTGCACGCGCAACATCGTGTGGAAGAACCTGATTGGTTCGGAAAAATTGCAAATACTAGAATTTTTTTTGTAACTGCAGAAATGAAGATTTCTGTTCAGAATTACTAAAAGTTTTCTTGTAAAATTGGTTATTTATGTAACATTACTAAAAAAAAAATCTGTATGTTTTACAGTATTTTTTTCTTAGTGTAGATTATATTTCATGTATGCAAATTGACATTTGTGTAAAATGTATCGGCTAATTCTATGCAAAATAATCCTTTCTGTAGTGTAATTCACGTGTGTAAAGTGATTGCCGCTTCAACTTTTTACATTAAATGAAGAAAAATTATCGGAATATCTGGTTCACACTAATTAAAACTAAACAATGTAACTTGTTCCTTTATTTGATTTGATTTATTTTTACATTAAAAAAGATTGTAATTCTCTAGCTGTGACACTACGGTTTTATGATACCAGCCTATCGAAAATATGTAACCAATTAAAGTTGTTTACTATTTAGGATTCAGGTACAATTAAGATAATTTTGTTAGATTTATAATGGAGCGTTGTTTTTAAAACTTAAAATAAAAAAATGCATTTATTAATTTTTCTAATTATCATGCTACACTCTTAAAACAAAAGAGTGAAATCCACGCCAGTAGGATAGGTGCATTTTCGAAACTGGAAAGGAGTGAATATTAACTCAGACTGAGTTAAAATCACTCGTTTGGAGTGATCTTGTAGGAGGTTTAACACATAAAAGATCCACTCCTTTCGGGTAAGTGCTTTTTAAAGACTGGAGGTGTGGAAATTAACTCAGACTGTGTTAAAATCGCACGCGCTTTTGTTTTAAGAGTGTATATAGTTTCTACTTGCATTATTGTACAAATATTATTAATTAAAGCACTATTATGCGGTCATCCTATTGGATCTAAGACTATCATCCGAAATCTAATAAAAAAATCCTTAGTAGTTGATTGAATGATTGCAAAAAGTTAAGTTGCTACATTTTTTAAAACATTGAATTATTTTTTTAAAACTTCATCAATGGGTCAATTAATTAGTTTTTCATAATCTCCATTTCTAACATAAATCTACTTAACGCAAACAAGATTAACACACTCGAAACTGACCTTCTGACAGGTGATATTTTTCTTTCGAAACTCACAATTCCTTTCTTGAAAGGAAAACATTTCTGGGATCGCAAATTTTGCCTTCAGTGTGATGAAACTCAAATGGGGCTGATCCATTTATCAATGAATCTTCTAGAAGATTAACAAACTAATTAATTATCAATGAAATTCATAAGCATCAAGGATATGTTCAGTTCAACTTTATGATAGATGTGTGTAAGTTGGAACACTGGTTTTTTAACGCTTGTTATTCCTGAACTTGTTGTTCTAACTCCTTCCAACATTCCCTGTATTTTAGTTAAGTGAGTAGAGGCTTTATGCATGGAGTCCCTTATACAATTTCTGTTCTCTTGGAGCCATCCTATAAAAACTAGAGATCTAGCTATAAAAAATAACGCATTCTATATTGGAATGGTGCCTGTTAAATTTGGCGTGTTCAATACGTTGGGTGCCCGCAAAAGTGTCAGCTTCAGTGCTTGACCGAAGTTACAATGTTCGCCATCAGTACAAAATAATGGTTGATCGGCACATGAGTGACTCTTGAGGGACATTAATTCAATAAGAACACGATTGTTTAAATCTAAAATGCTTTATCAATTATTCAATCTTTTTTACATTTTGGCAAAAGACAAATCAGACGGTGTAGAGCATATAGTATGTTTGTAGGGTAGAGACAATGCTTGACGTAACTGCGACGTCACCGCAAGCGTTGTCGTTTCAGTTGGTCAATTTAGAAAATAATTAAAACCAAATCCTTGGTACATGTGATGGAAAAATATGCACATATAAAGATGTTTTTACTCTAGGACTTTTTATAAGGTTAATTCTTTCAACACGATTAACTCCTATTTTTTAAACATGTTTTTGCGGTTAATGGTTTAAAAAAACGGATTTTACTAAACTCTTTAAAATTTTATTTCTATAAATATATAAATGTTATGTGTGCACTTGAGAAAACTGATGATCTGTTTGTTTAAATTCAGATAGTTAAACGGGGTTAAGGAAAATTCTTTAGGCCCAAACTTGAGGCCAGCAACTGTTTTACCTGAGAACCTCAAACATCGCATCCCTACATGGAAGAGCATCTTCGTGTCTGCACTTCCACCTCTCTCCCTTGCATCATCCGTTGAACCTTGTCCCATTTCGAAGCATCTTCCCAGGAGAAAGTGGAAGTTGGAACACGCCATTTTTTTTCCTACTCTGGAAAGAATGGAACATTGCGGATTTGTTGTTTTGGGATAGAAAACTCTCCGCATGTAGTTGGAAGTATTTATAAAAGTCAAAGTTGGCAATTATCACGCAATTTATCTTGTTAGATGGTATCTGTCTTCATGTAATATTACGTCTGTTTTGGGGAAAAGGCCAATCTTTGTGTAAATGGAGTTGACTTTTTGCTCTAAGCGTAGTTAAAATTACTGTGATTTCTGGTTTTGTAGTTTTTAAAAATGTATTTTTAGGAAACCGCATGTAGCATTTTAGTGTCCTTATTACTATACAAAACAGGGTTACATTGTTTGAGTTCATTCAAAACATCACTGTCGCTCTTTTCAAACAGGGAAGTGTAAATTAACATATGTTTAAATTAGTGTTTTTACTATAACAGATGAACTTTGTCGCAATTTATGTTTCCACTTACTCATATCAAGGAAAATAAGCAATCATCTGTAATTATCCTTTAGAGCACAAATATTTCGTCTTGATGATAAAGTTTAAGTTGAATCAACGTCGCAAAATACTATACTAGCTTGATGGCAAAGTAAAAAGCAAAATCTTGTAATCTTAAAAATGTTACCTAAAAAATAAACTATTTTCTAAAATATTTCCAATCGAACTTTTTTTTTCCTTGCCATGTAAGTAATCCTATTGAATGCGCAATTTTTTCTTGTTTGTTTAAAAAGGATTTTGTTTCGATGAAATATTTGTCCTACTATAACCCATCATCTTAACTTCTAACCACTCATCAAAAAAAAAGTTTAAAAAAGTAATCTTTTTTTTTCTACTATTTTGTTTCGAAATCTCCCTTTCACACACAATATATTATTCAAACTCTTCGTCACTTGACTGTGGTTCCAAATTATGACATCCGTCAACACAAGCCTCCGTTGTAACCCTCTAATGCATACTGTTGTCATATGGCAACAACTAACATAATCCACTTTATTCTATTAAAAGGGCGCTTCCTCTCGACAAATCTGTTTTTTTATCCAATACATTCCATTTTGAAGTTTTAGTTACTAATGACCCTCAGATGACAGTAGTAAAAGTGTATTCAAAATTGAAGAGAGAAGTTACTAACTGTTGTGAAATTACGTCTTTGGCAGTATTCAAAGTAATCAAGTATTATTATATTGGTACTAAGTACAAATAAACTGTTTTGAAAACATAATTATAGTTCAAGAGGGTTATTTTAAAATATATTTAGTAGTTTTCTAGTCATTTTTATCAAAATTGGAATTTTGTGGTTGTTATTTGCATTATGGCAACAATTTTAAAAATAAAAATTATTTAAATTCCAAAACAGTAAAAAAAAAATTCAGTATTTTTCCCCATAATTCATTAGTATTAAAGATACAAATATATTTTTTGGGATGAAAAAAAATCATGCATTACTGGGTTAATCTTGTCCAATAGCCTTGTGCGACGATAAATCATCTCGACAACAAACAACACATACCCATCTTATCTTGAGATACGCTATGTAAAAATCTGAAATATTTAATACACTTCCTAATATACAACGCCCTAGCACTTTATTTGTCCTTTTTTTGGTGCACCGTAGATTGGCGGCATACATTTTGAGTTTCATAAACAAAAGTTTATCAGATTAGCGAGGTAAATTAATTAAATTTGTGTGAAACCTTAACTTTGTTTACAATGTACGGTTATTGCGTTATTATAATACACGTGCATAAAATTTTTGATAAATAGTTATTACTTAATTGTCGAATATTTCACTCGCATCTGCTTCACGCATATTTTATAGCAATTTGTTTACGCATCCTCTTCTCATTCTTTAACAGAAACAGTGTCCTCAAAATGAGCAACAATGCCACGTGTGACGAAATTATTACCTTAACAAAGGAAGGCACAAATTACTTCAAAACCCTTTACAGGTGTAACCATACCTTCATTTCATATGCACCCATGGCGTGACAAAATAAAAAAGCTCTCCTCTTCGTAGGCGTATTGGAATGCAAATGTTACTTAAGATCACGACTGCGGTAGGCCGCCAATGGGAAGTTTTAGTGGAAAATATTTACTTTACGGAGGTTTTGTCGCCAAATTCTCGATTGTGTGCCAGATTTGTAGTAACGTCGCCAAATTCAGTACCCTTTGTTATAGTATAAGGCTTATTTAAATGTAGGTTCTCTTTATAAAAGTAATTACGGCATTGTATAGATTTCCAGATGGCTGTATACTATCTTTAAAATGACTATGGCGCAAATTCGGATACTTGGCGAGGAAAAACCCCGATAACTAGCGAACCCTCCATTTTTAATTAAGTCCATCGTTATTTTTCTTTTGTTGTCTTCAAACCATAAAAAAACAAACGGAAAAAAGCTAAACCCTTTATGACTTTTTACTATGTCACCGTTTCCCCTCTATTAATTTCAGTTCTTGGTGCTTATTGTTAAAAAGCGAGTGGCAGTAATCGGAAACGAATTGCTCTTCTTCGTGGCGTAAGAGTCTTTTTAACCTAGAATGTCAGTTTAAGTCTCGTGGTAAGAGATAAAAAGAAAGAAGTCGCATAGGAATGGGGAACTTTACACCATTGTTTTTATTTTGACTTTCTTTTTTCGATAGAGTTTAAAAGACAATCTTTAAATTGCTCTTTGCGTCACACAAATCTCTTTAATTCTATTTCATTTGCGTATCTGCCCCAATACTATTTTGAAGTATTGTCAGGAATGATGCCATTGAATGGAATTGATGCCATTGCATAATATTTTTCCAGTTCTTTATTGAATCAAAATGATAAATTATATCAAACATTTTGACAATGAGTGACATTGACATCGAATGCTCATTACAATGGATTTTATTCTATATAAAACGTTTGAACGACTTAGCTGGTGGTTTGTTTGTGGGATTTAACACTGGTGATTTAGTTGAGACGTCAACGTGGGCATGGTCGTTTCACTCGTTCATTCGAAAAGGAGAGTGTTAATCGAAAGTATTCAATTTTTTTAGCGTTAATGTACAACTACTTGAGAAAGAACTCATTAAAGATAGGCGAATACCCAAAATTCTAAAATTTTTACTATTGCTTTAATCTTTTCCAAATTTGGCATAGTGATTTCAAATATCTATAATAATAAAAATGAAGTTTTGTATGTGTGTGTGTATGTATGTCTCTCCGAAACTCACAAACTAGACATTTGTTTGCCTCGTAACTTGGCACAAATGCGTAGTTCATACTTGAGTTACAAAATAAGAACTTTCAGAGCTCAAAATGTTCTATTTTTAGAGAAAATTCGAATTTTCTGGAAAAACTACACCACTTTGGCTCAAATCCGATGAACATTTTTCTTTCGCGTTGCCATTCAGCAGATGAAATTAAAATAGACTTTTTCAAAAATAGTTAAAATGTAAAGAAGAAAATACTTTATTCTTAAAAACTTACAAAGATATTATAATTTTCATTTTAAAGATTTAGTTACTATCATTTTAAGTAGTAAACTTTATAATCTTATATCATTCTTTAAAATGTATCAATGCAATATTTTATTTTTAACTCGATATTTTAATAAATAATTATCATGGACGTCTATATAAACTGGAAGGTTTCATCCAACGACAGCGGATCTCAAAAAGCGCTACCAATTTTTGTAATTCCTAACGTTGTTGTTGGTTTTTATAAACTTGATCGCCAAGGTCACATAAGCTAAACCTTTTATATATTTATCATTTACGATTAAGCTATAAATTGATTTTTAATTTATTTTTATTTGAAGAATCGTTGCCGGCAATTTTACGCCAACCCTGACAAATTGGTATTATAGCAACCTTTGGCGAAAATAGCAATTGCATTGGCAATTTCTAAAGGTTGATCTATTTAAATCTTAAATGCATATAATTTATTCTGAAGTTTGCTAATACTAATCTTTTAATAGTTATATTCCTAATGATTTTAAATAATTATAAGGATTTTAAATAAAACTCTTTAGAAAACAATTGAAATTGGAAATGTTTAATTTGTTCATTGCTTTCAGAAACTAAATTAATAATTTCAAAAAATAATTGATATCATTCACGTGACGTAATCCTACCGGTCTCCATTCTATTATTTTATTGTGAATATAGGATTTTAATTATGAATTTTTTAAAAGCATAGTTAAGCTTATACTGAACTATGATTTTTCTTTTAAGGCCACCGCAATGGAGATGCATATTTTTGTTTTATGTCTTTTTTTTTTCGCCAAATACTTTGATAAACTCGCCAAGTTATTACAAAAACGCGCCAAATGACCTTTTTTCTTTATTAGCTGGTTGGTTGTGCGATGGTCAATGCGCCAAAGCTGAATGGATGTGTTGTTGGTAGCTATATATTTTCCTCGCCAAATTTTTCAAACATGCCAAATGAGCTAAAATGTTTTTATTCGGGAAATTACTATGACATTATCCGTTAATTTTATAGCATTTTTTAAAATTTTGAATTTTTATGGTCATATAAGTAACGGGATTCTGTACTTTACAACGAACGGGAAAAGTAACATAAGTTTATTATCCGATAACAGTATAAATTTGTAGTATGGTACAAATTACTTGGATCGATTTAGCATTTATTTTTTCCAACCCGTGCAACACCGGGTAGTTCAGCTAGTAATGAATAATACTATTTAGGCTTTTGTTTTTATTTGAATATAATTTCTTTATTTTAAACGGTGTTTTTCTACTAAAAAAAGAGGTTTACGCCAACAAGTCTACCACATTGAATTTTCATCATGTGAACATTTATTATGTGTTAAATTCTTCGTTTTGAACCGATACATGCAATGACACTCTAGAGTTACATACAAATTACAAGAAAAAAGTTATTAAGAAAAATGTTATAAGTTAACCACAAAAAAGGATTTTTTTCGATTAACTTACACTTGGACATTTTTTTTAAAAAACTTGTATACTTACACTAGATGTTAGAGGTTCATGGCACAGATATATATTGAAATAGCATCTGTGAAAAATTTCAGGTAAATTAATGTAAAACTTTTTATGCTAGAAGTGTTGGCGTAAACCCCTTTTTTTAGTTGAAAAACACCATTTAAAATAAATCAGTTATATTTAAATAAAAAAATTGCACAAAAAGCATTGTTCATTATATTTGAAATCACCATGCCAAATTTGGGAAAGATTAAAGCAATAGTAAAAAATTTAGAATTTTGGGTATTGGCCTACCTTAATATGTTTTCCTGAAGCTGGGAAGATACTCAACAATTCTAAAAACCAATATTATCACACAAAGTTAGGAAGTACATAAAGAAATTGCAATCGTATTAGTTGAACAAGACGATAACCTAGTCATAAAAGTACTGTACTTTACTCCTGTAACAAAGTATGTGGTTATGAATCCAGCTGGTATAGACGTTCGCAGCCATTGAGAATCGGCAAGATGAACAAATTCTCGATGATAATGTAGACTGATCATAGCCGTACTTAAATAGGGTAAAGATTACTACCAGTTACCGCCCACTTGAGTAGCACAAAAAAGTTGCGTTGGGTGCCTACTCGAGTATAGGTCCGTCCCTTGATTGTAGTTTCAAATTACGACAACCGTCAAAAATAGCCCTCGTATAGGGGAGGGCTATTTAGGGACCTAGCAGGGCTTTAACAATGTAATGCATGGATTTCTTTTTTCATCCCGAAAAAATACATTTGTATCTTAAATACTCGTACATTATGGGGAAAATACTGAAAAAGAAATAACTGCATTGGAATTTAAATAATTTAAGTTTTTTAATTTTTTTCCATGTGGCAAAAACCAACTACAAAACTCCAATTTTGATAAAATATACTTTGTAGTTCTCTAGTCAATCTTAAAATAACCCCCCTGAACTATAATTTTTTTTCGAAACAATTTATTTATATTTAGTGCTAATATTATTATACTTTGAATACTGCCAAAGACATAATTTCACAACAGTTAATAATTTCACTCTTTAATTTTGAATACATTTTTACAACTGTCCTCTATGAGGGTTATTAGAAACCAAAACTTCAAAACGGAATGTAATAGATGAAATGAAACACAGATTTGTCGAGAGGGAGCTCTACTTTAATAGAATAAAATGGATTATATGTTGCTTGTTGCCATATGCCAACAGTATTCATTAGAGGGTTAATTCCACCAAACCAAAGGGGCTGGGGAGCCCAGTCGGTTAAGCACTCGCTCAGCATGCGGAAGGTCCCAGGTTCGCGTCCGGGCATCGCAAAAACAGCTGCCGACCTATAAACGGCCCGTGCAGCCAAAATTGTCCGACGAATAATACCCCGTGTAAGAGAGTGCACGTTAAATATCCTTCAAAGTCCTAACGCTGCGTACGATGTCGCCCTTGACGGTTGAGTTGGGTGCCTATTCAGGTGTCGGCTCGTTACCTGACTGCGGTTCTAAAATACGACGCCCGTCGCCAATAGCTCTCGTGTAGCTCTAGTGACTATAATTCAAAACCTAACCTAACCACCAAAGCTATTGCTGAAGTGGATCGCTAACATTCATCCAGCCTAACAAAACAACTCAGTCTTCTCCCTTCTTTGGTAACGGACGTTTACCTTGACCGATACTTTTCAATAAACGGATGTCAATTTACGTTTTTAACATTACGGTATGTTGTTGCTATTGGTGTAGTGATGACAATTTGATGAGCGTTTAGAAAGACGAGAGGAGTACCTTGAAATCAGGTTTCAGTTGAATCGACTGCTCAGTTGGTTCGTTGCCTGAAAACAACCTATTCTCTTTTTCCATGGAGCTGGCAGGACAATCTTTTTGTTCAAAAATCCCTCCAGGGTCAGTGTTTTATCTCCATTAAAGTTAGCATGTTATTAGGGGTAAAACACAAATCGTGCAAGGTTACTTCTTTACGCAGATTTATGGAACTGTATTTAAATGCTTAATATACTCGGCTGTGTTATTTGTTCATCTGTATAAGAGGATAATTTGTTAGGGGGGATGGGTTCAAGATCCTAACTTTTTTTACAGTTTTGCTAAAATAAATAACTTGTGTTTGGATAATAAGCTAAAACTTCGTTCGAAACTTTAAAAAAAAATTAGCTTAAATTTTGACTTTCCATTTTAAAGTTTTAGTAATTTAAAAAGAAATATTCATTATGAATTTGGTAAACTCGTAAAAGAAAGTTTTAGAACGATAAAAAAATGCATATGCAAAATATATATTTAATTATTAATTTTTTTTTTCAAAAAAAAAAAAATCCTCAAACCTCCCAAATTTTCAAGTCATTAAATTGTTCAGATAAATAGACCTGTAAAACTATTTTCTTTGAAGAGAGGTTTAAGAGTATATTTATTTCTTTAATTTTTAATGGCTATGATAATTTAACCATTAAAAATACAATTTCAAATATTTGGAGCGAAGTCGGGTGATGAGCAATGTGTAACTCTTTTACAACTTCCAATCTAACACAAAGGTTTTACTTCTACCTTCCTTTGCTATTTTTATATTACAGCTTCATATCGTTAAATAATGAATTCATTTTAACATTCTTGAAAAAAGCAATTTCTTCATTCAATATAAATTATACCTAGGTTCCCGACATAGTAAGGAGGTCGAAGACGTAATTTCCAAAACAGTTATAAAGTGATTTCTTTGTTTAATATATAAAATGAATTTTAACAAAGTACTCGATAGCTGCTTTAAATCCACTTTGGTATATTAAAAAATTTAATTTTCTTAGGTAAACAGCTAAACTAGTTTCATCTATGAATGATTTTCAGTTGTTTTCTTTACTTGCTATTCCTTCAACTCTTTACATTGATTCTAACTGTGGTATTAATATTGTGTAAATGTTAAAACTATATCTAATACGACAATC
Organism: Hylyphantes graminicola; assembly: GCA_023701765.1. Classification (NCBI taxonomy): domain Eukaryota; kingdom Metazoa; phylum Arthropoda; class Arachnida; order Araneae; family Linyphiidae; genus Hylyphantes; species Hylyphantes graminicola. The sequence continues at coordinate 38,105,328 of CM043119.1, read as the reverse complement.
AAACCATTGTTTTTCTTTTTGTGCCAATACAAAGTCCACAAAATCTATTTACTTTGTATTATTTTATTTCTCTCGTTGCATCTTTTATAATTTATTGAAAATCGGCATATTTTTTGATAGACTAAAATTAAACCATTTTGACAATACAAAAAATGTTTTAAGGAAACAGTCTTTATTTGTAAAAAAAACTATTATATCAAGGGGTTTTTTTTTGCATTTAAAAATGTTAGCTGCTTGAACATTAGGCTATATGATTATTTTCTTAGTATCAGCACTTCTCTATATAGAAAGACGTAGTTGTGAACTGTCAAATTTTCTTCAATTGAAAACTGAATGAAAAAAGAAAAGTATAATTATGACTTATAATTTCATAGTATCGAAGCTTCTTAAGAGTCGAAAATTTTCGCTTTATTTATAAGCGACATAGAACACTACCAATTCATCTTGCCCAAGTTAACAACACTACCGTGATAAACATCGATATCTCTTTAAGTTTCCTTTTTGATTCAAGTAAATTTTTTTATCGTGTATTTCCCTCAAATGATTAATTTAATAAATTAATTTAAATCAACTATTAAAAAATGGAAAAGTACGGTAATGGTATCACATTGTTTCATGACTAAACCCAGAACCATTTTCAAATAATCAAACCATATTATGTGATTTACATAAAGTCGGAGGTGTTTTTAAGTGATTTTCTTGCTTTCCATTCAGTTAAAAAGCTCAATTTATTTATTCTCCAATCAATAAAGCAGAAAAAATTAAACTATAACTAAAGAGATTTTTTTTTACTTACTTAACCTTACTTTTTATTCTTAACCAGTATGTATCTAAACACATTTCTAACAGAAAACTTAAGATAGCCAAAAAGCCAAAGAAATTGTTTATAGTAAAAAAGCATAGTTTTGCAGGTGCCAATAAAAATACTGAGTAAACGTTAACAAATCTCACAAAATAATAATTCCGTCTCCCCTCATTAAAATGGTGCTGCCATCTATAAACAATAATGAAAACTATTTCTTACCCCTGACATATTTTTTCAACTCGTATTTGATACTGCCATCTAAGGGTGAATACCGCAACTAAAAGAACCTTTTTATTAATAAAATACATCTTAATACGGTATACCACTAAATTTGACACTAACATGGTGAAATCTTGAACAAATGATTTTTTTGTGTTTAATGTTTTATATCATTATATGCTTATTAATAAATAAATCGAAATTTTTCGGCTGAGTACCTTCAATGCTATGAAATTATAAGTCATAATTGTACTTTTCTTTTTAAAAAAACAGCTATTGGATTACTTCTTATTTTTATAATTTATTAAAGACTTAAATTGAATTTATAGGCTCTTGCAAATTTTTTTTTCTTTTTTTTTGCAAATTTTTGCAAAAAAAATTTTCTTGTATAATTTTTTTTCTCTCTAGCTTCAAATTTAAAATAATATTTGAAGAAAACATTGTAAGCAATTTCTAAAAGAACTAATATAGCTTGCTTGACTGTTACTTTAAAACTCACTGAAACTCTTTATCGAAAAAAAAATTTGTAGGTTTTTAACAGAAGCAGTCACCTAGAACCGCTTCCACACAAAATTTATGCACCTTAAAAACCCAGCATTAGACAGCATTTGGATGTTTTAAAATTTTAACCCTTTCAGTCCCAGTGATGCCATTTGGCATCATCACTTTCAATATTTTTTTCCAAATGTTTATGTCGCGGTACGACATCCAGACACACATCATTCGATTCTTCACACTTTGCTCTATTTGACAATATTTTACATTAATCTCAATAGAAATCAGAACCACTATTTTTTTTTATTTAGAAAATGGCTAACAAGCGTTTCACCTGATTTTTGAAAAGTTCACTTCAGTTTCACAAATTTAAAACACAATTTAAACTATTTCGGTTAAAATAATTACTAATTTTTTTAATAATATGGTCAGATACCTTAAAATATATATCTCGAAGTGTTTTTAGGTAATACATATATTTTTATTTTGTTGTTTTCCACAGTTAAAAAAATTTGGCATTATTTCAAAAACCGTACAAAAAATTAAAGTTAATTTTTTTCTTATGAAATTCTTATTTTTAACCTAAAATAAGCTTATTTTGTGAATGTCAGATGTTTCTGTAGTGTAAATTTTTTGGGACTGAAAGGGTTAATTAACCAAAATTTACTTTTTCCTTAGTTTTCCTTCACAATTTCATTTAATATTATAATACTTATCGCTTGATAAATTTGTATAAAGTTTAAAGAATAAGTAAAATTGCTCGCTCTAAAAATAGAAGCAAAAACTTATCATAACATTTTTATTTATATATTTAATTTTCAAAAATCACTACAGCAACATACAAGACAATCCATCATCTTCAAATAATCTCATAAAACTGCAATTTTTAAATGCTTTCTGAAAACAAATACCGCTAAAATAAATATCACGGCAATCACTGTATTTTGAGGACCTGATACAATTATAAATTATCAAAGAAATGTGTTCTTAATCAAGAAATAATGAACAACGAGTCACATTGTACCAGGGTTTGAAAAACCGCCCGTCCTCCCGTCCTCGACGGTCAAAAATTTTCTGAGGACAACTACTTTCTCGAATCCGACGTCCTCGTGGACGGCCATTTCAACGTTACTGTTTGTGATACAGTTTTGATTTTTATTATCTTACGAGAGTCTAGAGAGAGAGTATTAGGTTACTATTAGTAACCAAGTATTTATTTTATTACTGTATAATGTAATCCTACTAAGTACTAATTAATTGTGCATTTTATATAAATGTTTGTAATAAATAAGAGCCTTACAAGCCTTTTATCTTTAATCTAAAAAAATTTACTGCAGAATAAAGAAATAATTTTGTTGGCTTTTCAATAGGTTTTGAAAAAAGTATAAAAAGTTGATATTTATTTTACATATTTTTCACCATAAACTATTTAAACAAATTACTAGTACGAAAAATTAGCTACATTTTATAAACATCAAATAATATAATTAATAGCATGCTCTTGTTTATCATGTTTAGCATGTTATTGTAATCATTTGAATTTGAGTTAAATTAAATTGTCATGAATCTCACTGTAGAAGTTGCCTAAGCACAAACTATAAAAAAAAAAAACAATTTTAAATAACAAGCTATGCAGGATATTTGGAAAATTATTAACTTTAAGGTAAGATATACGAATGTATTTTTTACCTATGAAAAAAGTTAAAATTGCTGGTTTCAACCTCAAAAACTACTTTAGTCAACTTGTTTTTTAAGTTGTGGGCAGAAAACTCTCCATTACGATAAACATTTTTTTTATAATGTCTTTAGCAAAAGTATTATTCCTTCCTGTGATTAATCATCATCGCAAAACCAGGTGACTCTGGAGCAGTTGTTAGTTTCTTGCTTCTGAATTTTCATTAAAACCAGGTGTTTCGAAGTGGCACACTATCGATTTATATTAATGTCAAATCGAAAAGAAAAATACGTAATATTTAATCTTTTGTGTGTAAGTTCTAAGTTACACTGATCGTATATAATATTGTACTTCGTTATTCCGAAATCCTACAATTTACAAAATAAGTATATTTCGTTTTAAAAAAAAAACACAAGTTCGAAAAGATCAAAGACCTTCCATTATTCAGCAAATTATATGACCTCTCTAGATGAGAGGGCCATTTTGCGCCGACATTCGAGTTGTCTCTGATTTATCCAACAATTATGCCCAAAGATTTACTGTGCTATTTGTCGCTACTGGTGTCCACTTACGGATATCGGAGGCTTGTGTCACAAGACAGGGGAGCATCTCCCTATTAGCCGCTAGATTAAGGAGATTGTTAGTCCCCTTGAGTTAATGCATTAGTTTTGAAATCACAACTTTTGCAAATGAATTGCCATGTTATGTCCATTTTCACCTGGTATGGGAATCATCATGACATCCATTTAAATCAAAATTAAAAATAAAATTACATCTGGTTACGTAATTATTAATTGATTAAGTTTTGAAATAGTGTCGCATCTGCTGCAGATTTTTGGCATTTCACATCTTTAATAATTTATAATTAAATAACTAGAAAACATTTTCTTTTCAAATTTGTTTCATTTCGATGTTATGTTGATTCACATATCTGGGGGAAAAGGACTAACATGTTGAAGCAATACTTCTGCGGAAGTTGCGATTCCAAAACTAATAGCATTTGCTCTATGGGACTGACAATTCCTCTTAACCATTAGCAGGAGTGCTTTGTAACATTAACAAGTACTTGGATCCGTTTCCACACGCTATTTAGGGGAGAGTGTTGTACCTTGGGACAATTTTTACATTTTAATTTTTTCTTCTATAACTATTGTCAAAATAAAAATTTCAAAGCAGCATTTCAACACACCAATATATTCCTCTATAATATATTTTTTTCAAATTCTGGCAGCTTGAAATTAAAAAATTGCCACTCATTTAAAGTAGAGAGGATAAACTGTCCCAAGGTACAACATGATGTTGTACCTAGGGACATGCTTTATAATTCAGTCAATAGTCATACACTTGAACTAATTTGTGTCAGGAAACAAACTTTATTTCAAAATACATCAGAAAATGTGCTCTTTAGAACATTTCATCACACAGAAGGAAAAAGATTTATCAGGTGTTGCCAGAATTATATTTTCAAACTTCAATCACCATAAAATATATCCAAAACAAAGCTGAATTGTATTTTACATGTTTTGTGGAATTGCTCTAAAAATAAATAATAAAGATATTTTTATTTATCCAAATTATTAAGAATTTAATCAAATTATTAATACTGTCCCAAGGTACAACACACTACATGGTTTAAATAAAAGCAAGATAGTGGCCAATCCAAATGCATTATCATTATTTTCTCATAACCAAAATATTTTAAAATCTTCTCTTTTATGAAGAAAATAAAATGCAGTTGACTTTTTGTAAGAGTACTAAGGTAAAAATTTATATTAGAATGAGAAAAATATTTACTTTTGGGTAATGAAATATCATTTTTTGTCACCATTTCATCAATTCAATGATGCTAGTGTTAAATTTTATTATGATGATGTCTGTTGGTTAAGGGTACTATTAGAAATAAACAATGTATGAATATTGCCAATAGATTCTTAGAAATTGTCAGTGTCCCAAGGTACAACATTCTCCCCTATACACCTTAGAAACAAATCAATAACCTTTATCAACTTTTAATTTAAAATTTAAATACCAGAATGAACTATTTTTATTACCTTTCTTTCGTCGATTTAATTAACATACTTAATCGTTTTCTCAATTTGTTTGAAGTCCGAGGAAAAATTAAGTAAATATTTTTGACCTAAAAATTTTTGACGAATATTATCATAACATCATTGTACTTTATATTTTTTCAAAAATTAAAAATATCCCTATTTTTATGCAAAAAAGGAACTTTAATTGTCGCTTTTCAATTAACCAATAATGCGAACTATCAAAGAATCTGTTTGTGGTATATAATATAACGTCTCAATTCAAGCTGGTATATATTCAAAAATACATTGTTCTTAATTTTTGTTATTATTTTAAGTTTCTCATCCGAGAGTTGTGTGGCAAAAGTAAGTAAAAAATAGCTTTGCAATGGTATTTTTGTAGGGTTTAAATTTTAAGTTTTTTAATAATAATTTAAGCACTTATAATTCGTTTTTTTTCCTGAGAATATCAATGACTTCTAGTTTCAATGTGCTGAACTTTTTGACACAACGCACTTGATTGTAGCTTTTGTAGTATGGGATGTGAAACTAGGTAACGGATAGACTGACGGGCATCGTCTATATGAAAGTTTCACTTTTTGCGCTATAAATGTAGTGTGGAAATTAAATTCAAGTTGATCTATGCAAAAGGTTTCACATACCGAAAGCATTTATTAATTGCATCATTCGGATTTAACATCATTTGGATGGACACGGACATCATTCGAATCTCAATTCCTAGTTTAATTTTTTTTAATTCCTTTGAATTAAAAGAAAAAATAGGCGTAAAAAAGCTAGGATAGAATTTTATCAGTAAGGACTTCCTAATTACAGTAAACGATTATACATAACCGATATGGTGTCAAAAGGTGTACTAAAAACGCGTGTTGAGAAAAGGTTTCCTTTTGAGAAGGAGGGTTAAAAGTTCCTCTATTTTAAAATTATTTGGATAATGTGTTATGTTTGGAGTTGCATGAAGCTGTTCTGAAAGCCTATTTTAATATTAAGTATATATAACTATTAATGATTAATAATGATTTAGTAATGTGCGTTTTTTCTACTACCAACTACTTTTGTTTTGCGTTTACAATTTACTAGCCATTTGCAAATATTTGTAAAAGCTACCTATCATAAATTCATCTTTGCATGTTTGTAGTAGCAATAATTTTATTACACCTTTTGTTATCTACCGCGTGATAAAAAGTATGCGGTATTCCATAGATAGGACCTCATTGAAATTTAACTAATACTAACCGAGTCTTCATCCGTACCAAATTGCATTGAGTGACAGTTCATGCGAAATTTCCTGCATCACTAGAACTAAAACTCCCAGGAATATATTGATTACCTAAAGAGTTATAAAATGTATACAATGATTAATTATGTATACAAAATTGATGTCTTTCTCATTGAAAATTGAAAAATATATATATATTAGCTGTTTTCCTTTATTTCAATAACTTAATTTTAAAAAAAAGCTTTCATCTAAATATTTACCATGTAAAGGTGCAGTTTAATTTAAAATTAAGTTTTAATTAATTGTTGCAAATCACTTGCCATGAACCATAGTGCACAAACTCAGTCAAAAATTACACCACTTTTGTAAGAATTCGAAACCCCTTTTCTATATAGAACTATTTTAAATCAATCATTTGTTTCACATTCTAGCAAAGGTGGGTGTGAGAACTTGATTGATTAAGTTCTTAATAATAGTTTGACGATCCAAATAGTCTCTGTGAAAACTAAAAAAAAATAAAAGATTCTTTATAGAAATTGATAACTACTTCTTGCTGATATTTTATAGCTGATAATTGAAAGTATTTTTCCTTAATGTATTATTAAACGTTATTACATCCATTTATCAATTCAAAATTATTTTAACATTCGTGTTTTGAAAGTAATTATTTTTAAAGCAGAAAACTTTAAAATGTAACCCAAATTTATCTTATTTCAAACATTATCTTGGGATGGGTTCACTGAACTTGATATTTTTGTTAAATTTCTATTTATTTATTGGTATCTATTTCTGTTATTTAATTAAATTGATTCCTTTTTAAAAGAAACACTTGTCAAAATGAGTTCAATACTAGATATTTTTATTATAAAAGTGATATTTAGGTTTACTTTTTGAAGTAAAGCTTGTTTAAGGGGGTTCAGTAACCCAAAATAGGTGAAAAAATCAAAACAAAAATTACTGGATTAAAATACTATTACAACCTTTATTAATAATGTCACAAAGTATCAAGACGATTGGAAAAATATTTTTGACATTAAAAGCCATTTTAATGTCATGGCTTCATAAGGAAATGGGTTGACAATAAAAACTTTAAACGTATTTTTCTCACAACTTGGTTTTTTGAACTTCGATGTACCTTTTCTCAAAAACTATGCCA